>CM053623.1:35034215-35047500 GCA_028646595.1 Phalanger gymnotis | reverse complement strand
GTGGAGGCCTTAACTGTATTGGGAACAAATGCACTCCTCCAGAGTGAAGGTAAAACCTATAATTTGGAGAGAGAAAAAGAAAGGAATTGGATTCACAATTAATATTTTTAGATTAACTTAGACTATGAGGAGAAATTAAAACAGTAATTTTACCAATACATCCAGAACAAGTTGACTTGAAAACTAAAATACCCTCAAGGTTCTGTAGAAATTCATGAATCTGTGGAAAGAAATGTGAAAAATCTTAAATTAAATCGGTAAAATTATAAATTAGGTTACCTGAGTGGGCAGCTAGGTGGCACAGTGGATAGAGTGCTGGGCCCGGAGTCAGAAAGACTCATCTTCCTGAGTTCAAATCTGCCTTCAGACATTTACTCAGTGTGTGACCCTGGGAAAGTCACTTAATCCTGTTTGCTTCGGTTTCCTCATCTGTAAAATGAGCTGGAAAAAGAAATGGCAAACAGGTCAGTATCTTTGCCAAGAAAACCCCAAGTGGGGACATAACGAGTTGGACAAGACTGAAGGCTACTGAACAACAGGTTACCTGTGAATCTTTCCATGACACTTTGGGTGGAATGTAACAGAGAATGGTAAAGAAGTTAAAGGGAAAGTTTAAAAGGGAAGGGATGCAAAGAATAGCTTTTTAAATGCACTTTTTGGTATAATTTTTCAAGCCACATTTTCAAGGGTTTACTTGCTATTAAATCAACAGTCAAACTAGCATTTTCACTATTAATCATCAAGAACATGTTGGCTTTGAGACTTATATATTTGGATTAAGTCAATGCATATTTGTAATGAGGATTTTTTTTTCTTTTCTTTTTTTCCAATGGAGGAGGAGCAGGGTGGGGAAGGAGAGGAAATAAATGTTTGTCAATGGAAAAAGAATTAATTAAAAAGCACAATATTAATAAATAAAGTAATGATAATAATTATTTAATAGTATTATTTAATAAATAATATAAATAAATATTATTATTTAATAAATAAATAAAAACACAATAAAAATCCCATATTAACTTGCTTCCTTCGTTGATATGAGTTTGAGTTTTATTTATTTCCTCCTCTATTTTATAAATTTAAAAATTCTTCTTTTTATTCTTAAGTCTTAAGAAGTTATCAAAGCTTTTTCCATAATAGAATACAATGGATCTTTAGAGCTCAGGGTGTTTGCCTGCTAAGGGAATGATGGTCAGTAATCAAGTAGCTGCATTTATCTGTAAATCTAATTAGAAAATAGTTTAATAAGCTTATATAGATGTCTTTAATTAAAATTGAATTTTTATCAGTCTAGGGGGGTAAAATTGAGTCCAGTTGAACTCCGCTCATTTTGAAATACTTAAAGGAATCATATGCACTTATGAAGATAGAATTATCATTTTATTTTGTATTAGCATCCTGTATGAGATTCCATGGCATCATAGTAGCTTCCATATGCCAGAAGGTTGCTATAGTATGGATCAACAGTGAACCTTATGCAAGGTTGCAGGCAAGAAATATTCATTCAACTCTCCATGTGTCTCTATTGCATAGTTTCTATTTTTCAAACTTCAGAATTACAAGGGAGAATGAATGAAGGGCCTTGAAGGAGGAAGAAGGACCTTTACTTGACCCAGATCTTCCAGCTTCCCTACTCTCCCCAGAGGCAGTAGATTTGATTTCTTAAATCAAAAGAAGGATTTCTTAAAAATCAAGGGTTTTTTTTTTAATCACAGAATTTCTTAAAAATCAGGAAAAGAAGATAGGGAATAAGTTTTTATGTAGCACCTATTAAGTACCAGGCACTGTACTAAGCACATTACAATTATCATCTCATTTGATCCTGGGAGATAGATACCATTATTCTCTCTATTTTACTGTTGAGGAAACTGAGGCAGAGATCAAGTGTTGTTTAGTTGCTTTCAGTTGTATCCTACTCTTGGTGACTCCAGATGAGATAATAAATGTACAGATTTTCACAAACCTTAAAGAGCTATATAAAATGCTAAGTTTTATTATTGTTGTCTGACTCTTTGGGGTTTTATTAGCAAAGATACTGAAGTGGTTTGCCATTTCCTTCTCCAGCTCATTTTAGGGATCCAATGTAAACAGGGTTATTTGTCCGCTGTCCAGAGCTAGCAAGTGTCTGAGGACAGATTTGAACTCATGTCTTTCTGACTCCTGGCTAAGAGCTCTACCTACTGAGCCACCTAGCTGCCATGATGATGATGAGGAGGAGGAGAGTATTAGTGAATTATAGGAAGTAAAGGTGGAAAAGTAAGAAGCCAGAATACCTCTGCTCCCCCTAGCTACCTTGTCCAGGGCCACACATGAAGCATCAGGCTGGATTTGACCTTGTGTCTTCCTGACTCATCTAACTCTATCCATTGAGTCACGAGCTGCCTCAGGTAGCTGAACGAATTACCAAGATGTGTTTATCGGGAATCATTTATGTGACAGAATGTTCTAGAATGTTTTCTCTCACTGCAATATTTTTGCTAGATATGAAGTTTCTTTTCTCCCTAGGATTCTTTGAAAATGGAGCTACAATCAAGTTGGTTAGCCCCCAAATATCACACAAATTATGAAAATATCAGAATTAGCCACAATGGGGCAGAATTCTAAAGTCATCTCCAGACTTTTGGATTTGTTTTTCTTCTTCTGATTCAATAGAACCTCAGTTCATTGAGCCATAATCACATTCTAAGTCAAAGCCTCAGAATGTTAGAAGTGAAAAGGGTCTTAGTTCATTGACCTTAATTCATTAAAATAATTTCTTTTGTTCTCAGATTTTCCTAAGCCTCTGGCCAATTTTTCACACAAGGCAGGCTTTAAGGTAGCTCCAGAGGGAAAGCAGACCACCTGCAAAACTCCTTTCTCTTCTAATTTCAACAAAACTGATCCGAAAGCCAGTGCTGATGCTGGTGCTGGTATTGGTGCCTGTGCTAGTGTGGGTCCTTCTCTGAGGGGGAAAACCAATTCTACTTTAGGAGGGAGGACATCTTGCCAGCTGAGAACAGCCAATGCTCTGTTTACGTTGTGATCCCTCAAGCTGCTGTGACTCCGCTCTGGTTTAATTTTGACAGATGCCTTCATTTCCCTTTTCCTGTTTAGTAGTAGCAGACTATTGTCCTGTGAGTGCGTCATATTCCCCTGGAATCCTCTCTTAATTAACCTTGCTAGTGCTTAATCAGCATAAGCCATATTTAATATCTAGGCAGTGTGGGAAAGTTCAGGATTCATCTTCTTTTATTAGTAATGAGATTAGGTCCCTTGGAACCCAGTTCAATCAATCTTCATTAGCATCTTGATGTAGCCATGAAGCTACTGAAGTAGACAATTTATTGGGTTTGAAAAGACCCTAGAGTATCCTCCCAGGTCATTCTCCCACCTTCCTTGATTTCTGTGTCTGATTCTTAGTCTTTCCCTCTACCCCAGTGTCCTCATACTAGATGACATATTGTTGCTCCCTCAGATACCTTAAGTTTCCATTTCTTCAATCTGCTGAGTTCCCATTATCTACTCTCCTGTTCCCACCTTGGCTATACATGGAGATATACCCTCCATCTTGTATTACCCACGGTCGTTCTTCCATATTCTTGAACCCCCAAATTGCCTTATCTGATCATAATCTTCTCTCATTCCCCATGATTTACAAGTCCTAACCCTGTTCTTCATCCTTATGGTTACCTCCTTCCTGGTACTCCTCAGCGGGTCATAACCTCTACTATCAAATTCCCCTCCTTTCCCTATCTCAACTTCTTGGTTAAACAACTCAACACTAACTTCTACAACTGAATCTCTTATCTGTACATCCCCTCTCTGATCACGTCCTGCCCAAGATGAATCCCATCATCCATCTCCTTTGCTTCTATTCATGGGTTGCTGAATGGAGATATAGAAAATCACGAAACTCTGCTGATTGGATCCACTACAATTTCATGTTATCTTGTTTCAACTGAGTTCTCACTGCAGTAAGGCAATCTTTCTACTCCTCCCCTCTTCTCACATCACTCAGAAAGTTTCCCTTATTATATCCTCTCTGAAAATGAGGTGACACTTCTCTTTGCCAAGGCCTGACCCCTCACTGTGTGTGTATGCATATATATGTATGTATAGTATGTGTATATGTGTATGTGTGTATCTTTAATTCTATTCCCTTTCTTCTCTTTCAGTTTACCTTTCTATCAGCCCACCCTCATTCTAATATTCCATCTGTATTGGCCTCTTCCCTGATGACTGCAAACATACCCATCTAGCCCCCATAACTTCAAAAAACAACAACTCTCATTTGATCTGAGCATTTCTGACAGGCATCATTTCCTATTTCTCCTCCCCTTTTCAGCTAAACTAATTGAAAGGTGCATCTGTCTATACAAGCAAAAGACCTCTATCTCGTCTCTCTTTTAAACCTTCTGCAATTTGGTTTCTGACTTCATCTTTTAAAGGAAACTATCTTCTCCAAAATCATCATTGCTTTCTTAGTCACCAAATCAAATGGCCTTTTCTTGATTTTCTCATTTGTGACCTCACAGCAACATTTGACACGGTTTTTTGCCCTGTCCTCATGGATACTCTCTCTAGGTTTGAGTGATACTATCCTAGTTTTCTGATTTTTCTGACCACTCATCAATCATGCCCAGCAATCATGGGTGTCCTCCAAGGCTCTGTACAGGACCTACTATCTACTTGGTGATTTTGTCTGCTCCAGTGGGCTCAAGGTTCATCTGTATGTAGATGATTCCAAAATTTATGCTACTTGTTTCATCTCTCTCTCTCCTGAGTTCCTGTATCACCAGCTGTCTTTTGGACCTCTCAATCTGGACATCTTGTGGGCATCTCAAACTCAGCATATCTGCACTAGAACTCATTATGTCCCCCTCTTCTGATCTTCACCAACCTTCTGTTCTTCCTAACTTTACTCTTACTGTCAAGAGTACTGCCATCTTCCCAGTCACCCAGGCTTTCAGCCTTGGTGTCGCCCTCCACTCCTCACTCGTACTTATCTCACCTATCCATTCTGTTGTTGTCTTGTCATTTCTACCTTTACAAGATCTCTCAGGTATGTCCCCTCTCTACTTACACAGCCGCTACTCTCATCCATTACCTCACTCTTGGACCACTCATGCACTTTTGGCTGGTCTCTCTCTTGCTCTAAGTCACTCCTGATTCCAATCCATTCTCCACTTTGCTGCTAATGTGATTTTCCTAAATTGTAGGTCCAACCCTTACTCCATAAATATCAATGAAACGATATACATAGGACTTTATAAACCTTAAAACTATCTATAGAAATGCTATTAGCTGTAGAATTCACTGACTTTCTATTATCTATAGATCCTAGAATCAGACATAAAATTCTCTGTCTAGCAACCATAGTTTTTCACAACCTGACCTCTTTCCACCTTATTATCATGGAGTCTTATTATCACACTCAACAATCCACTTCCACCAGCCTGTTTGTTACTCTTCACACACAGCTCTTCATCTCCCGTCTCAATGCCTTTTCTCTTGCTGTTTCCTCTTATCTGGAAGGTTCTCAGTCCTTCCCTTTGCCTCTTAGTTTCTTTAGCTTCATCCTCTAAACTGCATTCACATCCAACCTTCTGCAAGAAGTCTATCCTTGATTCCCCAGTTACAAGTGCCTTCGCCTCTGAGATTGCCTTATATCTATTCTATATGTATCTGGAATGTATACAGTTATTTACATAGTTCCCCCTTTCAAATGTGAACTCCTCCTGAGGGCAGAAACTGCCTCTCACTTTCTTCAAATCCTCAATGCTTAGTACTTAACCAGGCCTAGAATAGAGTAAGTTCTCAAAAAATGCTTGTTGTTTGACCAACTGACTAAATGACTTTGGTTCTAGAAGATAGTATCAAAACCCAGCCTAAAAGTAAGACAAGAAAAGAAATGAGAATTAGGCATCAGCCATTCCCTCCTTTTTTTCTGCCCCAGGCAGTCACAAGTATCTCTATTCCTGATTGTACCCTCTGGTCCTAATCATTATCATGAGCCCTTCCTGTCCCTCTCCAATTCATTCTAGGAGAACAGGGATCATGAAAGAACCATCCTGGTGTGAGGTGGGCTTATTAATGAGAAGAATGGAATTCCAACTCACATATTCTTATGCCCACTGCTAACCTCTTTAACTGATTTGCTGTCCCTTCTAACCACATTTCTTTTTTGACAAAGGTATTATTTTTGCTAATAATTGCATTGTCAAGAATGTCAAGATATGTGTTATAGAAGGAATTTACTTATCAATCCATCACCATCACCAATATGTTAAATTTCATTATTATTATTAGCCTGGAAATTAACACATGCTCCTACACATTGTAGGATGCTCTTATGTACATTTTGATATGTGAGTACATAGAATTTTGGAATTTCATAGCTGGAAGTTTCCAATAATGTCTGTTTGCTTTAAATTTTTTATGCTTTTATCTGCTCTTTTTAAATTTTACACATGTGATTTCATGCAATGTCATTAAGATCATTGATTTTTGGCTGAAAGGGGCCAAAGATTTCATTTAGTTCAATCCAATCATTTTACTAATGTGGAGAGTGTGGAAAAGTAAGGTCCAGAAAGGTTCAGTAATTAACCCAAAGTCATATAGAGAATAATCACAGAGCTAGGACTTGCTAAGTGTTCTGACTCCAACTGTACCTGTCCCTTCCTGAGATGTGAGTAATGAAGAATACCAGTTCCTCCTTCATAAAATAGGGCAAATATTCCATTATGAACAATTTGGGCTATGTGTACTAATTTTTTGAACTTATACTTTCTTGGTCATGTAACTTGAATGAAAACATAATCTTTGTTCTTTAGTATAGTTTGTCTTCTTCTAGGTCTGTGTATTACATATTAATCCTTAATCTTTATTACCCTAGGATAATGGGATTTAGGGATTTAGAAATGAAGAGGATTGTACAGATAATTTCTAGCCTAATAATTGAATAACTAGATAGATAATTGAGTTTTTAAATCTAAATCTTTAATTTTACAGACAGAGAAACTAAGGGCAGAGAGGATAAGTAACTGGTAGAATTCTTAAATTGTCTTTATTTTCATTAGTTGTAGTTTCTTTTTTATTTTAAAAAAGGAGATGCCTTTTAAATATTATGTAGATAGAAAACAAATGTCAGGATTTATTAGTCTGGATTATAGAGTTTGTAAAGAGGAGGACTGTATAATAAAATTCCAGCCTGGTTGCTAAAGGCATCAAAATGTCAAAAAGGGGATTTTGTATTTTATCCTACAGACAGTGGTGCACCATGGGAGTTTATTCATTTGGGGAGTGACATAGTCAAACCTGTGCATTGGGAACATCCCTTTGGCAGCTGAGTGGAAAATGAATTGGAGAAGAGAGGCTGAAAAACAGTTAGAAGGCTATTGCAGTAGCCCAGATGATGAGAGCTGTTGAATTAAGGGAGTTGCTCTATGAGTGAAGAAAGCAAGATTTGCTAATTAGAATGTAAGCTCCTCGAGAACAAGGATTATTTCTCTTTTGAACTTGGTTTAAGGGCCTAGCGGAGGGCCTTGGATTTAGTATTGACTTAATAAATGCTTGTTGTATTGAATTGGATTGTTTAGAATTAATGAAGTTGTCAGAAATATTTAGCAGTTAATTAATTACAATTAAAACAATTAATGAAGTTTGGCATAAGTACTTAACAGAATCATTGCATAGCAGAGATGTCAGGAACCTTAAATGGCCCAAACTCTCACTCAATGTAGTAACCCATTGTAGGCATCTCTGATGAGTTACTTTATAGCCTCAGTTTGGAAGCTTTCAACTCATTATTTCACTGTCAATTGCATTGTTAGACATCTCTTAATTCTTAGGAGGTTACTCAGTAAGCAAAAATCTGACAGAGACTGTAGCAATTTAAGAAATATTGCCAAATTGGCTAGGGCTTGATTTAGAAATGTGGCCAGAAGGAGTGCTATGAAATTCAATTTCAGAGCCTGGGCCAAAATGGAGTTGGGGAGGTCGAGATTACTAGTATGCTTGTGGCAAAGAACTCATAGAACTAGGAGAAGGAGAATTTGAAACAGGCACCGTGGGTTCAGTAGAGTTGCTTGTTCAATAGGTCCAACCAAGCCTTGCCCAGGTTGTTAACCCTGTCCACTACTATTGTTGAGCTCAGATATACTTAAGAATATCATGGAAGGGTATGTTGATTATTTGCTGTGCCCCAATCTGGTGACCATGTAAAAGAGGGACAAACAGACAGAGACAGAGATAGAAAGAGTCAGAGAGAGAATGTTAGAGCATCTTCATAGTACAATACGATACTTTTTCTATCATCATGCAATTTGTTTTTTTATCCAGGTCCAGGATTAAAAGATACCTCCTCTTTGAAAAGAAATTGAAACTGAGATGGTTAGTCCAGAATGTCACACAAATTAAAATAATATCAAACTTTTATATAGTTATTTATTCTCTCTTGTCCTTAGTCTTCTCAGCTGTAAAATGAACTGATGGAACTAGATTACCTCTAAGGTTCTTTCCAATTCCAAATCAGAAAATTCTAGGGAGCTACCAAAAACCTATCAAGACTTAAGAATAAATCATTCCAAAACTACTTGAGATATTGGAATTCTGGGCTCCTGGCCAGTGACAGAACGAGTATAACGATAACTTAGGAGAATTTATATGTCTGGGAGATTTGTTGATCTGGTTCAGAGGAGGACTTTCAACTGAAAATGGCAGAAAAGCAAGAAAAGTGTCCAGATATTATAGAGAACACAAGTTATGTCATAGAAAGAAACATAGCAATGAAAGTGTCAATGACAGGAAAGTGAGGCAGAAATGATGATTGTGGCTTCTGGGGTCCATATGCCATTGGGCAGTTCATAATAATAAAATGAATTACAAGCTTTAATGCAAGATGGCCAGTGTGATCTTACACATACCAGTGAAACTTAATGGGATCCACCTTAGGACTGGATTATAGCAGTGGAAGGGCAGACCTTTTACAAAAGAAACAGAGGGATATGTTTTTGATACAGAGTGCCATTTGGTCAATCCTTATCTAAATGGAAATCCATAAGTAAGATAGGGAAAGGGAGAGTCTGGTAAGGCTCACTGGATGGCAGTAAAAAGAGAAGGAAATGAGTGTTATCATGGAGATAGTGTGTAACACAGTCTGCTGAGCAAAATGGATGCATTTATAATGAAAGTCACAAAGTTGGCATGGAAGAAACAAAGAGCTATTGGTGATGAATTTCAGTGCCTGCTCCTGCGGCATCACTACTAAAAACAGAGTATGTGATAAGTCAAGTCAACAAATATTTGTGAAGTGCCTACTATGTACCAGAAACAGTGCTACAAAGGAAGGCAAAAAACAAATCCTGCCTTCAAGGAACTGATAAGTTAATGGGGTAGATAACATGTAAATAACCACGTACAAAGAGGATATATATGGGATAAATTGCATTGATTATAATTTCTTAATAATCAATAATTTCTCAAGAGATAGAAAAAACAGGAGAACTATTTAAAACTTGATTCTGATTAATAATCAGGAATTGGTTGCCAAAGTAGAAAAGATGAGATCCTTGGGAGGAAATAACCATACCATCTTAGAGTTCATAATAGATAAGAAAGGGAATGTCAGATATAGCCTAACATGTATAGTAGATTTTATGAGAGCAGAATTCAAAATTTTCAGGGATAAGACAGGGTTGTTTCAGTGACCTGAAATGTTAAAATAATAATTATATTTAGGGCAGCTAAGTGGCATAATAGACAGAGTGCCAGCTCTGGAGTCAAAAGACCTGAGTTCAACTTCATCTTCAGATATTTCCTAGTTGTATAACCCTGGGCAAGTCGCTTAAACCTGTTTGCCTCAGTTTCCTCATCTGGAAAATGAGCTGGGGGAGGAAATGGCAACCACTCCAGTATCTTTGCAAAGAAAATCATGAATGGGATCCCAAAGAATTGGACATGACTAATTGACTAAATAACAGCAATAATAAAATTTAGCATTTATATAGCCCTTTAAGGTTTGTAAAAATCTATGTATTTTTTTTGTCTCCTTTGATCCTTACAGCAACAAAGTGAGATAGTTATTGTTATCCCTATGTACAAACATGAAAAAATGAGGATAGAGGTTAAGTGATTTGGTCACATAGCTGTTAAGTATCTGAGACAAGATTTAAACTCAGGTCTTCCATCTCACTTCTTAGCTGCCTGAAAGGATGGCCTGCTGAAGAGGAATGAAACATTCTCCAGAGCCCTATAGAGATGAGCTGTCAACAAAGTAAGGAAAAGCAAGGAGAATCGGAGGTGATGGGGATGGAGAGGAAGGGGCCTAGGTGTCTGAGAAGTCATGGCATGCCTCATCTCTCTGTATTGCCTGAGTATTCCAAAGCTCAGGAGTTTGCTTCTAAATTCTTTTATTAGCAGTAACAGTGATAACTCATGCATAGAAATCCTTTTGCAGTTCCTAGTGGGACTCTGGGAGATAGGTAAGGCAAGTATGAGTATCCCTATTTTAGAAATAACAAAACCAAGATTTAGAGGGCTTATAGGACATACTAGTAAGTCAGGTATCTGGGTTATGAAGGCACCCCTTTTGCTTTCAGATCCAATGTTCTTTCTCCAACACTGACACTGGTACTGTATTTGCTTGAGGCCCAGCCTCCTGATGTCCAGATCTGTTGGACGCTGTCTAAATCAGAATATCGCAGCTACAGAGCCTTTTAGGAAGTCTACACTCTGACATTCCTTTTAGAATCATAGAGATTACAGTTGTGCTAACTCATAACTTAAAGCTCTTTAAAGAGGCTGTAGAATTCTGAGGCTCACCATCAGATTTTACAAAGATTAACTTACTTCTCAGTTTCTATAATGTTTTTGCTGGATTTCTTTTCTTTTAATGTTTCAATTCTTAACCAGAGCTTTATAAAGAAAAAGTTCTGGCCTTTTTGTGCCTACTGACTAAAACCAGTCATTTGTCTTAGATGGAAAATACTGTTGCAGATCATTTGAGGGTTGTTCTAAGACAGCTCAACAAATCCGTACCCAGAGAATCAATGTTTGCCTAGTACTAAAAAGGTACAGAGGTGGCTGTTAAGTTGTGAACCCGAGAATCCAAAAGGCAATGTGGAAAATAGTCCTTTTGAGGAATGGCTTATCAGCATCAAGGTGAACATGGAGCCTGGTCATCTCAGTGGTGCTAGATCATGTCACATCATTGTCTAGTTGTGCAAGAGAAAGATCTATAAAAAGGGAATACAGTAAATAATTTTTTAAAAATGCTTGAATTAATGTGGACAATCAACATGGTGACTCATGGGTCCAGCAGCTCATCAAGCCCTTTTCTATTCCTTTTGGTAACTTTGTATTTCAAAGGATTTGCCCTTATCAGTTCTTTCTCATTTTGCTGATGGAACTTCATAAATATTGGTGAATTATTAGCATCATTACGAGAAGACTGAGACTCTGTGAGAATAAATGATAGTGGTTTCCTGGCTTTGGGATTTGCGTATATGTAACGCACATAAACAAGGGTCAATTTTTTTTCAATTATAAGAATCTTGTTTTATTATAGTCAAATGATGATATAATAAAACTGTTTGAGACTAAGCTTTATTTACAAATTGTTTGTCCTTTGAAAATTTACAGGCAAATAAATTTTATCAACCTAAGTGTTTTTGTCCTTTTGATCTAAAAATATTTTGTGGTGTTCTTCCAAAACAAAAAACAAAAACATGTAAAACTATCTCAGGCAGTCTTGTATAATTTTGGGGGGTATTCTTCTTAACATTAAACTAAGATTACTTTAAGAAAATAATTCATATTAATGGTGTGGTATGTGAACTCAGTCCTGCACTTAAGTTATACTCTATATTATCAAATTTTATATAACTTTTATTTGCATATCCTGGGCCTGGAATTGAATGTAACCTGCTTGCAGCCATTGATCTTAGATTCACTGATATGCATAAAATATGGAACTGCTAAATACAAAGCTCTTACAAATTCCACCTAGAACTCCCATACTGACTTTTAAATCTTCTGAGGGAAACTTTCATTTCTTTGTTTCTAAATGTATAGATGGCTGGATTCAAGAGAGGTGTGATGACTGAGTAAAACACAGCAAGAAATTTGTCCACCGATGTTATGTTAAGTGGCCATACATAGATGAAGATTCAGGGTCCAAAGAATAACACTACCACTATGATATGAGCAGTGCAAGTGGAGAGTGCCTTGGTTGCCTCATCTTTAGAGTAATGGGTGACTGTGAAAAGGATGTAAATATAGGAGATCAGTAAAAGAATGAAGCATGTCATAGCAAGAATAAGACTGTCAGACTTCATCAGGATTCCCAGGGAATAGGAATCAATGCAGGCAAGCTCAATCACCAGTGGGATGTCACAGAAAAAAAAAACTGTTCACTATTCTAGGGCCACAGAAAGGCAGCTCAGCAATCATAGCAAGTTGACTCATAGAGTGTACAAATCCAATAGTCCATGAGATCATGACAAGCCAAATACATCTTCTTTGGCTCATGATGACCGTGTAGTGCACTGGCTTGCATATGGTCACATAACGGTCATAGGACATGGCCACAAGAAGCACCATCTCAATCCCTCCAACAAAATGCCCAAAGAGGATCTGACACATGCAGCCCCCAAAGGAAATGGTTTTATTTTCCTTGAGCAAGTCTGTGATCATCTTTGGAGCAGTGACTGAGGAAAGCCACAAATCAACCAAAGAAAGGTTGGCCAACAGGAAGTACATGGGGGAATGGAGATGGGAGTCAGTGATAACTAAAATGACAATAAAGATATAGCCTACAACAATGACCAGGTACAGCACCAAGATCAAAACGAAAAAGAAAATCTGATGTTCCCATGAATCACAAAGTCCCAACAGCACAAACTCAGACACTGTAGAATGATATACTTCAGCCATTCATTCAAGGCTTTACTATAAACTGTTTGTGTGACAGTACCTTGGTCCTCAGTTTCCTTAACTCTTTTCGTGCTTCTCTTGATTCTTGTGTTTGAAAGTCAAATTTTCTATTCAGCTCTGGTCTTTTCACTGAGAAAGCTTGAAAGTCCTCTACTTTGTTGAAAATCCGTATTTTGCCTTGGAGCATGATACTGAGTTTTGCTGGGTAGGTGATTCTTGCTTTTAATCCTAGCTCCACTGACCTCTGGAATATCATATTCCAAGCCCTTTGATTCCTTAATGTAGAAGCTGCTAGATCTTGGGTTATTCTGATTGTGTTTCCACAATACTCAAATTGTTTTTTTCAGGCTGCTTGCAGTATTTTCTCCTTGAT
>CM053623.1:35005749-35033715 GCA_028646595.1 Phalanger gymnotis | reverse complement strand
AGTTCTGGCCTTTTCATCAGGAAGGTCTGGAATTCCCTTATTTCATTGAATGTCCATCTCCTTTCCTGTTTCTGAGGGTTTCTAATTAAACCAGTATGTCTCTTGTAAATAGCAATCATTTGAATATGCTTTGCCAATGATTATAACTTTAACTACTCTTTTATTTCATTGCTATAGTCAGAACTGCATATAATCGTGCATTTATTTTTTTATGGAAGTAATTTTCCTATTTTTTTCTAGTGTTGAACCATTCTTTCATACTTTCTATGAATCTAACTTAGCCATAGTGAACTACAAAAGGTGCTCTAGGAGGGTTCTGGTAGGGCACTGGCAAAAGGAAACTAAGGACTCTGTAGGTAGGTCTCTCCTTCACATTTTATCAATTCTCTGGCTTAATGCTCTTTCACACTTGTACTGTTATAGATCTTGATTTAAGAAGCGTTATGCTTCTGTCTTCTACCCTCTATAGCTATCATTTTCCCTCCACACTGGCCCTTGGACACGGATCTAGTTCAAAGGACCCAGCCATTGCGCGGGGTGGGGGTGGGGGGTGGGGGGGGCAGAGAGCAACACTGAGGGGTTAGCTCTTAAAGCTGTGGCCTTGAAAAACATCTTTTAGGATGTGGGGCTTGATGCACTTGACCACTGTGTTATGGGGTGGGTGAGGTAGGATTCCATTATTTTTCTATGAGAATTACCTTGAGATGTTTTATTTCACTTTTACTCTTCTCTTCGTTGCTGTTACTATTTTTATTGCACTGTTGGGCACTTCATTAATTTCCAATTAATTTGAAGGGGCTCCTGAGAGTAGCCCACCTTTTACTCATCCATTTTGATCCTATTCCCTAGATTGCTTTTTTTTAAATCTAGTGACATTAACTTATTTTGCTTGGAATAAATGTATTTCCAGTCTTTTAAAATGAGTTCTATAATCGATACCACAATGAGGATTAAGTGACATTTTGCTAAGTAATACTTGATTACCATCTTCTGTGTAATCATTCTTTTCATTGGGTGTACATTTATATTAATTATCCTAAACACTAATGTAATATAGAAAATTTCTAAATCACAAAAATATGTTGCTATTTGGATCAGAGGGTTAATTAATCTTTAAACTTTGTGAATCTTCCCACAACTGCTTTAAATTGAAGGGTACATGGGGCAGTTGCAAGTCATGACTGCCTTTACAGTTAGTATAATGGGTCATAACTAGATTGTGAGATGGCAGTGAGTCATTCAAACCCAGGTCTTCTGATACTGACCTTTTCTTTTTTTTTTTCCTTTTGGAGGGTAGAAGGCAGAGCAATTGGGGTTAAGTGACCTGCCCAAGGTCACACAGCTAGTAAGTGTGTCAAGTGTCTAAGGCCGGATTTGAACTCAGGTCCTCCTGCCTCCAGGGCTGGTGCTCTACTCACTGCACCACCTAGCTGCCCTGATTCTGACCTTTTCTACTGTACCAATGCCTATGCAAGAAGAGTGATAGACAGAACTAAATTCCTATGAAATAAGCAAAGCATGGTAGTTTATTAATGTTCTTGAGGCTCAGAACTATTTTATAGATTGTTGTCTTGCTGTAAAACTTATTTCTCTCCACCTTCTTATATTGTACTCCCCTCATTTACCAGTTTGCCCTTCCTAGGTTTAGTTCTGTGATTGAAAGCATTAGAGGGTCTACGTCATCTCAGAAACTCCTAACTGTGTTGATAGAGCTTCTGGAGTTTGAGAAGAGAGGTCCGATTGCATTATTTCTAATGTTGACTTCATGGAAGTATTGGCCAAGACCCACTGAACTCATATTCTCTCTCCCTGGTGCCGATTTCAGTAGTCTTGCAGCAATGGTGTCTATAGTGCCTTTTCTTAAGTAGAGTGGCATTGCTTCTTCCCCAAGTGACCTTCATAAAAAAAGTGGTGAAGAGCCCTATTATTTATGCTTCTCAATGGAACAAAGGTTCTTCTGGGTTTTGGAAGAGACTTGCAACTCCCCTGGCTGTCTAGGTTAATCACAGGCTGGAAAGATTATGTAGTACAACCCCTTCATTTTACAGAGGAGGAATCTAAAGACGAAGTTACTTGCCCAGGATTCACACAGGGAATAAGCTGGTATTTGAACCTAGCCCTCTGACTCCAAATTCAATGTCCCACCCCACCCCCCACTAAATAAAGCTACATCTCTGTAAAACTTGTTTTAAGGTCAATGAATTGAACTATAAGGGCCAGTCATCCTGTCAGTTAATAAGCACTTATTAAGCATTTATTATGCACCAGACACTGTTCTAATGTTGAGGATGAGTGAAAGGAAGACTTTTTTAGGATTACATTCATTCAAGAAACATTTAGTATGTGCTTAATTTGTGCAAGGAATTCTGCTAATCACTGGGGATAAAAAAAGGCAAAAACAAAAACAAACCCTACAGACCTTGTCCTTAGGGACTTTACAGCCTGATAGGGGAGAGAGTGTGTAGATAACAAGGAGCCGAAAAAATATATTCAGAGTTGATGGAAGGTAATCTGGGGAGAGAGATGGCACAATACCTGCGGGGACCAGGAAGGGCCTCCTGTAGAAGATGAGATCTGAGCTAAGTCTTGGAGGAAACTAGGGAAGCTGAGGGGAAAAGGTGAGCAGGAGGCACATTCCAAGCATTGTGAACAGTCAGGACAAAGTCATGGAGTGCAGAGGTGGAATAGTTAGTGCTCATTGGAATACGTCAGCGGCAGCTGACCTACAACAACATCCAATTGGTCTGTCTGGTCAGGCCCAAGTTTGTTTTGTTATTATTTTACAGTAGAATTATTTTTAAAGCATCTACAAACAAATTTATCTGATTCTTGGTATTAAAAATGGCAACTAATGGATTTTGGCAGGGGGGAGTGGCGACAGGCTTTTCAAAAGGTTTGAGTTTTTTTGCCTCCTGGACTCTGACAGGTGAACAATGACAAAAAGTACCTCAGGGAAATAGAAATATCATGGTTGAACAGGAAGATTTTTTGGGCAACGACACCATTTTTATTCAGAAAGCAATAGAGTCATAAATCTAGAAAGATGCAGCTTTTTTTTTTATCTGGCAATACTACAGTTCAGGGTAATTAGTTAATTGTGGAGCATGTGGGCCCATGTCTCCTTTCAAGCTGAGGCAAACAGCAAACATCCTTCACCCCTTCTACCTGGAGGCACTGATACCAAATTGTGGAAGCCCAGAGTGGTCATAGGAGGAAAAGCTGTGAAAGTGATGAGCTTCCTGTGAGCCCTAGGCATTTTTGTGTGTCTGTATATGCATGGAGTGGATCCGGATGCCCATAGGGGCTTCCCTTCTTTCGTACCCATTTGTTACCTGTGTTGTATCATGTTACAGCAAGAGGGAAAAAAAGACTTGAGAGGCACATAGACCAGATGGCAGAACTCAAACTCTTTTCCAAGGTTCTCAGGTTTAAATATGATCCAGGTGAGCCATGACAAAAAAAAAACCCTCTACCTCCCACAGCTCTGGGCTTCTGGGAGTGGAGTTCATTGCCTCTAGCCTGGTTCCACTGGGCAGTTGTCTACACTGCCAAATTGTGATTGACAATGATTATGGTGAGGCCAGGTGCTGAACAGATGGATAATTTTCACAGTTTGTCATAGAAACTGATATTAAATATAAGCCCTTACACATTAACTGATGTTAGTTGTTGATCTTAATATCCTAGGGAACCGAGGGAGTTATGGCCCTAGAAACATCTTTCTCCTACCCACTGAGAAGCGCAGGAGGGACCCTAGCTCTAATTGTTAGGATTTTTTAAAAACCCAGATGAAATCTTTCCCTATCTGCAATTTATATCCACTTCTCATTATATTGAAATATACACAAGGACCACGTCCTAGGCATCCTTTGATTAGTTTCTTTGGGTGATATGATACCACTAAGCCCATTCAATTCAATCATAGTTTCTTTTCTAATTCCCTTCAACATTTGGTCCCATCCAGCTCAGATGGCCAACTTTCCTGTCATTTTCTTGAGGATATTAGCATTCTTTTCTCTTTTAGTCCTATCCAGAAAGTCAAGGGCATGGTGGAGAAGCCACAATGAGTGCAGGCTGAGAAGCAAATGCCTTATTGACAGTTGACTATCTTTCTACTCTTCCTTTTGGAGAGATGCTAAACATGAGAGGAATCCAAGCCTTAAGGAATTTACCCCAGGGTGCTGGGATGTGGGTGACAAGCTAAGGAATATGAGAAGAGAGCCTAACTTCTTTCATTGTAGGCTAAGCTCCCTCTTAAAAACTAGTTGAATCAACCATCAATAATATAAGATACCTTTGTTGGATAATTAAAGCTACTACAGGGTCGAGGAATCAAGTGATTGGTTAGGTGAATTCTTGTTCTAGGAATTATTTAGGAATTGCTGTTGATGTTTCATGCACCAAGGGGACCCATGACATCACAAGGGTGATGCCTTCACTTGCGCATCAACTGGTTTTAAATGAGGCAGAGCTGAGCAAAGTCTTCAGCCTTACTCTCTCCTCCAGACTCATCAGTCTCATGGCAGGACAGAAGTCAAGATAACTTGCTCAAGGATAGAAAGGGAACCATGAGCTCACCATTTTTAATAATGGGACAGTTTGGAACAATCATTATTTTAAAGAGTATTTTAAGAAATCCTTTTCAAGAAATATATTCTTGAGGTAAAATTCAGTACCCATCTCACAAATATTTAATTTTCCATTGCTCATTCAACCTAAGTCTTAGCTTATAATACAAAGCCTTCATCTGTTGTCAGACTTGCATCCTTGTTTAGCATCAGAGTAGCTGTGAGTTTTTATTTTTCAGCAGCTTCCTACTTTGTCTTGATCAAAGGTAGTTAATTCAGTCTGCCTAGAATTATCAGATTAAGTCTAGGTGAGATATTAATTTGTATTTTTAACTTTCCTTCTCTTGAGAATCATTACTCCATTTTTATGTGTAGACAAATGAAAACAGTAATGGATTAAATCATCTTGTTGCTGAGAGTATTATTTGCTCCCCTCCCCCAACTTGTGACTGTTTGGGAGCATGATGCAAGGGTCTTTTTTTCTGAAATTCATTCTGGCTTCTGATACTTTTGAGATTTAATAAGAAGACTTGGTATGTCTAACTGAAAACTACTGGGCATGAAGCCCAGTAGAGAAATCTTATGAGTGTCTTTTAGTAGTAGTGCTCAGATCCTCAAGGGTATCATCATAGCATGAGGGAAAGTCTACTTCATCCTTGGTCCTGGGGAAACTAGCTCTGGGTCTTCCATTTTGAGTTGAATTCATAATTCATCACTGGGGACAAGGTCTTTGTGTCTTTCAAAGGGCTAAGACTGCTGGGTTGTGCAAAAATAGGTCCAGGGCTCTGTTTTAATAGCAAGCTCAAGTTTATCGTATTACATTCATGAATAATTCATAGGCTGCCTGTTGCCCGTAAAGATAGTTCAAGAATACTAATAAATGCATTATTTCTTCTTTCTCAAGAAAAGCACCAACTGAGATTACAACCTTTCCCATCAATGAAATATAGGACAGTAAAATTATAGCTGACAGTGATTAGCCTTGGTAATTTCCAGTATTAATTACCACAAAGCACAACACTAACTACCCATATTTCTAAAACATGTTTGCTGTAAAACACTGGCAGTATGCTAAACTGCCATTAGTCCTTTTAATATCTTATATGCATAGAATATGCATCTCATATGAGCAGAATAGAAGCAGTAATGGTTCATCAAGGAGACATTTGGGAGTAGATGCACAGAAAAGAAATTTAGAGGTGGAAGCCCCTGTAGAGATCATCTGGTCCAATTCTATCATTTTTACAGATGAGGAAATTGTGGCCAATTAAAAGAAGCAATTTATTCAAGGTCACATCTGTACTAAATGACAGCCAGGATTCCAACCCAGATCCTCTGACTCCAAGTCCATCATTCTCCCCACTGCAGCATGTTGCAGTGATAAATCATGAGATATTCATCATGGAGTTATTTCAGAGGCAGTTTACAATATTGTCATGGGTTCCTTCTGTATTAGAAGTTTTTTTTTCTTCTTGCTGGTTGAGTTCTCATTCAAGTCACAACAAAGAAGTGGTCATTATTAGCAGTCCTCTTTCTCAGCATGCTAATTTGCATGCTAATTTAATTTCTTTTAGAGTTAAAAATATAAAACAATATGAGCAAAGGAATATGATATGACATAAATGTCAATTTCCTGAATGATCCTGAATGATTCAATTATTTTAAAAATTACACATGATTATTTTTATGTCACTTAAAAATCATGAAGTTATCAAATGAGAAAATGGAGGTAAAAGCTAACGGCAATTGAAGTCTCAAGTTTGAAACTACGGAATCCTATGTTGCAAACCATTCTAAATTGGTGATGTTTGTCATTGCCCTTAACCCAAATCAACCAATCAACCCATCAACAAGCATTATGGACTATTGTCAGGCACTGTCCTTGGTGCTGTAGATATAAATACAAAGAATGAAACAATTCCCACACTAACAGAGCTTCTATTTTAACAGAAAGAAAAAACCAACAGCAACTATTCTCTTAGTTTGATCAGATCTGCACCATGACAGTAGAAACTTTCCTTTTTTGAGACCTCCGTTTTAGAATAGCACTGACAAATAAACTCCTGAAAGTCTCTCTTAGTGCCTAACACCCTAGGCAGCATTGGTGCTTTTGGTGCTTACCTCACTTAACTAAAATGAGCTACCTTAGCCTTACCAGCAGCATCTAGCAAGTGCTTGTATGTTTGTGAAGATGTCCTAGGACCTATAGAAAATGAATTAAAAGTGAGAGGATCTCTGTTTACAAATGAGCTGAGAGTTTAATCAATTATCTAACATTTATTAAGCACCTATTATGTACCAGGTGCTGGAGATAGAAAACAAACAAACAAAAGTGAGGTGGCCCCAGTTCTCAAGGAGCTTAGGGGATACAACATGTATTGGGGAATGGGGGCCACAGAAGGGAATGTTGGTCTAGTCCAAGGGCTCTTAACCTGGGGTTTGTGGATTCTTAAAATATTCCAATAACTATATTTCAACACAATTGGCTTCCTTTGTAATCTATGTATTTTATTTTGTGCATTTCGAGATGGGTTCTGTAGGCTTCCCCAGATTCGCGAAGCGGCACGAAACCAAGTTATAAACCCTGATGTAGGCAGTCCTAGGGATGTCAAATGGAGCCAAGGGTTACTTGATTGTCATAGTATTTCGAGTAGCAATGATCATACTGATTTGACTATTGTTCCCTGAATAAGAGGTGGAAAGTGGATGTAAGAAAAGGATGGGCATAGGTGCAGATGATAAGATGGCCATATTTGTTAGCTCCTGGTATCTTGGAGGAGATAAAATGTAGGCTGGGGCCAGCTAAAAATAAAGGATGATGTTTGACTCACTCATCATTCATTCCAGGGTCATAACACCATAGCAAATATCCAGATTGAGAGGATCAATTTCCCCCTCCTCACTTTTCTTTGTTAAATGATTTGTCCAGTCACACGGCTAGTTAATTATAGGGTAAATACTAGAATGACGTCATTCTTATTCACTGACCATCTTCCTTGATTAGTGTCCAAGACTGACTTTGTACATCTGAGACACCACGGAGATTAAATTTCAATTTTTGACATTATTTTCAACCTCGTATAAACTCAAGTAAGGCAGAGGTGATGAAATTCAAGGGTGAGAGCTGTATCTATAACTTGTCTTTTGGCAGAAGCTTCAATTAAACCACTCTACCTAAGGTGTGGGAAGCAGTCACTGTTGATTTATATGATCCCTAAGCCAGTTCCTTAATTCTTTCATCAGAAAACAAATAGGAGAGAGAGAGAGACAGAGAAAGACAGAGAGACAGAGAGAGACAGAGACAGAGACAGACAAAGAGAGACAAAGACAGGAAGAGAGAGAGAGAGAGAGAGAGAGAGAGAGAGAGAAAGAGAGAGAGAGAGAGATGAGAGAGAGAGAGAGTGAGTGTCAAGGCAACATGTTTCCAGGGATTTGGTGCCATGGTTGTCTTTCTTTTTGTATGAGTCTTTGTGCTCTTCTGATATGCTGCCTGTCAGGAAGAACAACAATAGAGTGTCTTGTGAATGTCCTCTTGGGTGCATTCGATGGGTCTCTTGGCAAGTTCTCTAAGGACTTTAGCATAGAGAACACCAAAAGGGAACTAGCTGGTCATGGCCTTGTGTCCCAGGCTTAGCTTTGCTGTGCACATAAACTAACACTTCTGATGCTCTCTCCTTTTCATTTAGGATTTAGAATCCTGTCACCTAGCATTTGGCAGTGGATAGAACACCAGGCCTGGAGTCAGGCAATCCTGGGTTAAAATCCAGACTCACACACTTATTAGCTGTGTGACCCTGAGCAAGTCATTTAGCCCTGTTTGCCTCATTTTCCTCATCTCTAAAATGACCCAGAAAAGAAAATGGCAAACCACTCCGTTATGTAGAGTTTTAAGCCAGAGCTAACACAGGACTGGGTCAGACCTCCTGAGATAGTTCTAGGCTGCCCCTCAAAGAAGAGACTATTAGACCTGTAGAGTGATACAAAGATCATTTAGCCTCATTCCTCTCTCCTACCCCTCGCCATTTTTCAGATAAGGAAAATGTAGCCCAATTTGCCCAAAGTCACTGCTAGCCAGGTATGCTTATACAGATCTATACCACAGAGAAACTCTTGGGGTTTCTAGAAGCATCCAGAAACCAGGAATATGGGTCAAGAGAAGTTAGAGTTTTGATGATTGCAAGAGTTATACTTATAGGACCATAGATTTATGGTTAGATGGGAATTTAGAGTATCCCCAACCCCTAACAAAATGCCTAGCACATAGTAGGTGATTAATAAATTTTGCTGGTTGATTGATTGATCTCAGAAACTATCCAGTCCAACTCTGTCTCATCTTAGAGTTGAGGATTCACTGATGATCATATCATGAGGAGGTTAAGTGTAGGATTTTTGAACCCAGATCTTTGTAATTCCAAGCCTGTCACATAGATTGTCAATAGAAGGCTATGTGGTGCTCATGGTGTTTTGCAAAGCAAGCATGACCCTCAGCTGCCATGGTGAGTGATGATTCTGCCCCTCCTCGGCTCCCAGTTAATAATGGTGGTCTTCCCCACTTGCCTTCTCTTTGGTTAAGTCTTTCTCCTCTCTCATCTTCCCATTTTTCTGTACCAGGTGACAGCATGTCTTAGACTTCAGTCCTCAAATAAGCCAGTTGCCAGCTTGTATTTCATGAATGAAGACACAGAAAATGGATTTGAATACAGAAATAGAATTTGAGTATTGAAAAAAGGCATTTGTTAGTTACCAGAAATACCAATGAGGAGATTAAAGGGGGAAATAGTAGATATATGGTTTCTAATGGTAGGTAAGTGGCTTTCTTATAACTGACACTTCCTAATGGATTTTCTCTTCTTTCCTCAGCACTTAGTAATTAAAATTCAGCAGCAGGTTTACAAAATTCAGTCAGATGGATAACCTCTCTGCCAAATGCTCTGCACAGGATATAGTGAGACTTGATTTCATGGAATATATAAGATGATTTTTAAAACTACATGCATCCTGGCAACTAATTATTTTTCTAATACTCATTTTCACGAACACTATGCCATCCTTAATTACCATCAATCTGATTATTATTATTTTTGTTTAATAAGCAGAACCACAGGAAAAGCCTGGTGAGCAAGGGAGAGGGTTGGATTAGAGGCAAGATCCTGGTGAGAGATCTCAAAAGGATGTTATACCTCTGAGAAAACAAAAGGACACTGGAACTATTCTAGCAAACCACTGGGCACAGAGCAGGATAAGGTAAACAAGGAAGGTTAATCTTGGACACAGTTCAAGGAGGCTTATTATTGACAGTACAAGGAGTACCTCATGGAACTCCTTGCTCTACTACTCACAAGTCGGATGACCTGGACAAGTCACAATCCTTCTGGGCCTCAGTTTCCTTATTAGTAAAACAAAGCAGCTTAACTGGGTGATCTCTAAATCTAAGTTTCCAGCTCTAAAATTCTGCAATTTCACTTTTGCTTTGTTTATTGCCTTGCTCCCATGGCATGAACTGTGAAGAGTTTCCAATATACTACATAGAAAGAGAGATAGTCCAGGGCCTTAAAATAAAGCAAAATAAAATCCTTCACAGAGATAGCGATAAGGATATTAAGGGTAATTTTAGAGAAGTGAAAAAATGCCAGAGTTGTTTAGGGGATTGAAGCTTGGCACCAGTTTGGATGAGAGTAATGTGTAAACGGAAGTTGAAGCCAGATTATACAGGCCCCCAGTTCAAATGCAAAGAGTTTGAACTTTCTTCTCTTGGCAGTGGAGGGCTATGGAATCAATAAATCCATCAACAAACATCTAGGTGCTGGGGATTCAAATGAAAAAGGAGGATAGTCTCTGTCCTCAAAGAGCTTAGAGCAGAGGAAGGACATGATCAGAACATGCACTGTGTCAAAAACAGCCCACAGTACAATGTGCAACAGCCCAAGGAAAACATTTTCTCTCTTTTACTAAATATTATTAAAATTATTTTCTCAACTTGAAAATTGTTCATAGTACAGGGTCAGGAGAGGTTTTTCTTAAGGCTTGAGCTATTTTTTTCTCTCATAAAAAAGGATTATGCGGTATAGTTTGCAGGGCTTATCCCATTTTATTCATCTATATTTCATCTGCCCTTCTCACAATTTTTCCAGTCTCAGCTATTTGTTCTGCTTTTACCACTTAGCACACACACACACACACACACACACACACATGCATGCACGCATGCATGCTACTTTTTTCTACCTTAGTTTGATGTCCCTTATCTTTTCTCCCTGATTTCTTTAACCTTCTATCTTCTGTGACATTCTTTTCTTCAATAGCAAATAGGCAATTAAAAGAACCAACCCACATCTTGCCCTTTGCAGAAAAAATACGATCTCTTTCTTTGGATTTTATAATAGCACCCCTTTCTTTCCCATGTATTGAGGCTTTGTAACATCATGGAAGTACCTCTTAATTAATAATGGTGTGGCCAAAAATCTCCTTTGCATTGTATAGGCAGTTCCCAATTTACATATAGTACAAAAGCAATGCATACATATATGTAAGGAGTGGAATTCCACCAGCCTTCACCTGATTTTATAGGATAACTTATGTTCTGATAGCTTGTCAACATCTAACATTATGAATCACTTTGGTTCAAGAAGAGAAACCAAACAAACCATCCAGGTCTCTAGGAGCCTTAAATCATAGAGGAAACTAAGAAGTCTTTCAGTCCAGAGAGGTCCAACCCAACTATGAAAGATTTCAGTTCCAGAGTTAAGAATTTTAGTTCAAAGAAAGTCTGACAAGAGAGAGATTTAAACAAATTCATCTCCTTAGAAATTTTGCCTAGGTACAAATGTGTGCACACAAAATGGGAAGATGTCCTTTCTCTATTCTTCTTTCTCTTTCTTCTTCCTTCTCACTCCTCTACTTCCATTCAGTTCAGTTACATTTGAGGCACAAAAGATTTTTATGCTCTGGCCTGGGAACCCAAAAAATAATTTATGATACAAAATCCATTTTTCAAAGCCTTTCCATATCCAAATAGCTGACTTAATCAACTTTTAGAAAATAGCCCAAGTATTCATTCATTTCCAGGAGAACCCAATGTACAAATGGGTTATCTTTCAAAAGGGAGTCTGTCAATCATTTGTTTGCTGGGGCCTTAGTGGGGTGCAGGAGCACTCCTTTGTATGTATAAACTCCTAACTGAATGCAGGTTATGCACAGAAAAAGTTTTCATTCCTGTAACAATTTTTTTTGTTTAATTGAAGCAACTGTCAAAGCTTTAGAGTATGAGAACTGGAGGAATTTAGCTTGGGAAGGGCATATCTTGGAAGCTCCCATTTTTTAGAATGAGCATATGATGCTGATGCAAATTTTAATAGATTTAAAACTATAGTAAATAAGCTTTTCTTTTAAAAATAAATATTTTAAAATAAGCTTTTATTTTAAACTTAATAGCCACGAAAAAGCACTCATGCAATTTTTAGAAAATCATCATTAAACTATAATTCCAAACAATTTCCTGCTTGTTGAGTCAAGAAAATCTTGATTCAAATTCCACCTCGGATACTTAGCAGTTCTGTGAACTTGAGTAGGTAAAACCACTGGACTAGGAACCAGGAAGATCTGAATTCAAATCCCGTCTCACACATTTACTAGCTGTGTGACTCTGGGCAAGTCACTCAACTTCTATCTGTCTTAGTTTCCTCATCTATAAAAAGAGTTTGATAACAGTATCTACTTCACATGGTTGTTGTGTGTAGAGGCCCAGCTCTGAGAAAGTCCATTCTGGGATAAGATACAGGCCAGGTTTTCCCTGAGGCCTGTTCTTTCCCTTGGGCTGATAACCTTGGGCTCTCCAAACCCCTCCTCAGCACACACGTGCTGTTTAGGATGAAGGCTCTCCAAAGCTCCTCGGCAAGCATGTGCTCGCTCCAAAACCTCCATGGCACTCACATGCCAAACACCATCTGTGGGCTATTAACACAATATTCTTTAGGGCAAAAGGGAAACAAAAGCATGAGGAAGTCATGCATTATAACAAATGCCTTGCACATGGACTTGCTGATTCTGCTTGCTTAAAATGTATATAAGCCCTTTCGCTCTGCGTAATAAATGGAGCTGTCCTTTACTCTTCCGCCTGGCCCATGTATTCTTTTCACTCTCCCCAGCATTTGGCCATCTCCGGATATTCAGCTCCACAGTCACTGGCGGCAGTTGTGAAGTTCAAATGAGATACTATATGCAAATATTCAGCTTTTTTTCAGTTGTGTCCAGCTCTCCATGATCCCATGTGAGGGTTTTCTTGGCAGAGATACTAGAGTGATTTGCCATTTCCTTCTCCAGCTCATTTTACAGATGAGAAAATTGAGGCAAACTGCTTTAAGTGTCTTCCCCAGGGTCACACAGCTAGTAAGTGTCTGAGGCCAGATTTGAACTCAGGAAGATGAATTTTCCTGACTCCAGGTATGGCACTCTCTCCAGTGCATCACCTAGCTTCCCCCTCTCTGCCCTATGTGCCCCTAGCTGCAAAGTACTTTGTCACTCTTAAAACGCTCCATAAGTCTCAGTTGTTACTATTAAAAGGAAAAATACATACATGTACATAATTTTAATAGCACATTCATTGTTTTCTTCACTTCAAATTTCCTTCTTGTCTGTTTACTTGCTCGATTTTATTGCTATTTATTTTTAATACGCTTGTTGTCCAAGTGGGCGGTGGTTATATTCTCCTTTCTTCACTCTGAATCACTTCATGGAAGTCTTTGCTTTTGTCTTTCATAGTTTTTGTTTTTTTTTTTCACGGAGTGCAATCTTTTATTAAACTACTTGAAGCCAGCACTGTAATGGCAGTGAGCCCTAAAGAGTATCTGAGTCACAGAATCACAAAATATAAGAAGTGGAAGATAATTTAGATACCACCTAGCTATCATGCCCCTCCTCCAAGGGGAAGATGGGGAAGCTAAGGCCCAGAAGTCACCCAGACTTGGGATTTGAACTGAGTGTTCTGATTCTAGTCCAAGACCCTACATTGCTTCCCTTTTTATTAAAATGTTTACTTTCTAAAAGCATAATTTTCTCTTGGTTCTGAATTAATCTTCTTTCTTTCTTTCTTTGTGGTTCTACTTTAATTAACAGAACTATGTCTAGGCTTTAGAATTTTAGAACAACATGAGACTTCAGAGATTAGCTTTCCACCTTCATTGTACAGACAAGGATTCCAAGAAGTTAAGTAATTTTTAAAGGTCACAAAAATACTTAGAGGCAGAGTCTGCTGGACCCAAGACTCCCAGTTCCTAATTCAGTGTTTAGGAACCTTTCTTGCTCAGACACCATTGCCCAATTGTCATCATCAACTCACTCCTTCTTACTCCATGAGATAACCACAACTTCTCTGCTCTTTTCCTACAATAGCTAACTTCCATCAGAAAAAAAAATCTAAGAAAGAGGGGAACTTTACATACCAGGTTGGAGAGACAACTATCCCATCAAAAATGGGGCAAGATATTTCTGATTTTCCATTCCTTTTTGTTAGCATGTATTTAAGGCTATATGGTCTGACCAAGTCTGGAGTAACTTAGAATGCACAGATTGTAATTTGACTTCCAATCCCAGAAGAAACTGAGGAGCAGGCTAATTAGAAGCAAGAAATGTGTTACCAAAATCAGGGAGGCAGGACATTTGGTCTGTGCTGTCAGGAAGCCAACAGCTATTGACAATAGTCTTGACAATGGCACCAGTCACTTTCCCACTCTGAAATCACCTATAGAGGCAAGGCAACACTAGGTCTCTGAATCAGCATTTGGGCTGAACTATTATACTGTTGAGTAGATATGTGTGTTTTAGAAGGAGAAGAAGAGTGAGAGAGCCTTGCCAGGTCTCTTGGTAGCTGAGCAATTCATGTTTAGGTTGTTTGGTTTTCCTGTTTTTTATATGTGACTATATTTTGTAAATCTCTGGGAAAAGTTCTGTGCATTGGGCTACAATGTAAGTTATTTGAGATCTTGAATAAGAAAAAACCTCTGAAACCACTCAGTTCAATACTGAACAGATATCCCTTTTCCAACATCTTTAACAACTTGTCATGTTGAAGACCTTTAGTGGGGTAGAACCCATGACTTCCCAAGGATATTCATTCTACTTTAAATAGCTTTTCTTAGGTCTTTCCCCCTATTTTCCATGAGACTAAATCATCTTTACTGAAGATTTGCCTCTGTCGCAGAGTATAATGACTCCCCTTGAGTGGACGGCATCTCCTGAGTCCCTTCTCCGAGGCATGCCTGTGTCAGGGTTACCATACCCTGGTAGTCAGTGGTTCTAGGACCCTTATACAAAGGGATGGGGCAGCCCATCTAGCCCAATCCCCTCATCAAAAGACAAGGACATTGAGCTTATACAGGTTAAGTGACATGCCCATGGTCACACAGCTAGTAAGTGTCATGCACAGGATTTGAAACCCAGGTCCACCAGACTCCAAATTTAGTATTCTATTCACTAATAGATTCCTCTGGTTAAAATGAAATTAATGGAAAGGATTAGATTAATATAAGTGGCCATTTTTCTTTCTTTTGTCTGTCTAATTAACATAATAGTTCATACCTCTGCCCTTCCATCCATCCTTCCAGGCTAGCGGTCAGAGTATCATATGTATCACTGCATTATCTCTTCAATTGTTTGGGAATAGATATGGGACACAAACAACCAATGGAGTCTTAGACTGCTAAGTGTTCCTGTGTGTTGTTACTGGCGATTGACCTAAAAAGGACTTTTCCCACTTCCCTTCTCTTCTGTGAATCTATATCCATTCTCCTGTGTCCCTCTACATTCTTCTTTGTAATTTACTGATTGCAAGAACCACTTTCTCAGTATTCCCTTCCAGTGCTTCTTCCTTTTCCCTTCAACTTTGCACTGCCAATATTATGGCTTCTACTTTAGAGGCTTAATCCCTTTTCTCTCAGTGGCCTTAAAGTAAGGGCTCTTGACCATTTTTGTATCATGGTCCCCTTGTGCTGTATGGTGAAGCCTATGAGCCTTTTCTCAAAATGTTTGTAAATGTATCAACTAAAACCTGAAAGATTACAAAGGAGACAAATTATATTGAAATATAGACATAATTCTTTTTCCCATCCAAGGTCATGGAACCCTCTGGAATCTATCCATTGACCCCACGTGAAGAACTTTTGCCTTAAAGACTTGCTAATATCTGGATCCATTTTTTCTGTCTCTTCTTTCCCTTCTCCTTCCTTGTTACCATTATGTTTTGGGGGTACAGAGCCACTAGGTCATAGAGACTTGTGTCAGTTGAACCAATAATACCTAGGAGAGATGCCACCCTACAATTCTATCTCATCTTTCTTGGCCAAATGTGTGAGCCTTAAAATTTAGCAGAACATACACATACACACATATTATCTATATATATATACATATACATACACATATATTAGTCTATATATACCTATACTTATATACAGCTGTGTATGTGATGGATGTTCTTTAAAAGTAGATTTACATGTGTGTATTGAGCTAGAAATATACCATGACTAACTTGTACTTACTTGTGAGGCAGCTAGGTGGTGCAGTGGATAGAGTACCTGGTGTGGAGTCAGAAAGACCTGAGTTCAAATCCAGCCCCAGCCACTTACTAGCTGTGTGATTCTGGGCAAGTGATTTAACTCCTGTTTGCCTCAGTATTACCTATGTCCCTTTGCTTGTTGTGAAGATCAAATGAGAGAATATTTGCAAAGTCTTAGTATGATGTCTGGCATTTAATAAATGCTGTGTGAATGTTGATATTATTATTATTGTAATTATTATTATTATTACATTTTAGCCCTCCGATTTACTAATAGCCATCATCTCTCAAAGATATTGGTGTTTCTTTTGTTGGGATTTTGAATTTGGTCTTTTGGCAGTGTCCTATCAGCCTCCTGCAAAAGATCCCATGAACACTGGCCTGGAGGAAGTTGGGGAACAGAATACATAGTCCTAGCAGTGTTAAGTGATACAATATGATCAAAACAATTCCCATATGCAACTTTCTTCCCCTTTCTAGCGTCTTTCTAAAAAAAGATATAATTTTAGTTCTGAGATACTTTAAAGCTCTCCTTACAAAGAGAGTCCATTTCTGTTTACAGTGATTAATGACTCCACATGTTCCTCTGTCTCCATCATTTTCAACCCTTATCCCCACCATGGACAAGGATATTATTTTCTGGGCTACTGTGGGTCTAATAATCTGTGTGCCAAAGTACTCTGTAAACATTGAACTATTCAATCCTTAGTGAGAAGAAAAAGCCCATAAGCTCCCATGGTGTTTGAAGAAACTTGAATTATTGGGAAGAACATCCTTAGAAGTTTGTGGTTTTCTAGTTTTTAATAATGTGGTAAATCTTCAAGTAAGGGGTGGCAGTTCTTGGCCCCAATCCTGGCAATTTTCTAGAGCTCCACCAGGTCTTCTTCATCCCTGAGACCTCAAAGATTGTCCCCAAAATTGGAGAGTTCATCTACTTCAGTGGGACTAATCTGGTGTACTCATAATCGCACAGGGCTAGCATCTGTCCTGATGTCTTACATAAAGTAGACCCTTAATAAACGTTTATGGAATTGGATTGTCTAATTCTGTAATAAACATTAATTCAATTGATGTGGGGACTCAAGAGTTTACAAATACATTCCTCAGAACAACCCTGTGATGGTAGGCAATCCATGGTATCAATTAGGCAGATAAAAAGTATAGGACACACCTGGAATGCTGGTTCTAAATTCAGTACCCTTTCCACAACAGCACAGTACCTTTTATTGTCTATGAAGTCCGTGCTGCAGCCAGAGCCAGATCCTCCAATAGTTCAGGGTAGACATATCAGACTGTGTTGATTTACAACATAGAGGGAATTGGGATGACTATATCAATGATCCATCGCCTCTGGCAACTTGGGGGAACAGAGAATGAGACATTAACTGCAGGTCATATGCAGTTGGTTGAGCTGCGACCAAGGCCCTTAAAATTTGGGATGATCAGATCAAGCCAAAAACCTATGCTGCTTTTTGGCAGTGAGCATTCACTCATTCCCTCATTCATTCATTCGTTCGTTCATTCATTCATTCATTGGCTGCCATTTCTAGAACACAGCCACATATCTAAAAAGGCAAAATTTCATCTGGTAAACTCTCCCACATTCCACAGAAGTTCATTATTTATCAAACAAGTGCTTAAGAGCCAACAAAGTAGATGGAACTTTGACATGGGAGTTAGGAAGGCATGGGAAGGGTCAAATGCCTGGGCAAGTCACTTAATTGTTTTCAGTCTCAATTTTCTCATCTGTAAAATGGGGATCATAATAGCCCCTACCTCAGAGGGCTGCCTTTCCACACAAATGAGATAATACACTTTACAGGCTTTAAAGCAGTACATAAGTTATATGACCCTGGGCATGTCACTTAATTGCTTCCAGTCTCAATTTCTTCATCTGTAAAATGGGGATCATAATAGCCCCTACCTCAGAGGGCTGCCTTTGCACACAAATAACATAATACGTTTTAGAGGCTTTAAAGCACTATGTAAGTATCAGCTGCTGTTATTATAATTATTTTTTATTAATAAGCTTTGTAACTAATAGCAGCATAAGCTAGATCAGCTGCTAGATAATATCAGTCTTAATCTTACTATACATGTAGGTAAGTGATTATATAAGGAAGAAAGCGTTTACTATAAATTACGTGAATTGGTGGAAAATGAGAATTGATACCTGTCTATATATGAGCTGTTTGATTCATCTACATTGTGTCAAATTTCTGGGAATGCCAATTGCCAGTTCTGTTACGGAAAATTACAAAATGAACCACTTGCAAGCTGCTTTTAGAAAACTATTTACAGATGCATGATGGCCTTGATTGTGTTCAATAAAAATAATAGTTAATAATTGTGTTTCTGAAACAGCGCTGCCTGCCAAGTCACTTGGGAGCCATACAAAATATTTCCATAACAAATGAGTAATTACACCACCAGAAGATCTCAAATGGGCAAAACCAACCACTAAACATCATAAACATGGAGAAAGCAGTCATTTACAAAAGTAACTGGGAGGGGTACCATTTTGTTATGCCTGGAAGAGAACTAAGGTTTTCCTGACTCCTGATCTATTGTCCTGACCCAAGAAGGCTTACTTGAAATGGAATTCTCAAAACATTCACTTACTGGTTTCAAAGGAAAGAACACAATTAGTCATTTGAGGACACATGCTAGATTATTGACCACATAACACTAGGTCTCTTAAGTGAGCATGTATTTCAATCGGGTTGTCCAGGTGCCTTGATTATCTGGTAAGATAGCATAGTAGTCAGGACATTTTCATAAGTCATATTGTTATATAATCATATTAATAACCCCTCCAACAGCCTGACTGAATACATATAATTATAAACTTATCTATAAACTAATGCCACAATAAAAGGCACTGATGCATGCTATTGGGTATCTTTTGCATAATTATATGCCTTGGGCAAAATGTTACAGAAAAAAGCTAAACTTTCATATTACAGCTACGTATATATGTATGTATGTATGTACATGTAGTAACCTCAAACACAACAATTTGCTCCTTTAAATAAAACGTGCAAAATTTGCTTTGGATGACATTTGGACCATAGTAACTTAACTGCCAAATAGAAAACCTGAAATACAGGTTTATAATGTCTGGAAAGGTGAGCCTGGCTTATTTTCACCCTATGTGAAAAGGTGTAAATCTATATTAGCCATTCCTAAGCATATTCGGGCTTTTAAAATTGCAAAGGAGTCTCTAATTTTGAAATTTCAGGAGTCGTCAGTCACCAGGGGGAATTATTGGAGGGATGAGGAGGGGGTGTAGGATGGTTAGCAAGAGCACTGGTTCTAAAACCAAAGGATCTGGGTTAAAATCCTGCCTCTGACGCTTACTACCTCTGTGACCTTGGGCAAGTTATTTAGTCACCTTCCTCCTGAGTTTCCTCATCTCTAAAATAAAGGAGTTGGGCTAGATGGCCTTTGAGATCCCTTCCTGATCTGAGTTGAGCATCCTGTGATCCTAAGCCATATGCCTTTAAAGCCAGCAGAAAACTGATTTATAGTCAATTTCTTCTATCTTCCATATCTGTTTCTATCATCAGAGGACAGCTCCTTTCTGGCCCATCTCCTTCACTCTCTGGCTATCTGAGAAGCCTGATTTCTTAATTAAGTCTCCCTTTTCTACTCATTCCTCCTAAATCAGAGCCTTCCCTTGGCAATCCTGGTCACTGTGGAAACAGGCAGCTCTTGATTTCCTAGGCCTAACTGTATTAGAGGTAGGTCTCTGACTTATCAAAGTTGCTCTGGTCTTCATGTTCTACTGAAATCTATCCAAGTCACTCTACACATAAAAAACACTTTAATGTTTCTCAAATCTACCTAGCTCTGCTGACTTCCAATCTTCCATCTCAATTTGCCTTTCAGACATCTTGAACTGCATGTCAGCAGATGTCTTAAATACAACATGTCCAAAACTGAACTCTTTATTTTCCCCAATACCTTCCCCCCTCATCCCACATTCTTTATTACTTACTATAGACAGCAACTCCATCCTCCTGATCTCTCAAGCTCATGACTTAAGAGTCATCCTGGATTCCTCGCTATCTCTCACCCCGCCATGCTGCACCCCCCATATCCTAGCTGTTGTCTAGGCCTGTCAATTTTAACTTTTCAACATCTCTCAAATATTCCCCCTCCTCTTCTCTGACACTGCCACCACTCTGGTATACATCCTCATGACCTGGACTATAGCCTGCTTATGGGTCTGTTGGCCTCAGGTGGTTCAATCCATCCATCATTCAGCCACTAAAATGATCTTCCTAATGTTCAAGTCCAGTCACGTCACTGTCTTCCTTACTCAATAGACCTCCAGTGGCTCCCTATGGCCTCCAGGATCAATTAGGAAATGTTCTGTTTGGTACTCAAAGTCCTTCACAACCTACCCCCTCCTATCCATCCAGTCTTCTTTCACCTTACTCTCCAACATGTACTCTTCAATCCAGTGAAACTGGCCTCCTGGTTGTTCTACAGACAAGATACTCCATCCCTCAGCTCTGGAAATTCTCTCTGGCTGGCCCTGCTACCTGAAACACTCTGTCTCTTCCAGTCCTACTGATTTCCCTGGCTTCCTTTAAGACTTAATAAAATGCTTTCTTTTAGTTCAAGCCTTCCCAACCCCTCTTAATGCTATCTCTATGTTATTTCTTATTTACCCTGTATATATATATATATGCTTTGTATATATTTGTTTACATGTTGTCTTCCCCCTTGGATTGTAAGCCCCTTGAGGGCAGGGACTCTTTTTGTATCCCAAGCACTTAGCATAGTGCCTGGCACATAGTAGGTACTTAATAAATTTTGATTGATTGAGGGACAACACGATACAGTGGCAAAAAAGTTCTGCTGACTACTACAGCTGTGTGATCTTTCGTGGGTCCCTGAACCTTCAGGGCAAGAGCTTCCTCCTCTGTAAAATGCAAAATGAGGGATTAAACTAGATGATCTCAAATGTCTCATCCATCTGTAAACCTTAGAATCCCATGATTTCATGGAGACAATGGGACATAATGGATAGATACATAGTTGAACTTTGGGAGTCAGGCAGGGTTCAAATTCTACCTCTGAGATTTACTATGTGACCACAAGCAAGTCATTTAAATTCAATTTCCTCATCTTTAGAAAGGAGAGTATCATCTGTACTATCTACCTCACAAGGTCGTTTTGATGCTAAAATGAGTTTATGTATTTTTTTTTACTTTATAGTGCCATGTAAATGTCCAGTGTTATTATTTTAGTATCTCCTAAACACCCTCCAAATCAATGTCAACCCCTAACTAGAAACCACGAAGGTGTCAATTAGCTCCCTGGCTCCTGTCCTTCATTTTGTTACAAAAACTGCCAAATGTCATGTGCTCCATTCTATGTAGGTTAGTTTGTTCACTGTCTCATGCACAAAATCATTCCTATTCTATGTTCCGCATGTCTTTGTGTTTGTGTGTGTATATATGTATGTGGAATGCCCTAGTTTTTCCATGATACCAAAATCCTTGAAACATCTTGGGGAATAAAAATCAGTTGTCAATCCCCTCAGCTTGGCAAAATCACATGTTAAACTCAAGTAATTTAACTTATCCTGACCGTTGTGATCATCTTCATATCGGATATGTACAGCATAACCCCATTATATTGCAAATATTCAGAGCCTGGCATCACACCACCATTATGGACTTTTGATATAGGAGTGAGAGAAATGTACAGCACTAAATTAGCATGAGAACAATTGGCCTAATGGGACCTATATGGTAATCAATAGCAAATTGTATAAACATTATACCCACACACACACATATATATAGTACAAAGTCTGTTTGCCATAGTTTAGATCATAGTCACTTTAAAAGCATGGCAATCACTCCAACTGATCACTGTTCTGTGTTGCTATGCCACAAGACCCATGAAAATATCATGCACCCTAAATTTGCATGATAAATGTCAGTTGAACGAATTGCATTGGATGGGCAGTTCCAATAGGTGACAGCTATGGAAAACAATCTTACTGAAATGAAATCAATAAACATTTACTAAGCTCATTGTTAAATGCTATGGAGACAAGAAAGGCAAAAGACAGTGCCTGTCTTCAAGGAGCTCACAGTTTAATGGGGAAGACAATAACCAGGTATGCTAAAGATCTGCAAATGGCTGGGAAATTATGAGGCAGCTGCCCTGGGCAAAAGAACACTTGATTTGGAGTCAAAGGACTTAGGTTCAAATCCTGTCTCTGATTTTTATTACTTATATGACTTTGTACAATCTACTCATCCTCTCTGGGCTACAGTTTGCTCATCTGCAAAATGAGGGTGTCGGACTCAATAACCTCTAAGTTTCTTAGGAGCTCTAAATCTATGATCCTAAGTTCTATACTCTAGAGGGTATAGAATATAGTTCTATATATACTATACTATATATACTATACTACTATACTATACTATACTACTAGTAATATACTACTATACTATACTACTATATATACTCTATACTCTAGAGGGTATAGAGTATAGTTCTATAGTTCTATACCCCAGAGGGTATAGAGTATAGGTTTGGAAAAAGACTACATTTCTATTGGACAAGCAAGAACCTAGTTATGTTTAGCAAGGTCCAGCACCAAAAGCCTGGTGACCAGGTGACAAATCTATTTGGTCACAGCAACTCACAAGCACCCATCTGCTAAGGTACTGAGAAGCTTGCAATCAAGATGGGTAGAGAGAGGATACGCAATGACAAAAATCTCAGATCTTTGAGATAAATATAAACTGAACGTGTCTCTTGTTTCAAAGAGCTCTTGGTTCAGGATGACATCTAGTGGATTCACAATGAATATTAATTGATGATAATTGACAAATTGTACCTTTTTACATTAAACTATAACTTGTGAAAAAAATAGCTTTGTTCTTTAGTGTGATTAAACTTCTTGATGGGAATTTTGTGATCCACAGAGTGGAGCCAGCTCAGTTAACCTCAGGACATAAGCTCTTCTTCATCTCAGTCTTGGAATTTTGGATCTAAGAGTTTCTTAACAAGGTTACACGGCCAATTAGTGGCTGAATCTGGATGAGCGACTAAGGCACTCCAATTCCTAGGCTAGTGTTTTTCCATTACGTCATGCTATACTTCATATGAGAGTGTTTATATAAATTCTTATCGCTTATTTCCATAGTAATAACTCATAATCGCTAAATACCTTTCACTCCAATTGATTTTATAACCAGAAAACAATAGAAATATTCACCTTAGAGAAGGACTACTTCCCCTTAGAAGACAATGAGGTTATCTATGGAGTATTTGGTATTCCTTTGTGTTGAAAGGGAACTTTCCGAGTCATTTTCTCTGATGTATGAGAACACGGTCAGGAAAGACGATCCATTATCCTGGCACCATGTGAAGTGATCATTATGGACAGTGGCCCTGTGTGTAGTATGCCATTACAAATTTTATACTGATGTGCTTACATCAACCTTGACATTAACAAACAAGTCTCAAATCCACAAAACTTGGCCAGCCCTCCTACCTAGGTGATTTTATCCTTCTGCAATTCCAAAAGAAGGAGATGGTTAACAGAAGCCCTGGAGATTGATGAGAGACAATATCTTTATGACAGTCAGAGAGAATTAGGTGCCCCGTCGGGTGTGCTAGATATAGACAGTGGCTAAGTTCAAAGAGGCCTTGAAGACTCACTTTGGTGCCTTACCACTCCTGCCATTACAACATGAAACCATAAATAGGGAGAAGTAAATCCTGCCTATTTAGCATATACATTGGCAGCTACATGGTACAGTGGATAGAGTGCTGAGTTCAAATCTATCCTTGGATGCCCTAGCATGTCACTTAATCTCTTTCTACCTCAGTATCCTTATTTGTAAAATGAGCATAATAATTAACATCTATTTTCCTTGGTTGTTGTGAGGATAAGTGAGATAATACTCGTGAAATGCTTTGCAAACCTTAAAACCTTATATAAATGCTCACAATTTCTCTTACCTTCTGGTTTTCAAATTCCATGATTCTATGACTGTGATCCGTTGCTGGTATCCCTTGCTGTTGATGTTGGTGGTATTTCCTGGGAAATTCTCAGAACCATGTTTATGGATGACAGTATCTTAGGATGCTGTGAATGATGCAGCTTATATATTTTTTCTGTGCTATCCAGAGGCAGATATTGCTAGATTGTCACTGACTGTATCAAACTCCACATCCTAACCCTCTCTCCCCCTCAGCTTTCACAGCTGACCTCAATTTTAACAGAATTCTGGGTTCACCAGGACTATTTGCATATTGAGAATTGAGTATTTGCTTGAGCAGGACCTATGTCAAGACTCCCCCAATCCCTCCAACTGGCAAAGGTTGAGGAGGAATGTGTAAAGCACCCCTGCAATTAACTTAAGTGCTATCAAGATAAACAACAGTGACAATTGCATTCCTTGTATGTGCTATTGCTGTTATTTTATCTAATTTTGCTTTTAATCATGCATTTGTTTTTGTCTCAGATGAGCCACTTGGCACTTGCTCGGGTAAACCTCACCAGGTCAATCTTTCTAAGACTTGAAAGGCAAATAACAGACTATTGACAGGGGAGGCAGGTGACCCTAATGACAATCACTCCAGACCTCACCCAGACCTCTTAACAAATAGGCTGGGGTGTTCTCCTCATGGGAAACTGCCTTCCAATCTTTACTAAAGTGCTCGATTCTTCACAAAGTTTTGAAAATTATAGATAGGAATGACAGAATCAAAGATCTAGAGCTGAAAGAGACTTAAGAGGTCATCTCCAATCCATGGTCCATGACCCCACAAAAGTGAAGAACCCTATTCTTAAAGATTGTAACTTGCAGAGAATGACTAATCTGTGTCAATAGAAGAAGGTTCCTCATTAGAAGTTCCCTATGCCAATAAAATCACAGATCTACTCCCATCCCCAAATAATGAGACCTCTTATTTATATCAGGCAGCTAGGTTGTGAGATGGATAGAGTGAAATGGGCCTGGAGTCAGGAAGATCTGAGTTCAAATCATACACTTATTAGCTGTGTGACCCTGGGCAAGTCACTTAACCCTGTTTGCCTCAGTTTCCTCATCTGTAAAATGAGCTGGAGAAGGAAATGGCAAACCTCTCCAGTTTGTTCACTAAGAAAGTCCCGTATGGAGTCACAAAGAGTTAGACATGACTGAAATGACTAAACAACAACAACACATTTACATAGCATTTGTTCTCATCTTTCTTTTTAAAGCACTTTCACACTTATGTTCTCTATTACTCCATGCAATAATCATATGGAACAGGTAAGACAACCCTAGCTGTGATCATTTTCCACTAGGCCTACAAAGGTTACCACTTCCCCATTACCATGGGAGGCTTCTTGGGCAATCAATATTCTGACATTTCAGGGCTTACTGGAGTGTCAAGATCAGCAGGTCGTGCACAGACCTCCTCCATTCTTCAGAAGTTCAGAGATCTTAAGTAACTTGCCCAAAGCCACAAAACTCCTAAATGTAAGAGCTGGGATTCAAGCTCAAGCCTTCTGACCCCTCCTTCAAGGTTATTTCCATAATTCTTTCCTGCCTCTCCAACAAAAGGGCACTAGTTTCCATGCTTCTTGTAGGGGCCGTTTGTGCTATATTCCTTGCAATCTTTTTCTATTGCTTCAGAAGTGCCCAACTCTTTCCTCATTGACTCCATCTGTCACAGTTAGGAATCCTGATATGGATATCACATACAGTGATAATCAGTGCTGGCAAAGGAGTAATAACATGTTTATTGAACTCCCCTCTCATCGTTGTTGGTTGTAAGAGGGAAGGATTCTATTTCTGAACCTCTGGGTTTCACCACTCAGAGCTTATCTTTGGCCTCAGGGCATTTCCTGAGCTTTGTCTCATATTACCAAAGAAAATAGATAGATAGATAGATAGATAGATAGATAGATAGATAGATAGATAGATAGATAGATAGATAGATAGATGGATGGATAGTTAGAGATATGTATGCATTCATGTATATACGCATATATGCATATATATTATTATTAGAAAATATCCACTCTTCTGCATTAGAATGACAGAGCATGACAATGGGACTAGCATTGGCTTTGGCATCAAAGGAGCCTAGGTTCAAGCCTCAGCTATGTTCTCTATTAGCTGTGTTTTCCTGGGCCAGTCACTTAATTTCTCTGGACTTTGGCTTCCTTGCCTGTAAAATGAGCAAGTTAGAGTGGGTTGCCTCTGAGTTCCTTTCTAGCCATAAATCTATTATAATATTATCTCATGATGTCATGCCCAAAGCATAAATAATCTGTAGGATATCCCCAACAAGTTGTCCTCCAGTCTCCGCCTGAATATGTCTAGTTAGAGGAAATTCATTATCTAATGAAGTATCCAATTTATTCCAGTTCTTTGTAGCTCTTAATATCATGGAGTTTCTACTTAGAAGCCACCTAAGTTCTACTCAGGGGCCTCATTTTGGTGGGGTTCTCAAAGACACTGCCAGAGAAGCAGAATCTCTCCTGGGTTCTACCATGTTGGAATGGCTTCCAGGTCAGAACTTTACTGACTGTATCTTTCTATGTAAGGATAAGCTCAGCCCCAGAAGTTTGGCCACTGCATAAGGAATCATTTGGCCATAGTGGACTCATAAAAAATGTTTCTTTCATTTTCCCAGTGCTGGTAGCAGATAATAAGGAGTAGAGTTCAGCTATCTTCAAATATTACTGTGACTGTTGATACTCTAAATGTGAGATCTTTGTACCACTAATAACAAGTTGAAGTCACATTGGAGGCACCAAATCCCATTTTCACTATAAATGAAATTAGACGACATAAAGAAGTTGCAGCTTAATGGAAGGTCAGCTTACAATTTCACCCTTGAAAGGTGAATGAAAGAATTGGTTTCATCATATGCCCAAAGGCATCAAGAAATGTCACTTCATTAAGCGCTTGCTCTTCAACCTGTGAATGGCCCATGATGGACATAAGCAAAAAGACCAAGAGAAGCTAGTTACAACTTAGGCTTCAACAACTATTATAAAAACAAGCAACTATCAACCTGCATGCTGATTTTTTTATGTGTAAAATCTTCATGAAAATATTCTATGCATGTATCAAGGCCATCCTTGATGAAAATAAGAGATGAGAAGACGGCAGATTCTTGTAGACAGATTCCTACAGTAGGCCACACAACTGACAGAGAGGTGTAGAGAACACATGATCTAAACCTATGGCCAAATGATTCACATTTTTTTTGCTCAACAAACAATGAATAGAAAAGGATTTTGCATTCTCTTCTCAGACAACTGTGCAGCTATAAGGTGTGGCCTACTGTGGGACAATGGCTTCTAATATATTTTCTTCTTCCAAGTCAAATTGTCCTGCTCAGGAGAGCAAAAAACCAGCCTTCAAGGCTCTCTGCTCTCTCATATTGGTTATTATATATTAGATTTCCAGGTAGATGCAACCATAGAGAGAGCTTTGTTCAGTCTGTTTATCAATAGCAAGAAAGGCATAAAAGAGAGTATGTATGTGGCCTTGTGCAGTCCAGCTACGAAGCCCTCTGGAGGTGATGAGATTCTTCTGATCCTCGTCCTCTCCTTCAGACTGGAAGGAAGGAAAGAAGGAAGAAGGAAAGGAAATAAGCATTTGTTAAGTGCCTACTATGTGCCAGGCACTGGGCTAAGCACTTTTACAAGGATTATCTCCTTGGATTCTCTCAACAGCTTTGGAGGGTAGGCGCTCTTATTATCCTTATTTTAAAGATGAGGGAACCGAAGCAGATAGAATGACACAATCTCAAAAGAATGAAAATTCTCTGGGTCCCAAAAGGTGGTGGACAGTCTTTTTTTTT
>CM053623.1:34988961-35005249 GCA_028646595.1 Phalanger gymnotis | reverse complement strand
ATGATATCTAGGCTCTTTTTTTGATCATGGCTTTCAGGCAGTCCAATAATTTTTAAATTCTCTCTCCTGGATCTATTTTCCAGGTCAGTGGTTTTTCCAATGAGATATTTCACCATGAATGGGTTTTGATCTATGTCATTGAAGGGAACTTCAGAATTGATTAGATCATTGAGTTGGCCATACAAAGTCCCTGCCCTCAAGGAACTTACATTCTAATAAGGAGGACAACTGATATAAAAGAGTGGAGGCCTGGGGGAGTTATTTTGATTTGGAAATTACAAGAATGGTGGGCAGAGCCTTGCTGGAGTAAACCAACACACCTTTCCAAGCATAATGACGCAATTGATTTATTAAAGGTCAAGATCTGGAAAGGGGCATTGTGTGTGTGTGTGTGTGTGTGTGTGTGTGTGTGTGTGTGTGTGTTGGAAGAGGGGGAAAATGTGATGCCATGGTAACTGGAAGAAAGATGGCTGGAGAAGGAAGTGAATGTAATCGAGGCCAGGTGTGGATGTATTAAGTGACCAAAGTGATCAGTAATGCCTAAAGGTGGATATTTCAGGTCCAGATGGTAAGGCAGCTGGTGAGATGTCCAGGGAGTGAAGTGTTTCAGTAATATAATTAACAACTCACATTTGAGATATACATAGTCCTTCCTTTACAATAGACGTGTAAGGTAGAGAGTTCAGATAAGCAGTATGATCTCCAATTCACACATAAGAAAACTCAGCCTGAAACAAGGTTAAAATGACTTGCCCAGAAACACCGAGCTCCTAAGTGACAGAACCAGGGGTTGATCTCGAGTCCCGACTTCTGACTCAGTCCAGGATTTTTTTCCACTGCTTCTTATTCCTCTTGTGCAGGCTCTCCAAGCTGTCACAGCTGCTATATATTTACAGAAATGTGAACAGGTATTGGCAGCTCACAGGCATATGGTGATAGGGCAGCAGACTGTCTGCAGTAGTTCCAGAAGAAAGCATCAATAGCATTTACCACCAAACGCAAATTCCCCTCCTAGCCGCCCCTTCTATTTCCTTCAAAGAGTCTGGCTCCTTCATAGTTTTGAACTTGATTCACCAAACAGCGTTGATGACCTTGGGATCTACCTTTTGGCAAGTTTGACTTCCAGCTCCCTCATTCTCCCCTAGGCTAATCTCTCTGTTAACCATGTATTTCTGGACTCAGCCCTGCCTCAGCATACCAGATGACCCCACTGGAGGCTCCTAGTTGCAGCTGTGCTGAAGACTTCTCCTGACCAAAAGGAAACTTCTGCTTACTCTCTAATCTAGCAATGCTGCTTGCATGCTGAATCTCTGAACCACCCAGGAATGGCTGATTCAGCACTTCCCCCAAAGTCTTGCCAGCTAATGCAGTTGCTTTCCAGACAGAGGGACCAGCTGGAGGATTTACCACTTGAGGAGTCCACCAGGGGGTAGCATCTGAAGACCAGAGATACCTGTTCAGGCAATGGTTAGACTACACTTCTCCACTTTTGGTCAGTTCAATCAATCTCCCCCAGCCAAACTGTGGACTTGTCAGAATTCCTGGCCTAAATAAGCCAGTTTCTCAAACTCTAGCTCCCATGTTCACCACCTAACTCATAAAGTTTGGATCTGCTCTGTTCTATCAGAGCAGGTATCTGGAGAAGTGAGGTTTTTATGTGAAGAAAACCCCCAACTGCATGAACATGAGTTCAGCTGGCTCACACAAGAAAACTTGAAGACCCCACTCAAACCGCCAACCCATACCCCCTGAGAGTAGAGGGGACATAAGAACATCCCTTGGTTTCCAGTAAAGCCCAGCATTGAGGGTGCTACCAATCATGATCTGTAGGCGTCCAGGAGGAGACTCAGGACCTAGACTTGCCTGACACTTTTAGGAGTAGGTGAGACAGCTAGGGTTGGAATGCCACCCCTTGGATGATTAAGGTTGCAGAGAGGCAATTTTAGGTTTGACATTAGGAAAAAAATACAAAAAAAATGAACTAAGTACTATGCATCAGCCCAGAGGTGTAATAACCTCCCTCAGGAAGTAGTAGGATTCCCCTAGGTGGGAGTCTTATAGCAGAGGCTACATCAACACTTGTTGGGTATGTTGTATGTAGCGTGGGTTCTTTTTTAGGTGTACATTGGGCCACTCACATAACAGATATGAATTAATTATTTTCTGTATTCTTCCTAGCTCTGTTTCAGGGGAAAAGCAAGTCTTATGGCTCAAGGAAGTCTTGACTATAAGTGATAGATTTAAAATACCAAGGCCAGACACTTGTACTTCTGGGAAATAGCCCCACTCCATAGTTTTTACCTGCTTCCCTTCTTTAGGACCAAGGATCATAATTCATTTTGCACTTCTGAACAGCCTTCTTCTCCACGCTGTAAGTCAAGACATATTTTTTTGACCTTACATCTTTAGATAGATGTGCAGATTGCACACACCAACTACACATTGGAACAATATTTCCACTGCTACATTACCTGTCGTCAAGATAATTGGCCCAACTGACTCCCCGCTGCTAAAGCATGCTTCAACGGTTCTGTAAACATGTCTACTCAAAGCAAGCTATTTTTCTCCAAGCAAGGTTTTTCATTCTCAGTTCTTCCCATTCCTCACGCTTTCTATCACCATCCCTGTGGTCAGCTCCCACCTAGAGGAAATGGAAACTTACCAACAAAACTGCCAATGTCATCTAGAAGGGGCTGCTGACATATACCATAATTTGATGTTCTGGTTGCAAGGTATCTGTCAACAGAACCTCTACTTTAAATGTTGACTGTTCCCAATTTATCCTGTCCATAGCTTGTTTATACATAGTTTGCTTGTTGTCTCCCCCATTAGACTGTGAGCTTCTTAACAACAGGGACTGTAATGCCTCTCTGTGTCTCCAGCACAAGGCACTTAATAAATGTTTATTGATTGCCACTTCTAGAGGAGGACAGGGCCATTTCCATTAACACCAGTGATGAGCCTACTGGCCTTTTGCAGAATCTCAAAGACTGATTGAATTTTAAAGCAATCGTCAATATATCTTACATTCCCCAGATCATTGCTCCCAAAGTGACCACCTCAAATTTTGATGGATGCTCAGCATAAATGAGCTATCAAGGAAGCAGGTTGTAAGGGAGCAATAAACCTGGGAGGCCTGGATTAAAGACCTAACTTTGCTTCAACTTACTGTAAACCCCAGCCTGAAACACGCAAAAATTGTTTTGTCCACTAGCAGCCTCTTTCCTTTGGTGACTTTGGGGCTGTGCTCTTGTTGCGAATCACTTAAACTTTCAGTCTTAAGGGGTTCTCACATTTGTAAAATTAACAGATTGGAGTACATAACCTCAAAGGTATCTTTCACCTTAAAGAGTCCATGGAATGTTGATTTCCTGATGATGGTAGGGACAGTGGCTGTACCAAGAGGATCTAGAGGGCTATGAACCAGATGATTCCATGTAGGAACCTATTGGGAACCTCTCTGGTCCCAAGATGATACATTCTTTGCAATAGCACTTGAGGTAAGGTAGCTATTTGGCATTTACAGGTGTCCAGATGGGCATAGTTGCTGTTGTTCAGTCATGTCCAGCTTTTCATTTCCCCATTTGGGGTTTTCTTGGCAAAAGTGGTTTGCCATTTCCTTCTCTAGCCTAATATATGGATGAGGAAGTGAGGCAAACAAAGTTAAGTGACTTACCCAGGGTCACATTGTGTCTGAGGCCACATTTGAACTCAGAGAGATGAGTCTTTCTGACTCCAGACCCAGCACTCTATCCACTGCACCACCTAGCTTCTGGGTATAGCTTATATTCTATCATATGGGTAGATGTTCTGTTAAGTGAAAAAATTAACACTTCTCACTAATGTGTCTTTCTCCATGTCTGATTTAAGCTGCCCTGATTCTTGGATGTCCCCTATCAGCTCTCCTTTGGCCTCTCCATTTCCTATCACTGTCTCACTGATGTTCTTGATAAGGATAACTCCAAACTCAACTCTTTCCTAGGGCACAGAGTTAAAATTGCCTGAGGCTCCTGGCATCAACCATGCTGTAGCCCTGTCTCAGCCAACATCCATCACAATTGAATGTTTGCACCAATGAATGTTTGCTCAACTCAGACACAGGATATCCCTAGTACATTGGCATTAATGGAAGTTGGTGTTATTGTTGTCAATTACCCTGGAGCACACTTTGGTCTATTTCACTCACCTCTGAATCAAGTGATTCAACTTTGTCTAGTGTGTTCATTTAGGCACAGAGTTCATATTAAAATCAGTTACAAAAGAAAAGATCACTAGATCCAAGTATAACCAATATACAGTGGCAATTTCTTAATGCATCTAGATTAGCTCATCACTTAATACAGTACCCAAGGCTTGGCACATAGGGTCTCTTATTTGGAATTGTGCTGCTAACAAACACCTTCCTGCTGTGTCTAATGGCAGGACCCGAGAACCAGAATTTGATCATCTAATTGTGTATTTGAATTGGTGTTATGAGGTCTCAGGGTGCTCAGTGAGCCTGAACTGACTGGCCCACTTTAAAAAACCAAAGTGCCTTTAATTCTTTTTGCTTGTATACATACTATCTGCAATGTAGCTGTCACTGACAATCTCGGTCAGGAAAATATGAACCTATTACCTTGGTACATATAAAGCTCTCTATTGATATAGCTAAGCAATATCAACCCTCTTTCTTTTCTTACCTGTCTGTTCCTGAGTGAGGATTGAGCATGCCTGTGATCCCTCTTTTTTTCAAGTTAAATTTAATTTATATAAGATTTCCAGCAGTTATTAATATAAAAATTTCAATAAGCACATGTGATTTCTCTAGTATCATACCTCCCTGTCTCTTCACAACATCAATAGGAAATGAATCCTGAGTATTAAATGTGAACGTGCTTGGGGATAAGGGGAAAATGTTTCTTGTAGCCAATTATTTTATCAATTCTGTTCCCACTGAGATACTTTCGATGGTGGATATGACTATGAATGGAGAAAAGAACATACAAGAAAAAAGTAATGTCTTGCTGGTTGCTTGCTTGATTGGCAATGTTTCTAGAATGTTTAAATAAGTGGGAGTGGTCATTCTAACAAAAATTAAAACCTAATATATGTAGGCACTGTATTAGGTGGAGGGTAGAGATAAAAAGACAAAAACCAAACAATTACTGACCAGAGGGATTCGGGTTATATTTCTCAGTAGGATTATTCCTTCTGATGCTCTTTGGAAATTCCCATTTAGTCTTGGATTTACCAAACACACTGATAGAATATTTACTTTTTTCTCATGTTCTAACTGTACTCTTAAAACATTTGTTAAATCTGTACTCACCTAACACCCTAAAGTTGATGGAATGAAAGACAAAATACGTATAGGTCAAATACACTATTATAATAAACTCCATGAGACTTGCCACTTTCTTTATTCTTGAATTTTGTTCTTTAGAGCAAGTGGACCATAAGACAGGGATTTGTTACATGTAGATTTTTATTGCAATTATACTAGAATAGTGTCCAGACAATTTGATTGTATTCCACACCAGTATACTCTCCCACAGATTGCCATACCACTATTACTTGAAAGACCAAACATAAAGAACATATGTGGGAGAGTGCATGTGTAGACCCAAGGCAATTCGTGCATTTATGTCAGGGTCTCCAATCTGCCTTTGATGCTGTTTCTGAGTGGTTTCCCTGCAGAGCCACTGATGTCACTTGTGATGTCTCTATCTTGGATCTGATATAACCGAGTTCTTTCCTTTGCTGATTAGGCATCTTTTCATGGTCCTCCATGATCAAACTGCTCTCTACTGCCACCTGCTTGTCCTCTACTGAATTGTTGTTATATTCCTCCAGCCTCTTCCTCCCCTTCCTGCCTCCATCTGGGAATGATCATCAGATTTTTTAGGACTTAGTCTCAGACCCTCATTGTAATTTAATGCCTAAATCATAGGCAGAAAGAAGGTGAACCAAGAGAATCTCTCGATCTTAAATCTGTCTTTTGAATTGCTTTTATTTATCTGAATTGCTACTGAGACATTTATTTGACTTAGTGAGAAAATATCCTCTCAACTCTTCTCCACTCTCATAATGAGGTTGTGATCCACTCAGACCACTGCCCTAAGAGTCCCAGTTAGCACTACCGGAGAGGCAGATTAGAGCTAGTGAATTTTTTCCTGCCAGGAACAAAATTGTTGCTTTCTCCATATCACCATCTTCTAACAGAGACTGGATAACCAATTGTTGGGACTTTTATAAGGCAGATTCCTGATTCAAGCATGGGTTGGATTGGAGGACCTTTGGGGTCACTTTGAAATTTGAAATTCTATGATTCTTAGAGTTGGTAAAATAATTTGACACCTATTTATGTGTGTAGACAAAGTGATTTGAAAAATACACTTTAAGGCAGAACAAGAATTTAGATATAGAACACTTTTTAACAAGCCAGATACCAGGATTTCCAGTTGAATACATTTCCTTAGCCAAGCTTTTTACTCAATTTTGCTTCTGTCAAATCTTTGCATTCTTCTTTAAGAAAAATAAGTGCTTGCAAGTATATCTGGAAATAGCAGCTAGTAATATCTAAACTTTTTTTTAAAAAAAATAGTCTACAGAACTTTGATTATTCCAAGTCATCGTGCCCTAATATCACTTCTAACAGGTTCTTCAGACCTGCCTTTTCCTGTTTTGTAGACCTCTATATAAATTCAGAGTGACTGAGAAGAATTTTTGTTAGTGAGGGACTTGAAGAAAAATTCCAATTTGTGGTGGGCCACAGGTGGATGATCAGGAAACTTAAGAACAGGTAAAAGATGTCATAAAACTAAGGCATAGATGGGCAAGATATTGATCAGGAAGGGAGTGACATAAACAACAAGAGAGCAAGAGAAATGAATCAGCGAAGGAAAGAAAACATTAAATCACTTTAAAAAACATGAGGAAAATGGTTTAGAGATTAAGTTAACTAGGTACTCATGAAGGAAGAGATGCTTCATAACGACTTTGATAAACAGTCTGGATGATGGTAAGGGGGATCACATGGAAAGAACACTGGTTATAGAATCATGAACTCTATGATCATAGGAATTTAAATGTAGAAGTGGCTTTTAAGATCATTTGTTCTAATCCCTTCATTTTATGGATGAGGAAAATGAAGTACAAAGAGGTTAAATGGATTTGACCAAGAATAGACAGGAAAGAGGTAGTAAAGTTCAAACCCATGCTTTCTGACTTCAGATCTAGTATTTGCTGTGCTATGTATATGGTTTATAATACTGACAAGCCCTTACTCCTCTCTTATCCTCAGTTTACTCATTTGTAAATTGAATCAATTGCACAAGTGATCTTAAGATTTCTTATAGGCTGGCATTCTCTGATTCTTTAATCTTTAATTACCTAGGCTAAGCCTAGGTAATCGAGCAAAAGTGTCTGTTGTCTTTAATGGCCAAAAGGTCAAATATAGTCCTAGTTAAGTTGAGAATAGAAGCAGGATAAAATTAGGAAGAAATATCATTCTTTTCAGGGCACCAACCAGAAAATAGATCAGATACAATAGAAGGGATTCTTTAACCTCTTTCATATCATAGACACCTTTGGCAGTCTAGTGAAGTCTAAGGGCCCCTTCTCAGAATAATGTTTTAAATGTATAAAATAAAATATATACAATTAAAAAGGAAACCAATTAAATAGCCATAATTCAGTGGAGAAATAGCAGGTGGCAGGGCAACAGAGATCCCAAAGATGACAATGGCATCTCTGTGGGGGAAATAAGAGGCAGCAACTATGGAGACAAAGCTATTTTCCAAATGGGATAAAACCCAGAAGAAGAGAATGAAACAGAATGATCAAGTAAAATCCTAACATTTAACCCAATGCTGCAGCCTAAAAGGAAGAGACTCCTGAGTGATGTCAGTGGAAGTGACCAGCACACAGACCTGTTTGGAGCATCTCTGGAGTTGCGTCACAGAATCTATTTCCAAGTGTTATTGGACAACCAGTACCGTGGCAACCTGCCCAGTCTATGCTACTTTTAGTTGATTTTATCCTGACATCTAACCCGGTAATGGTAGAAATAAATTTTAAAAAGACTGGAAAAAGGTTCTAGATTCTCCTACCCTTAAGCCAGTATGTTTCCCATTGGCTCTCTGCTTATTTTTTTTAATAAAATAAAATAAAGTATGAGTACACTTAACAATGCATATTTAATAGACCCTAACACCTTTCATAGATGTTATAATCTAGCACTAATTTTTCTCTGTCCCAAGAACCCCTGAGAGATGGGGAAACAAACATTTTTGCCAGATTGATGTTATAAAGTATACCTTCTCCCTACATGTCACACTTCCCAGAACCATATTTGTCTGAATATCACAAGGTATGGAACAATATGTCAATTTTTCTTGCCTTTCCAAGCCTTCTTAAGGACTAGAACCTCAGAATTATACAAGCCAGATGTCTACTTTGTTTTCCTTACTTCCTTTTTCCCTCTTTGATGACATAATCTAATGAGTGCCAAAGAAAATATAGTAAAAAAGAAAAATTCCCCCCAAATATACACCAGATTCTCCTTTAATATGAGTCCATAAAAGCTATACCTAAGTTTAAGGCACTCTCTTAGTCAACATTCAAAATAATATTTCATAAGCCCTATATGCATTCTTTGTTTTTATTAAGCATACAAGTTCACAGGACAAATTATCTCAAAATAAAGGCATTTGATTATATAAAATGTCAAGGCAAATTTAAAATCATGCATACATTCAAGAACTGCACCCTCAGAGTTCCACACTACAGGCGAAACAGACAACTGTTGCTCCTAGGACTTTATATCAGACTGGGGAAAGAAAAAAATCCCAATGACCTTTGCTTCCAAAGCTGCTATCTCTTATCTCCCCCACAGAACTGATGATGTCATTTTCATGGATGATGTCACCTGTGTTGCCAAAAGCTAGCCTCTTAGAATAAGAAGCTAGAACTTACCATTATACTGTTTTTACTGAATTCTGGCTAATGCTTGTCTCTCTTTAGAACTTTTTTGTTAGTTTGTAGTTTTGAGGCTTTATCACTTCTTTTGTGAATCAGACCCACTTCTCTACCTCGTCAACATGGGCAAATCAGTCTCTTCGGTCAAATTTGTCATCAATAAACAAAACCAAAAGTAACTTTATTTTTAATTCAGCATGAACTCCCTAGGACTTTTTGATATTTGGATTGGCGTGAATAAATTCCTTTCAATTCCCATCAGGCCTCTAGTTGCTAGTGCCAGGGCTAGGCTATCCTCTTTACTCTGTAACTTTACTTAGGAACACTGAAGGGTCAGGGTTGAATTGACGACCTTTGATTTACATTCCTATAGCTTTATCCTGTGTTCCTGCAAGTACAGCCATATTACTACTTTCCCTGCATTTACAATATTAGGTGTATATATGCTTATTATTAATACTTTAATCTCTGGTATGAAGACCCCAAATTAGTGATAAAGACTAAAGAAACATCATACATTAGCTCCCCTGCCCCTGCCACAACATTAAATGCCATGTGAGAAACTTTACCTAAAGCAAAAAAAAAAAAAACAACTTATGTGGTGATTTGTGTACTTTCCAGACATAGTCACAGTAACATCATATAAATTACAAATGATTACACTTTGCCTTGTAAAATATGTAGGATCTCACATTGCAGGCCATCTTGGGGAGGGAGGGGGATAAAATTTAAAAATTATGGAAGTGAATGTTGAAAACTAAAAATAAATAAATTAACTAATAAAAAAAGAAAAAAACACATGAAATCATTTCCTTGTAACTACTCTAACCTGCCTTGGTTAATCCAAGTGACATTTAATTGGTCCAAAGGTGACAGCAAAGGCATTAAATGAATCATCTCAGTAAAGCAGAAAACGCTTGCTTTTTAGCATTATCAAATAGCAGTAAAGCATGAGAGCTGATTAGGAGAATAATAATTCTAGACAGCTGAATCGAAGCATCTGTTTTGACCTAATGAGCACTAAAACGAATTAGCCAGTAATGGGAAAACAAGTCATGTACTTCTTACTGTTGATGTCATATGCCTCTTAGCCAACTGCAAAATTTCCCCGTATTTTTGGGGGGGATGTTTTGTTCTGTCTTATACCAATTGACAAAAATGAATGTGACGGCCAGCGTTTAGCACAAGGCTCAGCACAGGATGGGCATTCAATAAATCTTATTGACTGATAGGCAACATCTAAGCCACAAAATCAGATCATAAGTGGATTGATGTTTTCTTTGCAAAAATAAGCACTTTAATGGGAGGGAGGAAGTATGTATTGAGAACAAATCCATGTCATTCACTACTTAGTGTAAACCTACGAGTACACAGAGCCAGGCTGCTGGGATACCCCAGGGGAACATTCTAATAGTCCCTTCCCCTTCCCTCGGGGTAGCGGTCCATTTTCGATGCATGCTTATGATTGGTGTGACTGCTTTGCAGAATACTACTGACATATTCCCATTGGTAGCTTTCAGAGAAAAAAAATTAAAAATCAAACCTGGAGGCCTCACAACACAGAAATGAGAAAAAGCAGAACCCCCTAATGATGGCAGTGCTAAGGAATAAGTGTTCTGAAAATAACACTGCCTATTTCAATGAGAAGGAGGCACCATATGTGATTATATAGGAGACCCTTTCCAATCTTCTTACCTGCTAGTACTTTCTTCTCTAAGGCTACTTTCCATATATTTGTAATTACCTGGCATGTGCTGATTTATGTAAATGCTGTCTCCTCCATTAGAATGTAAGTGCCCTGGGCAGCTAGGTGGCACAGTGAGTAGAGTGCTGGCCCTGGAGTCAGGAGGACCTGAGTTCAAATCCGGCCTCAGACAATGACATAAATACTAGCTGTGTGTGTGACCTTGGGCAAGTCTCTTAACCCCAATTGCCCTGCCTTCCCTCTCCAAAAAAAAGAAAAATAATTTCAGAATGTAAGTACCCTGAGAGCAACCAGTTCTGTTTTTAGTTTATATTTCGGGCATTTGTTATGCCTGGCACACATTTGGGGACAGGACCCGGACCTGTGATTTCCTTGTTAAAAGGGTTTTGGGTAAGACACTTGCCTTACCAGTGTAGGCTGGCACCCTCTCTGCAACTTATGGTTTTAGAACAGTAGTTCTTAACCTTTAATGTGTGTATGTGTCCTGGACCCATTTGGCAGTATAGTGAAGATGTTAGACCTTTTCTCAGGATTTTTTTAAATACACAAAATAAAATACATAATATTACCAATGAAGCCAGTTATTGAAGTTGGGGCCTAGAGTCAGGAAAACTCATCTTCCTGAGTTCAAATCTGGCCTTAGACATTTAATAGCTGCTTATCCCTGAGCAAAACCCTCAACCATATACGCCTCAGTTTCCTCATCTGTAAAATGAGCAAGAGAAGGAAATGCCAAACTACTTTAGTATTTTTGCCTGGAAAACCCCCAAATACGGTCATGAAGAGTCCAACATGACTGAAACAACTCAACAGCAACAACAAAAAAGAGATGTTTGGAGATTAAAGGATAAAAGTCAGGGAATCAAAGCTAGAAAACTCAAAGGGGCCCTTGGGACCATCAGCTCCAACCTGCTCCTTTTATAGGTGAAACCCAAAGAAATTCAGTGATTTGCCCAGGGTCACACAGCAACTAAGTGACAGAACCAGGATTTAAACCCAGCCCCTGCGACTTCAAATCCTGTTTTCCTTTAAGGTGGTACCTTGTATCTAGGCAGGCAGATTACAGAATCAAAAAAGTCAGGGATCTGAAAAGAATAGCACTTGTGACCTTCAGATACTAAAAGCATTTTTGTTCTTTGCTCTCCCTTCTTTTTTCACTCTTTATTATTCTTGGGCAGTCAAAGGCTTTCAGGTGTGTGTTTATAATCTGATAGAGCAACATTTAAAAACAGGTGCAGCTTGCAGGCGCAGAAGGCTAGGCCTTCTGGAGTGTCCTTCTCCTATCTAAAGACCAGAACATAGAACCTTAAAGCTGAAAGGGGCCTCCAATTTGACAGATGAGGATAGTAACTTTCCCCAGATTAGTTAGTTAGTATCAGAGCCAGAGACCTTGTCCAAGGTCACACAGGTAATAAAAAGTAGAGCTTTGGGGTCAGGCCCCCCTAAGATCATAACAAGTGGGGCTGTGAGGAGCCCTGTGTCACACCTTTAAGGTATAAATTTGCCCTTTACCCTATCTCTCCAGGCCCACAAAGGTCCTAAAAATTCCCACCTTCTAGCATCCTCCCTGTCATCCTACTTACAGTCATAAAATCAGCAATTTCAGGATTTCCTTGAGACAAAACAAAACCTTCAACCTCTCCCAATTTGGAGGCACATCTGCTTTCCCTCCTAACATGCGCGATAGCCAGTTCCTAATCTTCACTTCAGAAAACACTGGCTTAGTCCTTCTTTTCAGACAAAGCTTCCTTTCTGAATATTCCCAAGGCTGTTCCAAAGGTCTATAAGAATGAGAATGATGGGCTAAAGGAGTTTGCTGCTGTGGCAGTATTCTGGGCATAACATTAGAACTGATTTCTCGGCAGTCTTCAATGCTGCAGGGATGTGTCTGGAGGAATGAGAAGCCATTGGCACTGTTCTCTCTTACATAGATGTGTGGCGCTAGTGAGCAGCTGCCTGGCAGGATTCTTATCTTTTCGTGCTGATGATGAAGATGTCAGCCATTAATTAGGAGGATCTTTTTATTTGGGGGGAGTGATTTCTGTTAGTTTACAGTTTCCTCTTACATGTAGACAAAGGCAGCTTTTACTATGGTTAACATTTAATGTGTCCCAGGCACAGTATATTACTCTTCCCCCTAAAAAAGACAGTTTGGTGGCACAGTAAAAACCATCTGAGATTTGTAGCCTGAAAAATCTGAGTTCTAATCCTGCCTTGGACATTTAACTAGCTGTGTAGCTGCGGGCAACTCATTTAACATCACTTTGTCTTGGTTTCCTCATTTGTAAAAGAGGGATTAAAATAGCACCTATCTCACAAGATTGTCGTAAGAATCAAATGAGTAAATCACATATGTAAAGTGTTTTGTAAACCATATAGAGCTATATAAATTTTAGTAATGATTATATTATTGTTAATTTAGGTAGCCATTTTAGAAACAATTCTGACTGTTCTTATGAGAAAATGTGTACATTTGGACAGTAGTATTGACCAGTCAAGTCAACGAGCATCTATTAAGCACCTTCTTCATTCGTCTTCCTCCTCCTCAATCAAGACCTGAGATTTCACAGATATAGAGAACTCCAGTTGCAGAAACTCCTCCCGACCCCATGTACATGAACAATTTATCTGTAACTTTTAGTCATAGAGCAAGCGCTCTTAACTTCCTTGTGTGTCACAGACCTTCTTGGCAGTCTGGTGAACCTAGGGACCTTTGAGAAGAATATCTTTAAATGCAAATAATAAAATAAACAAGGAAACCAGCAAAGCACTTTGTATGTGCTTAATAATTTTTTGCTCATTTATACATTTATTCATTCATGTTCAAATACAAAGGAGCTAGAAACGTCAAAATTAGATAAGGGAACAGCTAGCAGTCCAGTTTGGTTGACAACTGGTATGAGAGAAAGCATGGCTTAGTACAGTGGTGTCAACAAATAGAAATGGATCCCTATGGGCCACATAATGACTTGTTTTTAAGTCATGCCTGACTCTTCGTGACACAATTTGGGCTTTTCTTGGCAAATGGACAGGAGTGATTTGCCATTTCTTTCACCAGTTCAGATGAGTAAACTGAGGCAAAGGGGATTAAATGGCTTGCCCAGAGTCACACAGCTAGTCAGTGTCCGAGTCCAGATTTGAACTCATGAAGATGAGTCTTCCTGATTCCAAGCCCAGTGCTCTCCCTACTGCGTCAAATAGCTACCCACATATTGATTTAGAAAATGAGTTAACACTATCTATGTTGTGTTTTTATTTATTTTGTTAAACATTTCCCAATTACATTTTAATAGGGAAGAGAGTTGGAGGGGGCAAGGAGGTACCAGTTTGATACCTCTGATGTAGTGGATAAGGTTTTGGACTAGCAGTTAGGAAGATCTATGTTCAAATCCTTTCTCAAATACTTATTAGAGAGATTAAGGGAAGGATCTCTAGAGGGTAAAGGAATAAGTTAAAGAGGGGTTAGGACATAGAAAAGTGTTTATATTTATGGGAATGGAAAGATGAGAGAGGAATCCCTGGAAGGGGGCTAAGTTAAGTAATAAAAGGGCAAGGTAGCAGGTAGAAGTAAAGTAGGGGAGTTAGGAGGCATAGGAAATAAGAGGTACAAACCTAAAATTAAAGATCAGGAGCAGAATTTCTTAGGGAAAGTATATATCTATACAGGTATGTATATATATATGTATATGTATATGTATATGTGTATATATACACATATACATATATATATATATATATATATACATATAACTGCACTTAATTGTAGCCTTCTGGGGGAGGGGGTAGGAAGATGGAAAAAGAACAAAGTAAAAAGTGCACACAAGGGAACAAAAGAAAACTTACAAGGAAGCAAAGAAAACATGGACAGTTCTCGACACAATATGTAGTATCTACTATACAGGCTTTCTTGAAATGAAAATTTATTGCTGTATATTTTAAATTCTGTCATGTTCTGCTATGCACATGACATGCTTTTCCTTTCTTACTTTGTACTTAAGTTTCAATATTTAAGTTAATGATATATTTCTTTTTCTTTTCACTACTATGTGAGTTTTGGTGTTTGAGTCTAAAATAATAATAATAATAATTTTTAAAAAAGCACTTATTAGCTGTGTGAGCCAGGGTACATCTCTAAAAGGAGGTAGGGGAAAGTGGACTCAGCAGCCTCTAAAGTTCCTTACAACTCAAAATCTAAGACCCTAGGATACTATGTGGGGAAAGGGGAGTGCCTGTGAGATAAGGCTAGAAAAGATAGAAATGAAGGGTGGGGAGAAACAGGGTTTTGATTGAGGGTATTTTTTAACTCCATATCTGCCTAATGCTTCTCTTATTTAACCAGCAGTGATAAGCTCTTAGCAGTGTTATTCCTATTTCCAGGCTTAAGGACACAGCAAAGGCTTTACAAAGTGGCATCATTGAGCCAGTCTATATAGAGGCTACCAAGATCAGTCATGAAAGGAAAGTAAGAAAAATAAATTACCCACTCTGAGTTATAGTGCCAGGTAGAAACTATGCTTTGAAGTTTCTCAATTAAAATTGGAGAAGTTAGTTTTCGAAATAATTAATAAACGGAGATTGTGTAGTAGTGAGGTCAGGGAAAAAGAGAACTTATAAAGGTATTATACCAGATTCATATAGATGAGTAAATGATAAAAGGATTTTGAAATATCACTTATTTTATTTATACCATGTTTATTTTTTTCTCTGATAGGTTTTAATTAAGAGTTTTAAGGAAAGAAGAGGCATTGTTGGGTATAAGAAAGAGAGCTGGCCTTGGACAGGAAGACTGGGTTTAAATTTCTTCTTTAACATATGCTGACTGAATGACCCTGGGCAAGTCACTTATGGTCTCGGTATTTCAAGAAATTATCTAAGACTTTAAAGTTACAGAGTGGGTACTGATCTCCTTTGGTAGAAGGAGTTTCCTCATCGAGAGTCCCCTATACCAATGAAATCACTGGTCAGGTCAATTCAAGTCAGCAAAAAGTTATTAAGCATTACTATGTGTGAAAGAAAAAGAGGGAAGGGGAGAGGGAAGAGAGGAAGAAAGGAAGAAGGAAGGAAGGAAAGAAGAGAGGAAGGAGGGAGAGAAAGAGAAAATAGAGCCAGAGATAAAGGCTTTATAAAACATAGTGGAGGGGCTGGGATAAGGAGAATCCTATTAACTAAGTGAAGTCTCTATTAAAATAAGTGTCATATTGATTTATAGATAGACAAAGCGTCAAAAACTATTTTGTCTTGGTAGACGTATCATTTGGTCACCATTTCAATTCTAGTATCCATTCCAGGAAAGCAGAAAGTATCTCTCAAGGCGGTTGTAAGAAGGGAATAGGAGACTCTATTTATGAGCTGAATATTTCATAATAAAGGGCTGAGTCAGATGCTGTGGGGTGTCTGTGGGCCTTAAAAATGAGCCAAGTAAGAAAAGCTCTTAACAGAACTGGGCTCTGCGGGATGCTAAAATAATAGCTCCTTGGTTATGACACTCAGCCCTTGGAAACTTGGAGATTTCTAAAACGGAAAGCCATAGAAAAATCAACCCCCCAGAGGAGTATTCCTTGAAAAAGAAAAGGTCCCAGAATTTCAGAATTGAAACAGAATCCACTTCACCTTGTTTAACTG
>CM053623.1:34963105-34988461 GCA_028646595.1 Phalanger gymnotis | reverse complement strand
TGGGCTGGAGTCCTGCTTCCCTCTGCCCCTTTGTGGGTTCTGTAGTTCTAGAATTGGTTCAGAGCCATTTTTTCATAGGTTTTTGGAGGGACTTGGAGGGGAGCTCACGCCAGTTACTGCTTTCCAGTCGCCATCTTGGCTCCGCCCCTCCATCTCTCTTCAATCTTGCTTATTGAATTCCTCCTGAATATATGAAGCCTAACTGAAATCCCACCACCTCTATAAAACTTTACCACTCTCCCATAGGTGTTCCAATAAGATTATGGTGCTTCTATAATACGTTAATTATTACATGGTATAGTTATGTAAGTGTGTATCTTCCTATTACTTTCTGCTACTAGCGCTGTCTTTGAAGGTAGAGACCTAGTGTTATTTCAACTTTTTATTCCTACTCATGCCTACCACACTGAGTGTTCTGTATATAACAGGTGCTTGATAAATATTTGTAAAGTTGAATGAAATGACTTTATTACTCCAAAATCCATTAATAAAAACTTTTTCCAGCAATCCTATGCTACAATTCAAATGCTCTCTCAAATAACTGCTAAAGCTCCAAAATGCTTGTGTTCAGATGATTAAATTGAAGGAAAAAAAAATCAGTGGCTATTTTCATCATATAACTTAGCACAGGTCTACTGGTTTGTTGCTGTACAGCAATGTTGTCAAACTCAAAAAGAAACTGGGGTCACTAATCTATACATAGAGCATCTAAGTGCACCATAGTGCACAGAGCATTGGGCCCCGAGTCAGGAAGATTCATCTTCCTGAGTTCAAATCTGGCCTCAGACTCTTACTAGCTGTGTGACCCTGGACAAGTCACTTAACCCTGTTTGCCTCAGTTTCCTCATCTGGAAAATGAGCTGGAGAAGGAAAGGACAAACCACTCCAGTATCTTTACCAAAAAAACCCAAGTGGGGTCACAGAGCATCACACAAAAATGAAAAATGACTGAACAGCCATCCGAACATAAGGATCTTTTTGAGTAGCCTCTTGACTTAATTTTAAAATGTTTTATTACATCTTCATTTATTTTGTTAAATATGTCCTAATTACAGAGCATCAAACACAACTGAAAAGTGACTGAAAAACAATCTGTGCATAAGGATCTTTTTGAGTAGCCTGTTGACTTAGTTTTAAAATGTTTTACAACGTCTTTATTTTGTTAAATATTTTCTAATTACAATCTAACGTGACTCTGGAGCACAGCGTCCAGCATATAATATTCATTTAAATACTTATTGACTGACTAACTGACATAGTCTTTTTATATCAAAATTTTTTTCCATTATTCAAGTTGCTCTCTGCCCCATGAAGCCTTCTCTGATCACCTCCCTACAGGGATCTGTTACAGCCCATTTTCTGGGTCCCTCTTTTGCCCTTATCATGTTCTACCACATATTAGACTCCTCGGTGCACATACCATGTCCATATTAGGGGCATAGATTTAGACCTGGAAAACCCCCTTCATTTTCCAGATGAGAAAGTGGGCTATGCAGCATCTCCCACCTTCAGCCTTTACACAGGCTGTCCTTCAGATTGGAATATACTTTTTCCTCATCACTACCTCTTTTAATCCTTAGATTCTTTTAAGATTCAGGTCGAGTAGAAAGCTACAGGAAGCATATCAGTATTTCCCAGTTGCTAGGTCTCTGCTCCCTTTTCCCAGCCTGCCAAAAGTTATTTTGTATTTGCAGTAGATATATTTTCTATTATTTCTCTGTGTGTATGCAGTTATCCTTTCCACATCACAGGGGTTAGAGGTAGCCCCCACGATCTGGAAAATCTGTATAAAATTTGTTGGCCCTCTCTTTATACCAGAGAAGAAATTTGAATTTTTTCTGTTTCTTTTATGGGGTGTTTACAGTACTTTATTGTAATATTTAGGTTAAGGAGGTGGTCATATTCTATATGTATGTCAATGTTAAGGAAAAATATTTTTTTCCGTATCATCTGCTGTCCTTTGCATGTCATCTGTGACTTCCACAAAATTCCCCATTCAGTTTCTTATGCTGATTTATCAAGATCAGGATGGAGAAAGTCATGATGTGGAAGGAATATATTGTTTCCTGTAGTAGAATGTGAGCTCCTTGAGAGGAAGAATTGTTTCATTTTTATCTTTGTATTGTCAACATGAAGCTCAGTGCCTGAGATACAGTAGATGCTTAATAAGTGCTAGACAAATTGAAATCAGTTGAATTCAATTAAATGACTTGCCAAAGGTCAGCTATTCCTGTCACTAAAATCTAGTATCAGGCTAACTTGCTTCTTGACCCATTGCGCTGTTGAATCTTATTTATCTTGTAGTCAACAATGACCCCTGAATATTCCTCTTTTTCCTTCCCCCTCCAAACTTTCCCTGTCAGAGGGAAAAAGAGATTTGTATTCTCTTTACCTTTATTTTTACTATCTTACTCCTATTAAATTTATACTGATTGTTAGAACCATTTATCTAAATTATCAGGTAAATTTAATGCCTGTCTTTTCTTTAAGAGTGAAAACAGCCCCATAAAATTTAGCATCATTCACAAATTCAAGTGGCATTTCATGATTTATTTGTGTAGATTATCAACAAAGATCTGACCAGGAAAGCTTTTATAACCACAAGGTAATAAGCAAAATTGACAAAAATGGAATATGACAAATGATGGCAAGGCTGCAGGCAAAGCGGCATGTTGGCGTACTGTTGGTTGAACTGTGAATTAGTACAGGCATTCTGGAAAGCAATTTGGAATTATGCCAAAAAGTTACTAAACTATACATATATTTCAACCCAGTGAAGCCATGACTAGCTCTATCAAAGACAAAGGGGAAAGGCCCTATAAATTTAAAAACATTAATAATAGCTCTTTTTGTAGTGCCAAAGAATTGGAAAGCAAGGGAGCCCTCATCAATTATGCTATCTAAATGTAATGGTATGTTATTGCTCCATAAGAATGATGAAAGAGTTTCAGAGAAACCTGGAAAGACTTATATGAACTGATACAGAGTAAAGTGAGAAGAATCAGGAGAATATTTATGGTATAATAAAAACGTTGTAAAAATGAACACTTCTAAAAGACTGAAGAGCTCTGATCAATGAAATGGTTAATCATAATTTCACAGGGCTGATAATGAAACATACTATCTCCCTCCTGACAAAGAATGATGGACTTAGAATACAGAATGAGACATACATTTTTGGGCATGGTCAATGTGGGAATTTGGTTGTGTTTTTTTTGGTGGGGGGTGTGTGTGTGTATGTGTATGAGTAGTTATTACAAAGATTTTCTTCTTTCTCTCTTTTTTCAGAAAGTGGGAAAGAGAAAAAAAAATAAATGCTTGATATTTGAAATAAGTAAAATGCAATTTAAAAAGAAGTAATAGACAATATTATGTAGTCAGAAATCGATTGAAAGAAGAAACTGCCTCTATCAATATAGAATGCACCATCTCAGCAACATAAAGTCTGAGAGAGGAGTCATACAGTCAATATACGTGTCAAAGGTGATATCATGCCCTAGTAAATGAAGCAATTTAATGACATAATGATCACTATCATAATATTAAAATGTTTAGCCTTTTAATATCTGGTATAACATTAGGGGTGATGGCATTCTATTAGGGTTAGATTAATATAATAATTGACATGATATCGCAAAGAGTTATTAAAGTGATTTTAACTGTATTTCCATAGCATCACAGTAGCAACACACAATGTCACTACAAATTTACTCTTAAAGTAAATGAACATTGGAAAATTCCCCCTGGATTTTACGACTAAGGACACAAGGTTTTTGTTATGATTTACAGCAAATGATCATAGACCTGACTTGACTATAGAAGCCAATGCCTTCAAATTAGATTCTACATTCTCTCCTCCACTAAATGGCCTGCCATTTTTCATCTCTATATCCCCAGTGCCAACCACAGTGCCTTGCAGAGCTAGCACTTCATAAATATTTATTGAGTCAAATTTAACACTGGCCTGGGAGTTCAAGATTAGATTCTAGGCCCAATCCTGCCACTGACTTGTTATAATTTTGTTATTCAGTCATGTTCAACTCCTTTGTGACCCCATTTGGGGTTTTCTTGGCAAAGATACTGGAGTGGTTTGCCATTTCTTTCTCCAGCTCATTTTACACATAAGGAAATGGAAGCAAATAGGGTTAAGTGACTTGTCCAGTGTCACACAGCTGGTATGTGTCTGGATTTGAACTCAGGAAGATAAGACTTTCTGACTCCAGGTCTGGCACTCTATCCACTGTTCCATCTTGCCACCCCAACTTGTTATATAACCTTAGGCACATTACTTATTCATTTTAGGCCCATTTCTTCCTCTCCAACAACAAGGGAGCTAGAACGGCATAATAGAAAGGACCCTGGTTGCATAACCAGAAGCCCTGGATTTAAATCTCACTTCTGTACCTTGGTACCCATGTGATGTTTGCCAAGTCGCTCCATTCCCCTGACTCCTGTTTCCCTAATATATAAAATGAGAGGAGTTAGGAACTCCATGGCCACTGAGGTCCATTCCAGATTTTCATTTAACATCCTGCGATACTGTGAATTTTGGAATCATAGCATGTCAGAACTGGGAAGGAACTTTTCCAGATCCAAACTACAGTGTGCATAATATTAAGTCTTTGGTCCTTCTCCACTCTCAACTATGAACCTTAGAGATCTCCTAGTCCAACTACCTCATTTTCCAGATAAGGAAATATCCCCACTGAGGTTAAATGACTCTTCCAAGCTCACACCAGAGGTGGCTGGTGCTGCAGTGGATAGAGAGCTGGGCCTAGAGTCAAGAAGACTTAAGTTCAAATTTGACCTCCGACACTAGTTGTATGACCATGGGCAAGCCATTTAACTCCTATCTGCCTTAGTTTCCTTAGCTGTAAAATGAGGATAATAATAGCCCCTACTCCCAGGTTTGTTGCGAGTCTCAAATGGAATAATATCTGTAAAAAGTGCTTAGTACAGTATGTGGCACATAGTAGGTATTATATAAATGCTTATTACCTCCCTCCCTTTCCCTTCCACTCACCCAAATGCCAAGTGGTAGAATCAAGGTTTGAACCTGCATCATCGGAATCCAGTGATCTTTCTACAGTAACATGATACCTCCTGTCCTTGCCAAGGACTGACCAAATATATCCAGGTGTCACTGGAGTTAGGCACCTCCTGTCTACACTGTGCATACTCCCACTTCCCTGGGGATACAAACTGTCCGTAGTACACATGACATCCTAGGCTAATAGTCAGCTTTTAGTAAGTAGTGCAGCTTCTCTAGGAGTTCTTATTTGTCATTCTTCTACTCTCACGTAGTGACTTTTTTGCCTAAGGCTACCCTTAGAAAAACAGAACAAGTCCTGAAATCCTGTATAGTGCATCTCATTAGGACATGAAGCATGCCAGGCTGAGCATCCTTCCAAAAGAAAAGTTGCTCAGCTATCAAAAAAGATTTCTGCTTATGTGGGAGTGGTTCTTGCTCTCCCCAGGCTGTTGAGCTAACCTTGGCCTAGGAGATGGAGTCTCATGTTTGTACTGTGCAGTGGCAATATTTGGAAAGTATGATATGAAAAGAAACTAAGGAGAAAAGACCTCATGTTCTCCCCCTCTCAAAAAAAAACCAACCTCTCTGCAGCAAATATCTCTGGTAGGAGTCTACATATGTGGCACTTTAAGCTTTGTAAAGCATGCTAATTAATATTAATGATGATAGCTAGCATTTATATGGGGCCTATGCCAGGCACTGTGCTAAGCGCTTTATAATTATTCCCTCATTTTATTCTCACAGCAACCATGGGAGGTAGGTGCTATTATGCTTCTCATTGTACATGTGAGGGAAAAGCACAGAAAGATTAAGTGACTTGCCCAAGACCACACAGCTAGTCCATTTAACTGTTCTCTCTAGAGCTAGAACACTGGACCTGTAGTCAAGAAGACGTAAGTTGCCTTCAAAAATCTGATCGGGTTAATGCCCAATGTTGGCCTCAAAGACTCATGGGGAAAGATGGCTCCCATTTCTTAGCAAAGACATGATCTGCGGTTTCTTCTCCAAATACTACACTCTTGAACCTTAGACCCTTTCTTTTCTTCTCCAGCAATTCTCTCTCTCCTGCTCATCTGCCATAATCCACGCACAATTTAAGTGGATAATCAATTTTTACTTTACTCTTCTCTCTTCTCACTCCCTTTCCCTACCACATCCACGAAGGTCTGAGAGGCAGGCAGTTTTAGTGTAACGACTTGCCACATAAGGGATGATGACCAGGCATCTCCTGACATTTGCCGTTTCCTCTTAGAACCTTCTCAGACACCCCCTTAGGGTCTTACAGCTTATAACTCTTCTCTTTGTATGATAAGTCCTTGTTTCTCAGTCACTCTCAGTCGTGTCCAACTTTCCATGACCCCATTTGGGGTTTTCTTGGTGAAGATACCGGAGTGGTTTGCCATTTCCTTCTCCAGCTCTTTTTACACATGAGGAAACTGAGGCAAATAGTGTCCTGCCCAGGGTCACCCAGCTAGTGAGTGTCTAAAGTCAGATTTGAACTTAGGAAGATGAGCCTTCTTGACTCTAGAAGTCACTCCATCCACTGCATCACCTAGCTGCCTCACCATAAGTCCATTGGTCTAAATTCAGTTTTCAATCTCTTCCACAAAATATGCCTTCTTTTCTTTTCTGCATGGATTCATGTCATTAAGGTATACATTAGTCTGTCAAAGATGACCACCAAAATGCCCAGAATTTTCTTCTCTTCACATCTGTCTTTGACCTCCTCTGGGTGTATAATATTAAAAAATCTTGGGATGCCAGTTTCCATTTTGGGCACATCAACTTTCCCCCTCAATCTACTGTCACTTTGGTGGAGAGAAGAACGGGCAGCCACATCCTCACACTACCTCTATTTGCTTCCTAGTTTATGTGTCCATGCACATCAGCACACAGAAGAAAATTCTCTGTTGTAGACAGGGAGCATCTTACTTGTTGAGAATCTGGCTATCTCTCCCCCTCATTATTTTTCATAGCTCTCAAAAGCAAAAGGAAATAATTAGTACCTGGCTTCAGGCAATGTCTTTTTTTAGCTGATTAAAAACAAAATTGGCTATCAGTGTTTTCTGATTATTCTTCTTATAGAAATATTTGAAATGGAGAAAGTTTCAGTTAATTCTATTTACTTCCTCCCCATCTCTACTTTTTTTTTCAATAGCAGGGCTTTTTAGGAGCCCGGAATGTTAGTGCTAGTACAAAACATCTTAGAGAAGGGAGTGTCCATTGGGGAGCTAATGCTGAGGAAATATGAAGCCCCCCCCATCACATATGCAAAGCTTGGAGTGGGGGAGCAGTTCAAAATGCACAGTGTGATTGGGGGAAAGAGTACAGACTCTGGAGTCAAAGGACCTGGGTTCAAATTTCACTTCTGCCACTTACTACCTGTGTGACACTGGGCAAGTCCCTTATCTCCCTGTGCCTCAATTTTCTCATCTACAAAATGAAATGGGTTGACTAGACAGTCCCTGAGATTCCTTCCACCTTTAGATGTATGACCCTTAGGATGCTATGGGACTTTGGCCACATGTAGGCTGCCTCCCATTGACTCATTCTTTCACTAGTCTAATTTTGACAGTAACAAGCCTAAAGCTATGTTTTCTGAGTGCTTGGGACTCCTGATATTTTCCAGGGTGGTAGTGGGCATTTTCCCATGCTTTGAACAAATACATGTTTTTCTAACACTCTTTAGATTCATTCCATTCTCTGGCCAGGGCAGCTAGGTGGCACAGTGGTTTGTGCATTGGACTTGGAATCAGGAAGACTCATCTTAAGTTCAAATCTGGCCTCAGACGCTTACTAGCTGTGTGATCTTGGGCAAGGCACTTAACCCACTTTGCCTCAGTTCCTTATCTATAAAATGAGCCAGAGAAAGAAATGGCAAAGTGCTCCAATATCTTTGCCAAGAAAACCCCCAAAATAGGATTACAAAGAGTCAAACATAACTAAAACGACTGAATGACAACAGTTCTCTGGCTAAGAGCCAATCATGCCTGTATATTTTAAGTCTGAGACCTGAAATCCCAACCCATTCTCCAATATCGCCTTTAATACAATATACTTACTTCTTTACAAGAAGATTACTTTACAAGAAGATTTTGTTTTTAAAGATATGTATATTTGTGTTTTAACTGAACAGAATTGCATAATTCAATTATTTTAGAGTTTTGATTTGATTACATTTATAGTGCATGACAATCAGTGAATTATTTAGAATTACAGGATAAAATGTTTCTAATTAGCAAACTACAGTCTAATTAAATACAATCTATTAGTAACCATAAATCTACAGAACATTCCATTGTCAGGAAATGATGGGAACCATTAAATCACCCAAGTTTTCTGGACCGGGTACAATTTAATATGCTTTTAACAGGCTCTAGTGTGTGACAGTCTTCTGCAAATGAAATAGCTTTGATGCATACTTGCTTCCTAATTTAATTTCCCATACCTCATATCTGACTTGTTAGAACCAAAGCCATCCTTCTGATACACTTAGGCAAAAAATAGATGAGCTTGTTCAGCTTCACAGATGTGGTCCTTTTGTCGTATGGCTCTAAGTAGAATTTAAGGCGGGGGTGGGAAAGGGATTTTAAAAATGTATTCTTAATCGAGCTGAGAAAATAAGGAAGTATCTGGTATCATTTTTCTGCTATTAAAGAACTGCAAAAGTACAGATCCCAATATGAACATCTGTTCAAGTCCCCATGCTTTATCCATGGGCTTCAAATCATATCATTTCAATGTAGCTTGAAAATAATCATTTCAATCCGTCTCCTCTGTGCTCAGGATGAAGACACAGAATTGAAGTGATTAGCCAGACTAGTTCAATTAAGGAGATTAGTCATATTTAGAGATTTCTTAGTCTTGTATCCCAATATTAATAACAATAATAATATGCAACAACCACAACGGTAATGATAATAGCTAGCATTTACATAGCACTTTGAGGTCTACAAAGCACTTTACATATGTATTTGATCCTCACAAGAACCCTTTAGGTAAGTGCACTAATAATCCCCATTTTACAGATGAGGAAATTGAGGCTAAAAGGGGTTGAGTGATTTTCCCAGGGTTTCACAACTAGTGAGTATCTGAGAGAAGATTTGAACTCAGGTCTTCCTGACTCCAAGTCTAGTGTTCTATCTACTACACCGCCTACAGGCTTTTCACTAGCTGCCAGTTCCTTCTCTGCTTGACTCTTTGATTAGTCAAATCCTTCCCATGTTCCACTTTGCTTTGTTGTTCATCCTTTGTTTTCGAAGGGAACCAGTGACATCATGGTTGATGTCTTAACATGCTTGTGAATTGGATTTAAGTCAGGCAGAGTTATGCAACATCCTCAGCCTCACTCTTCCAGAGTCATCAAAGGTCAATGGCAAGACGTCCATTGGAAAAGGAAATGGCAAACCACTCCATCTTATTTTAATCCCCAGCCTAATCCAACCCAATCTTTCATTCGCTAAGAAAGAAAGTGAATGTTTCTTTGTAGAAAGCATACTGAATGCTCAGAAGATCCAGATTTGTGCCATGACTACTGCTTCCTGGCAGTGTAAATTTAGGCAATTCATCTAACTTCTCAAGGCTTTACTTTCCTAATCTGTAAAATTCAGGTTATACCTGCCTTGCTGACATGTACCTTTAAAATAACAGATATAAGAGGTGGTTGTTATTACCTAATTACATTCCAATCATTCCATTGATAGCCCAATGTATCACTCTCTGTATTACCTCTAGCAGCAGTATGCTCCTCTGTTTGGCATTCAAAGCCCTTCACAACTTAGCCTCAGCCTACCTTTCCTGCTTTATTACACAAGACACCCCTTCACATATTCCATGGTCCAGATAACTGGGCTTTCTTACTGTTTGGCACACATAATTCTCTTCCTGTCTTCATGCTTTTGTACAGGCTGTCTCCCTGAATATACGTCCTCTTCACATCTGCCTATTTAGAATCTCTTATTTCCTTCAAAACTCAGCTCAAGCCCCATTTTCTTTTTTTTAATTATTTTAATTTTTAGTTTTAGTTTACAACACTCAGTTCCACAAGTTTTTGAGTTCCAAATTTTCTTCCCCTCACTCCCTCTCCCCTCTCCCCAAGATGGCATGGAATCTGATATATGTTCTATATATACCTTCGCATTAAACATATTTGTACAATAGCCAAGTCATAAAGAAGAACCATGATCAATGGAGTGACTCATGAGAAAGAAGAAACAAAACCAAAAAAAAAGAGATGTAGAAAAAGAGAGAGTGCAGATAGTTTCCTTCAATCCTCATTCATACTCCATAGTTCTTTATCTGGATGTAGATAGCTCTTTCCATCATGAGACCTTTGTCAATCTCCACTCTCTGCAAGAAATCTTTCCTGATTGCCCACCTCCTCTAGCTGCTAGTGCCTTCTCCCTCCGCAATTGACTTCACATATACTTTTTATATCACTCTATGAGTACATGTTATCTCCTCCAGGAGAAGGTAAGCCCATTGAGGACAGGGAATGTTTCATTTTGGTCTTTGTATTCCTAGCACCAAACACAGGGTTGTGGAAGATAATAGGAACTTAATAAATGCTTGTTTCAGGCAGTTGGGTGATAAAATAGATAAAGTGCTAACCCTGGAGTAAGAAAAAGCCGAATTCAAATTTGCTCTCAGACACTTACTAGTTGTGTGACCTTGGGCAAGTCACTTAACACATACGTCGCAATTTCCTCCTCTGTAAAGTGGAGATAATAACAGACAGCACCTACTACCCAGAGTTGTTGTGAGAATAAAAGGAACTGGCTCTGGAGTCAGGAGGACCTGAGTTCAAATCTGCCTTCAGACACTGACACACTAGCTGTGTGACCTTGGGCAAGTCACTTAACACATATGTCTCAATTTCCTCCTCTGCAAAGTAGAGATAATAACAGACAGCATCTCCTACCCAGGGTTGTTATAAGAATAAAAGGAAATAATATTCATGATGCACTTTGCAAACCTTTAAGTACTATATAATTTCTAGCTATTATTATTGTTGTCTGATTCTCATTCCTTTCCCCATTTAGACAATTGCTGGCTGACTTATTCTACCAGCTGTTTCTCTCTGTGATTATTCCCTTCCTTCTCGCTTTCCACTATTATGACCTGTAGGTAATCTTCTTTTCTGAACTGTATTGCTGGACCTATTTACTTTCAGAGTGTTTATAAAATCTCTCCCTTTGGTCTTAATCATTCTATGCTCCTCTACCATTCAGTTCTTTTTTAAAAAATAAAATAAAATTCCAGTACTTTCAACACAGATATATTCTATATTTTATAATATTCAGATAGTTTAAAAAAGGATGAGCAAAAACACAAATAATTATGAGAGAGCTATTGTCATATGAGTAACATCAACCTAGCTAACATTTTTTGAGACGAAATTTAACATATGCACAGTTTTATATATATGCATCATCACATCATGTGAGGCATTCACTATTATTTTATATATTCCAATACTTTTGAAATACTTTTTAAGCTACAACAGAACATAGAAGTAAACAGGAATATATTGACCACTTACAAAAAAAAGTGATATAATAAAAAATAGGAGGTACCATTTTCCTTTCAACACTTCAAAGATAATGTATATGCACATATACTTATACGTAGATATATTTCTCTATAAGTGATGTCACAAAGGATCACATCTTCAGATATTTAAAGTATTATTTTTCAGTGTAAGGCTGTTATTTTTCACACATATGAGTTTTTTTCTAGTTCTATAATAATGCAATTTCCATTCCATTTGGGTAAATCCAACCATGGAGTTGCTGTTGCCCTGCAATAAGACATTTACCCACCCCTCATTTACAATACTCAATAACTACTATTTCTAAAAAAATCTATCTTTGGGAAAATGTCCCAATTAGGGAAAAATAGATGGTTGTTGCTACCTGGCAAAATCACTTAGTTCACTAAATTGACACATGGTCCATCTATCACTGCAATTGAACTAAACAGACACACAGTAGTATTTAGACATAAAAACTGGGATAAAATACAGTAAATAAAGATAGTGTAGTATAGATGAGTGTGTACTTTCTTGAGCTATGCTTGTTATGGACCTTACTTGGTACCCTAGGAGAAAGTCAGAAAGTTTACTTTAGCAAAAACTGAAGGCAAAACAAAAATGATGCATTAATAAATATCGTTAGTTTGTGGGATGACTGATTAAATTTTTCTAAGCCAGAAAGAGTTAGAAAGGAATTTTTATTGCCCTGGTCTGAAACAAGTTAGGAGTTCATAGGTTTTTAATACAACTACCTTAAGTCACAAAGGAAGTAACTAATACCCTAGGAGGAAAGAGAAAAGGGAGCTTCAGCCACATAAACTCCATCACCATTGGTAGGGTCTGGCAAACTCTGTAGTTTATAGCAAGCCACAAGCTTGGCTCTGCCGTGTCAGATGAATCAATGCGGATGAGAGGAAATCAACAATATACTAGTTAGAAAAGAACTAGAATGGAAAACAGCCTTCTCCCTAGGTCATGAAACTTTCTGAGGATACCAGAAAGCCCTGTAAAACTAAAAGGAATGAGGGTGGGACAGCGGTGGGTAACCCGAGGCCTTGAGGCCACATGTGTGACCCTTTAACTGAATCTAAACTTCACAGAACAAATCTTTTCTGTGAAGTTTAGATTCAAAGGGCCACACAAAGGGCCACTAGAGGGATATATGTGGCCTTGAGGCCACAGGTTCCCCACTCTTGGGGTAGGAAATCAAGTCACTGAGAATGCCTAACCTAATAAAAGCTGGAAGGTAAACATTGGTCAGTATGTCAATAACTTCACTTTAGGACGATTGGGACTATGGGAAAAATCCCATCATTTCCAACTGTTAGTATAAGTGCATCCATTCTCCCATACATGAACTTACTCACTCAAGACTACTCTAACTTTGTGCACTACAGAAACTTGTGTGCAGCTACTAGACAAAATAAATTGAAGTGAAGGGGAAGGAAGTTGAACACTTGACTTTCTTGTTTCACCTCAGTTTAAGAAAAGAGTCCCTAAAATTTTAAAAATCCACATCTGTAAGGACTGTTAAATCATAAAAGCATTTTTATTAAATCAGAGAGTTTTTATTCCAGTGGTTACTGAGCAGAGTACCATCTAAAAAAATCTCTTTCAAAATGTTTCAATTCTATACCTTAAAAATAGGGCATGGAAAACAATTCTATGTTTTCTTCAGAAACTACAAATCTATTCTATCACTCATATGTGAGTGTGTAGAAAGCAACAATATTCTTTTATAGCCAGTTTTTAAGCATTTCCAGAAGACTGGATGACTAACTATGTTTCCTTGCCTCCTGAGATGAAAATTTTTAGCTTTATTTAAACCTAATAATCTAAATGTATCTACAAATGTGGCTTTCATGAAGATTACCTGTAGGCAATTAACAAACAAGGGCTATAAAGGCATGATTTCTCGAGCTTTAGCTTTTCTTCCATAATTCAACCATTCACACTACACTAAAGGAAAAAAAGACTTAGCAGTACCTTTATTTTAACTAGCTAACATTTTATATAGCAAACAACTTTACATCGATCATCTCATTTAATCTTCACAGAGCCCTGGGAGTAGGTAATACAGCTATCATTATTCCCACTTTTCAGATGATGAAACTGAAGATTGAGGAAGTTGAGTGACTTAAGTAGTATCACACAGATCATAAGCAGTAGAGCTGGGATTCTAATTGGCTCTGATGAGAATGAGGTTGAAGCATTGTCCATCTCCCACCGCCACCCCCTGCCCACAATTTTCACCTCTACACTAAAAATTCTTTCTTGCATGCCTTTTTTAGGTGAGATAATTTTTCCCATTTTTCCTCTACTTTCTCCCTTCTCCCAGTACATCCTTCTTTCTCATCCATCCATTGTTTTAGAGGGGGTAGGAATCATCCCAGTATAATCAACCCATTTCTATGCCTTCTGTGTAGTCCTTCTAATTGCCCTAAAAATGATAAAGTTCTTGGGAGTTACATGTATCCTCTTCCCATATGTGATATAAACAGTTTAACCTTATCGAATCCCTTATGATTTCTCTTCCACATTTACTTTTTCATTCTTCTCTCGAGTCTTATCAAATTTTCCATTCAGCTTTGCTCTTCTCATCAAGAATTTTTGATGGGGCAGCTAGGTGGTGCAGTGGATAGAGTACTAGCCCTGGAGTCAGGACCTAACCAGGACCTGAGTTCAAATTTGACTTCAGACATGAGCTGCGTGACCCTGGGCAAGTCGCTTAACCCTAATTGCCTCCAAAAAAAAGAGAGATAATTCTTGAAAGTCCTCTATTTCATTAAATATCCATTAATCATTCATTCATTTTTCATAAATATCCAAAAATTCATTAAATGTTTTCCCCTGCAGGGTTATAATCAATTTTGTCAGGCAAGTTATTTTTGGTTGTAATCCTAGCTCCTTTGTCCTACAGAATATTTTCTTCCAAGTCCTCTATTTTTTTAATGTAGTAGCTGCTAAATCTTATATGATCCTGACTATGATTCCATAGTACTTAATTAGTTTCTTTCTTGAAATATTTTCTCTTTTACTTGTGAGCTTTTTTTTGGAGGGAGTAATTTGGGTTAAGTAACTTGCCCAAGGTCACACAGCTAATAAGTGTGTCAAGTGTCTAAAGCTGGATTTGAACTCAGGTCCTCCTGACTCCAGGGTCAGCTCTCTACTCACTGTGCCACCTAGCTGCCCCACCTTTTTTTAAAATATATATTCCTGGAAGTTTTCATTTAGGGATCTCCTTCAGGGGGTGCTCAGTGGATACTTTCAATTTCTATTTTACCATCTGGTTCTAGGATATTGGTGCAGTTTTCCTTTATAATTTCTTGAAATATCGGATCTTTAAAAAAAAAAAACCATGGCTTTTAGATAGTCCAGTTAAATTATCTCTCTTCAATCTATTTTCCATGTCAGATGTTTTTCCAATGAGATATTTCACATATTTTCTATTTTTTATCCTTTTGACTTTGTTTTATTGTTTCTTAACATCTTATAGAGTAATTAGTTTCCATTTAACTAATTCTAATTTTTAACAAATTATTTTATTCGGTGAGCTTTTATACATCTTTTTTAATTTGGACAATTTTGATTTTTAAGGAGTTATTTTCATCAGTGAAATTTTGTACCTCTTTTCCCATTTGACCAGTTCTGCTTTCTAAGGTGTTATTTTCTTTGATTTTTTTTTTTTGCCTTTTAGAAAAAATCAAACTGTTAATTGTCTTTTCATAATTTTCTTACATTACTCTTATTTCTCTTCCCAATTTTTTCCTCTACCAATGTTATTTGATTTTGAAAATCATTTTTTAGCTCTTCCAGGAATTCTTGTTGAGCTTGTGTCCAATTCATGTTTTCTTTGAAGCTTTGTTTGTAGCTGTTTTGACACCACTTTCTTCTTTTGACTTTGTTTCTTGATCTTCCGTGGTTTCATAGTAGCTTTTTATGGTCCTTTATGGTTCTTTTTTGTTGTTTGCTTATATTCTCATCCTATTTCTTGACTTCAAACTTCATGCTGAAGTTGAGTTCTGTTCTTGGAGTGAGGGTAGGGGGCACTGTACCAAGCTTCAGGCTTTTTTTCACACTACTGTTTTCAGATCTAGTTCTGGAGGTTTAGAAGTTTTCGGTGCTTCCAAGTTTGTGTGATCTGGGGGAAAGTGTGGTCTCTTTTCTTCTGGTTTATACTCTGATCCTTACCCAGGAAGGGCCCCAATCCCTTGCAGCCAAAATCAATACTTCTTCTCGGGGCTCCTGTTCCTTTGTGATTTCAAGAGCTCCTCTCCACCCTGTAACTATGGTATAAAGGCAATGGAGTTGCTAAACAGCACCTAGTTCTGTGCCAAGTACTGGCACCTGCATCCCCTGTCATCTCCTTCTGACCAGTTTCCCATTCCCTTTACCATCTCTGGCTTGAAAGTTCCCAAAGCTGTGTTGCCACCACATGGGCTCCAGTCCAGACCTCTCCTTCTGAACTCCTAAGTTGTCTCGGTCTGGAAAAATGTCTCATTCTGACCTTTTGATATAGCTCTACTACTCCAGAATTCAATTTGAGGTGTTATTTTAAAGTTGTTTGGAAGGGAATGTTGAAAGAATTCAGCTGCTTCCTCTACTCTGCTATCTTGGCTCCACCCTGGAAGTCTTCCTGACTTGTTTTTGTCATATACTTTCCATAGATTAGTCAAGAAATTTCAGTAGGAACAAGATGAAATTGAATGGCCATGCAAAGGTGTTAAAAAGGTTTGGAGAATTTGATGACTCAGGATACACTACACTCCCAGGATTCTTCTTTAACACCCTCTTTCCCACCTAACAATTGACATTTACCAGCTGTGTCATTGGTATGTGCTGACTTGGTTTGGAGCATCTGGTCAAGCTCTTCATGAAGCTTCTCTTCCTTTTCAATCTCCTTCACAGAGTTTGGCATATGCACTACAACCATCTTCATGTTAGTCATTTTGTTTACGGTCTTCATGAATACTTCAAGACTAGATAACCAGCTCATGCAATGATATTTCTTCTTGCACAATGCAACAAACTCTTTTACTTGCCTCTCTAAGGAGAATCTCTGAGCCATCTTCCAGATAGCTATAACTTCTTTAGGCTTTCCAGGTTTATTTATGGCACGGATGTGGTTGCTTTCCTATGGTAATGTATGAATTAGGTTGCTGGGCAATGATTTCATATTAAGAGTAGTACTAGAGAAATTGATAGATAACTCAAATTCCATGTGATCCCCAGTACCTTTTGTATACTGTGTCATGATATATATTTGTATATTCTGCTACCATGCTATCCAGACCAAGAACCGTTTTGCAAGTTTATCTGTTTAATGGGTCACCATGGCCAAATCATTTATCAGCCAGTGGCCAACATTCTGGCAGTGAGCCTCATTATACTGAGCAAGAATGGTCCTTCGATAGTAGACAAGAATTTCTCCAGAACTGTACTCAAAATTCGCTTTTTGAGGCAACTGGGTGGTACAGTGGATAGAGCACTAGCCTTAGAGTCAAGAGGACCCGAGTTCAAATCTGACCTTAGACACTTACTAGTTATGTGACCCTGGGCATGTCACTTAACCAGATTGCCTCAAAAAATAACAAAATTCACTTTTTAGTGGGGTAGAATCCACAAGAGCTTGTACTCTGCTGGCCTGGCCTTTGAGAAACGAGGTTACCGCCGCACCATCATGAGCCATTAGGGAATGACCTCACAGGAGGCATCTGTACAAATACTCCCAAAAAACAATCCAATAAGCTAGTGATATAGTGTTTTTGTTTTTGTTTTTTTAAACTAAACTTCTGCTTTGATACATAATATTATCCTTCATGTAGGCTAAAAATTAAGGGCAGTGAGATAGTTTTAAGATGGGGAAATATTCCAAATCGACATATTAAAATTCATTCTTGGCAGAAAAAAAGCTGCATTTCACATTTTTTTAGCCAAATTGTTGTGGCATATGCTTTAGATTCATTAGTGATGTGGAATGTTGAACCAGTGTCTACTTTGCTAAGGAAAGTCTGGCAAAAATCAGAATCTGGATAGAGTACAAAGCCAAAACTGATTTCTATAATGGGTAAAAAAAAACCCAAAAACCCTACTCATTTCAGCAAGCACTTATTAAATGCCTACTTGTCACAAAGCACTATGTTAAGTCCTAGAAATACAAAGATGAAAATTGAACCCTTTCTCTTACAGAGGTTGCAGTTTGCTAGGGGATACCACATGTATGCAGATAAGTAAATGTGAGATTCTGTGAAGAAAGAGAAAGCATTAAAAAGCTGATGGATAAGGAAAGACTCGTGATAGAAGGTAATAAATACCTGAGATAAGTCTTGAAGGATGCTAAAAATCCTAAAGCAGAAATGAGGAGGGCAAAATCATAGATGGGGCAGGAAATGGAATGCCAAGACCAGTCAGAACATTGACTAATATAAATTAATTCTGGAAAATTAGGCTGTCATCTGCTTGTGAAAGGTTTTAAATATCAGGCTAAGGGGTTTGCATTTTATCATAGGGAGAAGATTCTTGAGCAAGTGAAGGATATAGTCGCTTTGACTTTTAGGAAGTTTAGGTTGGCAGCCACATGGAAGATCAACTGGAGACAAGAGTCTAAAAGCAGGGAGCCCAATCAGAAGGTTCTAGTCCTGAAAAGAGGTGGATTATCTAAAGGAGGGTGGTGGCCATGTGAGTAGAGAGAAGAGGACGAGTATGAGAGATGTTGTCGAAATAGTATTGGCAAGACTTGGCAACTGATTGGCTAAAGTAAAGGTTAATGAACAGTCAGGGGTGAGTATGAGTTTATAAACCTGGGTGAATAGAAGGGTGACTATGCCCTCAAAAAGAGGCAGGCTTGTCCACTGTTGGTGGGTTAGGTAGAAGGTATCTAATAATAATTTGCTGAATTGAATAGAATCATATTCAAACCAGTCTACTAGACTGAGTTTCCAAAATCTTTAGGCCATAGCTCCCTTTGGCTTCCATACCCTAGGAAACCAACTGGTAAATGCCCAACTAGAGTCTGAGTTTAAATTACCCTAGGAAAGTAATGTAAAACATACCCTAGGAAACCAACTGATAAGTACCCCATTAGGGTCTGAATTTAAACTACCAGCAGAAAATAGATTAAGATGTATAAATAACACAGCAGCAAACTTAGTGCTCATGACACAAACAAGTCTATGTCATATGTGTGCTAGCGTCCTTGTCACATTCATCACCAAAAAAGTTTTATGAATGTGGTATTTTTAAATTATCTTTTTAAAAATTGTCTTTTTCATTTGCGGTTGGGCTTTGTTTGTTTTACTGAGTCAATGTTTGGTTTTTTGACTAAAGAATACTGCTTCTCTTTTGGAAAAGGTCATCACACTTGACTGACCATGGAACAAAGAAGGAAGAGGACACAGCTCTCGTCAGTCAAATAGGTTGAATCATCCTTGTAGATCAATAGGTGACTGAGATCTAAGTCCAAAACTACTCACATCCTAAATTTTGCAACTTATAGAGATACAGTTAACTGTTAGCAGTTACTGTTACTGTTAGCTGTGAACTAATAGTAAACTGTTAGCAGTGAATGAATGCGTGAAACATTTTTTAAATGCTTAAGCTTTGGAGATACAAATGGAAAAGCAAGACAGTCCCTGCCCTCAAGGAGCTCACATTCTTTTTTTAAATTTCTAAAACATTTCTATTTAAAGTTTTGAGTTCTGAATTCTATCTCTTCCTCCCTCCCCTCCTAAGCAGTAAGTAGATAGAGGTTATACATGTGCATTATGTAAAACATTTCCATATGAGTCATTTTGTACAAGAAGACTCGAATAAAAGACAAGAATGAAAATAAGAAAGTGAAAAATAGCGTGCCTCAGTCTGTATTGAATCAATATCAGTTCTTTTTCTGGAGGCAAATAGTACGCTTCATCATTAGTCCTTTGGTATTGTCTTGGATCATTACATTGCCGAGAATAGCTAAGTCATTCACAGTTCTTCATTGGACAATATTATTGTTGCTATATGCAATGTTCTCCTGGTTCTGTTCACTTCATTAAGCATCAGTTCATGTAAGTCTTTCCAGGTTTTTCTGAAATCTTCCTACTTGTCATTTCTTATAGCACAATAATATCCCATTACAACCAAATACCACAGCTTGTTTATCCATTCCCCAGTTGATGGGCATTCCTTTGATTTCCAATTCTTAGCCACCACAAAAAGAGCTGCTATAAATATTTTTGTACAGTCTTTTTCCTTTTGGGGGATGTTTTTGCTATATATACCTAGCAGTGGTATTACTGGATCAAAGGGTATGCACAGTTTTATAGCCTTTTGGGCATAGTTCTATGTTGAGGAGCTCACTTTCTAACAAGGAGAGACAGCACGTGGAAGGTTTGAGCTCCAAGTCAGATGTCAAGATTCTGTGGTGCTTAGGGTACGGGGACAAAGTGGGTGGTAATGCCTCTTCTTTAAATGTCATTTTCACTGATAAAATCATGTTAATTTCCGATATTGAACCATTTGACAGCACCAAGGACTGTTCTCATCTGGACCTTCAGTAACTGTGACTGCTGCCGCCACAGGAGCAGTTACCAGGGTGCATCTCCCCAGGGGTTGCTTCCTGGCATGATGGCTGTAGATGTGACTTTAGGGTTTCACAAATCAGATCAAAAGAGCACTAGGCCCTCTTTTCCTATCTGTAAAATAAGGTAGTTGGACTAACTGCTCAAATATCTTAATGGCTCCCTGCTGCTTATCAACTCCTTTGCCTAGCATATGAAGCTCACCGCAATCTATTACCACCCAATCTTTCTAATTTTATCCTCCATATTTAATGCTTCAGCCAAACAGGACTACTCTCTGTCCCCTAAACATGTCCTGCATTTTCCTGCACCTGGGCTTTTGCTCATTCTGGAATATCCTGAAATTTTTAAACACTTAACTGTCCCATGGGCACAGTATCACAGATGCTAAAGTTGGAGAGGTCCTAAGAGATTCTTTTGTCTCATCTGTCCATTTTATAGGTGAGAAAATTGAGGTCAGAGAAGAAAAGTGACTTACCCAATGTTACACAGGTAGCATAGTTGGGATTCAAACTCAAGCCCCCTTGTTCCAAAACCAGTGAGGCATCTACTTGCTTCTTCTCCATCTTTGGTGAACTACCAGTCATCCTTAAAAAAATCATCCAAGTCAAATGGAACCTCCTCAAGTGAAGCGGGTCCTGACCCTCCTGTCAGTAACTACCTTCCTTTTAGGACCTGACATAGTACTTTGTTTTGCATGTTGATTCATTCAACCAGTAATATTTCTAATTAAAGTACTATCAGTATCATGGCACACAGTGAGGTCTTGGAGATAAAGGCTGAATCCTATCTACACTTTGTGCCTTCCCCAGATGGGTACCAGCTGTGCACACAGTCGATGCTTAATAAAGCTTTGTTACTAAGCCAACAAAAAATGTTGAAAATGATCAGCATGGTAAAATATTTAAAGATCTTATGCAGAGACAGAGAGAAAGAGAGAGAGACAGAGAGAGAAACAGAGAGACAGACAGAGAGACAGAAAGAGAGAGAAAGAGACAGAGAGGCAGAGACAGAGAGAGAGGGAGAGAGACAGAGAGACAGAGAGAGGAAACCTAGAACTAACCTACAATTTTGTTTGGAATAGCTTAAACATTGTGATAGTCAGCCTTCTCTTGGGAGAGAATTCTCCTGCCAAAGGCCAGATCCACATTAATAAGCCAAACGACGAGAAGAAAATTCTCCAGAGTAAAATCTGCTTCCGTGGCCTCCATCTCCATAGCCAATGTTTGCAGCAGGTTTGGGCTGCTGGAAACTTTTCTCTATAGGGAATTCTGTACTGCCCTGCAGCTTTGGCCTTTTGATGTAAATGTATGTGCAGGAATGAAGGCAAAAGAATTCTCGGCTTTAAAACGTGTGTGTATAACATATGCACATTTTTGCTTTATTTTTTACTTTGAAAGTAAAATTCTTACTCCCTTTATCTTATGTCAGAATAGTTTAACTCTCCTTTTTTATAACTGCTCAAGTCAAGGTATACAGAGAAATATTGGGTATTAGAGTCACTTGACTTTATTTATTAGCTCCCTACTTGATTGCCCTCCATGATTTTGCTAGAGACAGTCTTACCACAACTTTTTTTCTCAGTTCTTAGCACAGTGTTCTGCACACAGTGGGTACTTTATGGTTGTTGAATTGCACTGAATTTGCCAAAAAAAATTTCACCCCCATCTATACTGTGGTCCCACATTCCCTACCAAATTCAACCCTGGCAGTGCAGGGGAAGAGGGACCCAATATTAGGATTTCAGAAGGTTCAGGGAAAGGAGGAAGGAGAACCTGTCCCAATGAGTGAGTGTATCTTATCCCCTAAGCGTTGTACAAAGTGAAATCCTGGAAACATGTCTACTACTATAAGAGATCAGGTTGAAGGAGAGGGTTGGGTGGACTTGGGGAGAAAGCAAAGATGAATATAATGATAAAGGAGAGAGTAATTAATAATAATAACTCTTACATAACTCTAAAATTTCTATGCACTTTACGTAGATTATCTCAATTGATCCTCACAACGAGTCTGTGCATTATGTCTATTATGATGCCCATTTTACAGATTAGAAAAATTGAGGCTGAAAGTGGTTAAGTGACTTGGCTAATTGAGTTATGTAAGGGAATCCAATACTCTATACACTATACTACCTTCCTAAATGTTTGTTGTATGAGTAAACAAACTGTTTGGGAGATCGTTATGGTATAAAGAAGATGACAAACAGAAATTGCAGAGGCTGAATTGAGTAAATAGAAGAAGGAATAAAATGAACAGATTTTACTAGAGCCTTCTCAACTTTGAAATGATTCTGGTCTGGGGCATGTACATAAATTATTATAAATTTGTTGCTCATGGGAGATCTGATCCTTCAAAATGTGTGTGGGAATTATAATTACATTGACTTCCTCTTATCAGTTGTGTGTTTAAAGAGAAAAGGCAGAAGGTATATTAAGAAAATAGGAATATTTTCCCTCTTTGTTCCCTAATTATCTAGCTGTCAGTCATTTCCAGTTGAGGATGCACCCATCTAAGGCTGCTTTGGTAATTAAAGGCTAGTGCCTTGGCAGAGTGGAGTCAGATGAATCATTCATTAAGTGAAGCTGTTTTGCTTAGATGGGAAGTCGTTCTGATATCAAGTCCAGGCTGAAGTCACTCAGAGGGAATGACTTTGGGGATGTGTGTTTGCCTCTCATCTCAGTGCTGCCTGAGTGGTTCACCATTGCCCTTTGTGCTGCTAGACCTTCTTTGTATTCCCAAGGCTTACCACCATGCCTGGCACATAATAATAAGATTAATAAGAAATGCTAGTTGACTGAAGGGCTGACTAGAAGGATGGTTTGTGATTCACCCATTGACATTCCCAGAATACTTCAGCAGGATCATGGAATCATTGATTTAGAGCTAGAAAGGGACCTGACAGGTCACCGAGCCCAACCTCCCATTTTATAGATGAAGAAACTGAGGTACAGAGGATGTTAAGTGACTTGCCTGTGGTCACACAACTAGTAAATGTCTGAAGCAGGAAATGAACTCAGGTCTTCCTCACTTTGAGTCCAGGCACCTATTACACCAGAAGTGTCAAACTAAGGGCCCATGGTCTACAAGCAGTGCTAATTAAAATACAATACAACACAGACAATGTTAATTTGAAGTTTTCTAGGTCAATATATGACCTGATTTGGAGGATTCCATTTCTGTTTGAGTCTAACACCATGCCACTAAACCATGATGTCTCTGTAATATGTTCAGTAATCATCAGAGACTTCTGTGGTACCATCTTACATTTATTTTGTGGCGGGGAGGGGAGGAGGAATAATAGATCTATGAACAAATTCTTCTGCCTTCCCATAGCATTATCTGAAACATGAGGCTATAAACACAATGCCAAGCCCTGTGCAGTGGGTTACCAGAAAGTTAAGTAACTAGTCTTCTGACCATAGGCCAAGGAATGTCTAAGAAGACTGAATTTCTAGCAAAGTTTGTACCTTTTACCTGGATCTGAGATTTCAAGGAATTCTCTAACCTGTATGAATCTATTTCCAGTACCTTCTGATGTTTTTCTTGTTGAGTCGTTTCAGTCATGTTCAACTCTCCATAAGCCCATTTGGGGTTTTCTTGGCAAAGGTATTGGAGTGGTTTGCCATTTCCTTCTCCAGCTCATTTTCCATATGAGGAAACTGAGGCAAACAGGGTGAAATGACTTGCCCAGGGTCCCACAGCTAGTAAGTATCTGAGGCCAGATTTGAACTCATAAAGAAGAGTCTTCCTGACTTCAGACCTGGAACTTTATACATTGAGCCACCCAGCTGCTCCTGGCTTAAGCCAATTAAAACACACTTTCATATAAACTCATTATTTATTTTCTAAATGTATATAGTAGTCCCTCTTCTAAACCAGGAGTTGACAAAGCAGTACAAGACATGATGCCCTTCCTTTGAGAAACTTAAAATGGGACTAGACATACAGACAAAAAACTCAGAGAAAAATCTCATAGCCTACAAATAGCAATGAAGCGTTTGAAAGACTGCATGCTACAGAATATAGACAGGATATACTATAGGTTATAGGCTGTTTAATAAGCGTCTTTCTGAAATTCAGGGGCAATAACCTGCCTTTAAGACTTCATTGTAGTTGTTGTTCAGTTGTGTCCTACTCTTTGTGACTCCATTTGGGGTTTTCTTGGCAAAGATACTAGAGTGGTTTGCTATTTCCTTCTCCAGCTCATTTTACAGATAAGGAAGCCAAAGCAAACAGGGTTCAGTGACATGCCCAGGATCACATAGCCAGTAAGTGTCTAAAGCCACATTTGAACTCATAATGATGAGCCTTCCTGATTCTAAGCTTAGTGCTCTATTCACAATACCACCTAACTGCCCAACACTTTATTAGGATCATTCTAATAAGGATTAAACCACAAATCATGCAAGCTCTTCTTTACTCATACACTTACTCCAGCCAGGCATGTGATCTCCTACAGTAAATGATGCCAAAGAATTTGCACACTAGAATTCAGAAGGAATGTTGAAATGTTCAGTTCTTTTAACAGTCAATATGTCGCAACATTGATCTCTGCCACAACACTGTGTCAATGCATTTAACATCCCTTTTCATAGCTTTTCATGTTGTTTAAAAAACAATCCTCAGCCCAGCCTGATGGATTGACACTGCCCTTAATGATATGCCAAACATTAAAAGAATAAATATTTTAATGTTGCACATACTCAGAGATCTGACTAGGGATTTTTGAACCTGAAACACAACTCACAAACTGTCCATAGGATAAATGGGGCAAATCCACCCCTTGATTGAAGGGGATTAGGGTAAAGGGGTGGTTGAAGACAGAGATCCCAGTGTGCAATGTTTAAGGTTATTGAACTGGGTGGGGCAGAGGAGGAGCTTGCCCCAACCCACCAACCAGGTAGGTTTCTATTGTAACTAATTATTAATAATGAAATGCTGGTCTCTGTTATTTCCATGCTACTGACAGCCCTCCAATGTCATCAGAGCCATTCAGATCTAGGATCCTAGGACAAGGACCCAGTTTCCCTGTTCTAGTTACAGCTCAACACTTGAAATCTTTAAGAATATGCAATTTTTCCATGTGGACTCTCCTCCACCAATGCAGAGAGCAGTCTCTCCACTTTTTGGTAGATAATTTCAAGTGTCTGGGGGTGAGAGGAAGGAAGGAAGGAAGGAAGGAAGGAAGGAAGGAAGGAAGGAAGGAAGGAAGGAAGGAAGGAAGGAAGGAA
>CM053623.1:34922858-34963005 GCA_028646595.1 Phalanger gymnotis | reverse complement strand
AAAGAAAGAAAGAAAGAAAGAAAGAAAGAAAGAAAGAAGTTACCTAGTGGTTAAAAAGGAGCAGAGGCTTTGGTAATGACCCTCTCCAAGTCTACCTAGCCCAATGTATCACTTCTACCATGCTTCAAACCCTCCACCTTGCTAGAATTTACCTGTTTGTGCTATACTGGCACAGCTGTTTCCCTCTTAGAACTTAACACAATGTTTCAATATGATCTGAACACATTGGAGTTTAATTGTACATCTATTAGCTTTCTCATTCTGCATACTGAAGCTCAAGTTCTGTTGGGGGTTCCCGACCAGCAAGGACCCCAATCTTGGGACGCAATGGATGAGGCAGGAGTCAAGGTGGAAGCAACTCCAATTTATTGGGAGAAATCCTCCATTTTTTCAAACTTTCAAGCAGCTGAAGATTCTCTGTCTTAGGGAATGGCAATGAATTGAACCTGAAAAGTTGAAAGTTGAAAAGAATCTGAAAAGATAAAAGGAGTTAGTAAGTATCTATTAAGCCCTGATTGTGTGTGCTGGGGCTACAAGAACAAAGAATGAAACAATCCTAGTTTTCAGGAAGCTTACACTGCAAAGCAAAAGATAAGAAGTACATATATAAATATATGCAGTTAATTCAATTCAACAAATATTTATTAGGCTTCTACTAGATGCCAGGCACTGGGCTACAAAGAAGAAAAAGAGAGTCCCTGTTCTCAAGGAGTTTATGATCTCATGGGGAGAAGACAGCATGCAAAGAGAAGTTGAAAGGAATGAAGCAAATAAATATGCACACACACACACACACATATACATATGTGTGTATTGACACAAGTGTGTGCACATACATATATACATACATGTGATGCTTAGAGGGCAAGGAGAGGTCTTTTTTTCTTCTTTGAACCAATTATTCCTCACACAGTCAATTCAATAAGCATTTTAAATTACCTAATGTGGATGAGAAACTGTGCAAGACACTACTGCTAGAAAGATAAAAATCATTTCCTGTACTCAAGAACTTACAATGTTGGTAAATGTTCACAAAACACCTTTGTGTGTGTATGTGTATATGTACATGTGTATATGTGCATGCATGTACATGTATGTGTATATATGTGCATGTATTTGTCTATGTGTGTGTGTATACATACATACATACATGCATACATATATATAGTCAACCTTAAAGAGTTTGTTCTAAGAAAGACAAACAAAAGGCTGTATGTGCATGTTTATTTCTCTCAAGGTGGGCAGACATACATATGGATGCATAGGAGTCATAGGAAATAAGCTCAAAGAAAGGCCAGTTGAAGGAGCCTATATACCCATCGAGCAAGGAAGCGCTCCCCCTTGCCTTCCTGACTCAGGATCCCTGTGTCAGCCAAAATTATAGTTTCCATAGAAAAGAGGGTACTCCCAGGATGCCTCGGTTCTGCCAGCCATAAATGAGGAAATATCATAACAAGAAGAGAATGTCATAAGAGGATAGTGTCAATAAAACAATGATATAAGTGTCATTAATCAAGACATTAATCATAGTGTCCAGTTTAAGGTGACTAGTCCTTATTGGTCATAAACAGAAGAATACCCCCAGTCAACTTCAACTTCATCCTGTCTTGTCGATGTCGGCCCAGCAAGGAGGATTTGGGTTCACTCAGAGAGCATACAAAGCATTAAGGTATGTTAACTCAGAGTGGGCCAAAATGTCTTTTTCTAATTGGCCAATCCAGGTTTTCAGCCTTTTTCAGGTGATGAAGGGATCAAGTTGGTTCACAATATGTATGTGTATGTATATGTATGTGTGTATATTTGTACACATACATACATCCAAACACACATAAAGCAAATACTAAATAATATGAGAGCAGAGGTACAAAAACTGGGGGAGTTGAGGAAAGGTCTTATGTAAGAGAAAATACCTAGGCTAAGCTTTGTATTTACTTAGGGATTGCGAGAAAGAGGTAAGGAGAACATTCTGGGTATGTTAACAAATCAGTGCAAAGGCCTGGAGGTAGGAAATGGGATGTCATATATGGAACAGGAAATAGGCAAGTTTGCCCAGTAAACAAAATAAGTAAGGCAAAATGACTTTCTTTCTCTTTTCTAGAATGAAGCAAAAGGTATGAGCCAAGCAGGTTCTAGAAACAAACCTTTCCCCCTACAGTCTCAATTGGCATGTTATAAAAAGTAATTTTAGTTTGCAGTACTGTATATCAGAAATAATAAAAATCTCATGTAGTCCTCCACAATTTACTCACGGAGCTTTTTCAGTCCCCAAAGAATTCTCTTCCTGGCACATTTCTCATTCTTTTAATTTAGTATCTATGAAATACCTACACAAGCCAGCCAGTCTCAGAGGCTTCTTTGATAGACTATGTCCAGAATCCAAAGCTGTTGGTGGTTTATACGACCTAGCTCTCTGATCCTAAGGGAAAAATGAATAACACTAAATGAAAAAAAAAACCAGCTTGAGAGAGAGATAAAAAACTTCTGTTTGTTTCTTTGTCTTTAGTGTTTGGTTAAGGTATGTTCTTAGGTACATTGTAATACCCCATGGAAAGAAATAGATATTCTGACCTAAGCAAATGCTTTTCAGAAAGGATTCTAAGTTATTCCTTTTCTTGACTCTTAAAAAAATCAATAAATATTTATTGAGCTCCTATTCTCTGGAGAACACAGTTGCTAGTTGTTATAGGGGATGAAAAGAAGCGTAAGAAGATCCCTGCCCTTGGGACACTTATAGTCCAGTTCAGTAGATCAAACAGATACATGAAAAATTAACTGCTAACACAAGGCAGGATCCATCATATGCCAAATAAATGACACGATAAAAAAGTGCAAAAGAAATTCAGGGAAGGGAAAGAGCATTATTGGTTGGGATGGGGAGCAAAAATTCTTTAAAGAAAGATAGAACTTGAACTGATCCTTAGTTTATGTTGGCAGAATAACTCAAGGCGTCAACACAGAGCTGTCTGTAGGTCACCTCGAGAAGCCTAGTCTAAGCCTTCCCATACCATGGGTTATGGAAATCAAGGGGATTATTCCAGTGAGCTATTAATTTTCTGTGGGCTGTGTATGTCTTCCTTTTTGAGTTACTCATTAATTGTGTGAAGAAGCTGGTCTGGGTAGGTGAAAAGTTTTGAGGAACAACTTTGTATTTTCAACTTAGTAAAAAGAACAAAGATTTCCTAGATGGGGAGGTAGCATAGTTTGGGTTGGGGACAAGGGAAAGAGCTAGCTTTGGAGTCAGAGGACCTGGATTAGAATCTCAGCTCTGTCATTTATAGCCTATGGGATTCTGGTTATGGCATTTCACCCATCTGTCATTTTTCTCATCTACAAAATAAAGGGGCTGGATGAGAGCCATAAAAGGTGTGCTTTAGTTCTAAATTCTATAATCTGAAGATGGGAGAAATCATCCAAGCTTAGCTAGGTTGAGCCTTAAAAGACAGGGGCATAGTTTGTAGCTGGGTCCTTTTACAGGGGAAAAATACTCAAGTGAGTTCTTGTAATAGGCATATTGTTGTACAATAACACTATCACCATGCAGATTCCAGGGGTTACAACCTAGGTATAATAATGCTCAAGCACTCAAGCACAGGTTCAGAGCTTAAAAAATAACTCGCAATCACAGTTAGGGTTCTACTAAAGCTTATGTAGTTTCCAACTATGTCAGAGACACAGAGAAATAGTTTTTCTTTTAAGCCTTCACAAGAGAGACAGAATATCACACATTAACCAAGGGAAGCAAAAAAAAAAATTGTGGAGATAAACTTAAAAGAATTACTTTTCAAAGCTAGGCTGGTAAGATTTACCTTTTGAGGTTATATTTACAATGGGTTAATTGAGAAGGGAGATTTACATGCCAAAAGATAACTCTAGAGTCAGAGCCCCTTGGGATGTTTCCACAAATAAAGCAAGTCAAATTATTCTAAGAAGCCTGATCTACCTTGTGGTTTCTTAAATCAGGAATGTCTGAAGGTTTTCATCAAATTTTATCATAACATGGGACAGGTTTCACCAGCCAAATAATCTCTTAAATCAGAGAGGCAGCTCCGAACCCCAAATAATAAATAAATAAAAGGAAATTAAGACTGTCTTATTACAGCCTGTATTCAAAGCAGTCCCAGCTTGGTAGACTTTCCAGAGCTGGTATTCTATTATCATAGCTGTGCCATGCCAAGACAATAAGATAGATCTTTACTAGAGGGATATGAGCCAAATAATTCAGAAAACACCTGAACAATTCTGAGAACAAATAATGCATTAGGGACAGTAAATGCTAGATTTAAATCATACCTACTCATACGAATTCTATTAGCATATGAATGAGAGTAAATACATTTGCTGACTGGCATCAGGCTTGGCAGTGGGTGTTATGAAATTTGATAGAATGGTGTATTGTGAATTTGAATACATGTCATCCTTTGTTCCCAAATCTTGAATAATGAATACTTGAGAAAAGTTAAGTACTTGTATGATTGCGATGTTATGAGGAAGGTGACCCAGAATAATTTCCTCACTTAGATGTGAGATCTTCATTTGCAAGAAGTACTTTCTTAAAACTGTTACAAAAATAATAATGTCACTTATATAGTGCTATAAGGTTTACAAAGCACTTTACAAATATTATTTCGTTTTATCCTCACAACAACCCTAGGAAACGGACGCTGTCGTCATATCCATTTTAGAGATGAGGAAACTGAGGCAAACAGAATTTGAGTGACTTGCTCAGAGTCACAGAGCTAGTAACTCTCAGAGGCCGCATTTGAATTCAGGTCTTTCTGACTCCAGGTCCAGTTTCTATAAGTTATTATTGGGCAAAGCACTCAGAGGTCATGGCCCTTAGTTTCCTGCCATATGTGGAATTCAACATCAATAGAAGCATCACTTTCTTGACTCCTGATCAATTATATATATACAGGCTATTTATTAATCACAGAGGAATTCAGGTAAGTTCTTTGCTCAGTATCCTAGCTAAAAGTGAAGCAGACAAACTTTGGATAAAAAGGCTGGATGAGAGGTTGATGTCAAAGCTTTCATTACCTCAAAATGCCATGAAATTTTGGCTGAAGAGCTGTCCAGAAAAGGGCAAGCAGGATCGTGAAGCTCTTCGAGCTCATGCCATATGAGGACCAGTTGAAATGACAGGCAATGTATAGTCTGGAAAAGAGATGATTTGAGGGAAAATACATTAATATCTTCAAATATTTTGAGGATTGTCACATGGAAGAGAGGTCAGACTTAAGTTGCAAAGAGATGGATTCAAATTTGTCCTACCGTAAAACTCCTAACCATTAGACCTACCCTGAAATAAAATTGGGCTCACTGCCTTGAGAATCATCAGAGCTCTCCTGCTTGCATTTTTTTAAGCTCATAACGGATGACCATTTGGGGGGTATATAAAAGAGGATTCTTGTTTAGTGTATGGATTAGACTTAATGGCCTCAGGTCCCTCCCAGCTCTGAGATTCTGTGTTTCTGGCCAAAATCTACCCAATTTAAGATTTCAGCTGATTCTATGACAGTCCAAACCTGAACACAAACTCATAATTTGTTGACCATTCCCCTGCCTGCCTTTTATTACTCATAGTGGTCTTTTCCACATATCTTATGAGAATTAGTAAATCCATATAGCATCCAAATAAATTAGGTTCCTAACATACATATCGCTCTGAACAGAAAGTGAAGGTGTAACCATATGAAGACACTAGACCTAGAAGTAATGCTGAGATCACCAGAAAAAAATTAAGAAAAGCTCTCCAAGTCCTAAATTCATTTCCAAGACCATACTATTGGACTTCATAAAGTTCAAGAGTGAAGGAGAAGAAGCCCATTTTAATGGTGAATTATAATTGAGGCTGCCTAGGCCTTTGCATGGCCAAGAAGTCCACCACTAGATGTCCCTATCCAGCTCATGTTCTGGCTAGCTAGTCCCAGCCTTGGTAGAGTTGCTGCTAGCTTTCTGAGTTCCCTGAACACCAGATTCTTGCACAGTGGAGGTTTCCCACCTCCCAGAGGCTCATTAGGGTCTTTCTTCCCGCATGCTCCTCCCGTATTCTCTTCTAACACCAGTCCCATTTGTTAGGTTGATTCTAGATCATTTGATTATGATGCACAACTAAGAGTGGGGAGGGGTTAGGGTGTGCTGTGATAAGCAATGAAAATGTGAACAGATTCACAAGTTGCAAAGATTCATATACTTTAATGTTGGTCTTCAGCATCAAGGACAAGACTGCCCGCTTTTCTGGTACTTTTCTGGCCTAACTTGATCTCTGTTTGGACTTGAAATTTTTACTTCGTTCTGGTTTCCTTGTTGTGGATTTCATTGGTCGGAGATGCTATACCTCAGGCTCCCATAGTCTGTTTCTCTACTCTCAGAAATGTCATTTGGTAGTTTATGTGTTAGATAAGTCCTTTCCTTTTACAACTCCTGGGACTGGTCAAGTTCCATGTAATGGAACCTTCTCTCTCTATTAGATTGTGAGCTCTTTGAGGCCAGGGATTGTCATTTTCTTTTCTTTGTATTCCTAGTACTTGACATAGTGCCTGGCACATAGTAAGTATTTCACAAATACTTATTGACTAAATGTCTTGAGAAAATGACTTCTTTCCCCCCTAGGGTAGATGATGGTGCTACACACAGAAATTAAAAAAGCTAGAAGAAGGCAATTCAGGTTGATGGGGGCCATGACAGATTCGAGGTACTAGTGGGATATCTAAGTAGAATCACCAATGGGAATATCCTTTAGACGAATTGTAGATGTGGGTCGTGAGGTCAGGAGAGGAGATTTGGGAATCATCTACATAGAGGTGGTATTGAAGCCAAATGAGATTGCCAAGCACAGAACCCTTAAAGGCATTAAGAAAGAAAGGAATCAATGAAGGGAACAGCAACCATAGGATCATAGATTCACCACTGGAAAGGACCCATCTAGTGCAACTTCCTCATTTTTCAGGTGGGCAACAAAAGCCCAGAGATGAGAAGTGCCACATGTTTTCATAATACATGGTGAAATCCTCATAGGGCCATAGCAGTGTTGACTTCACAGACCCTTAGGTAGCAAGCAACATGGCCAGGATTCAAACCCATGTCCTCTAATTCTCCAGCCCATGTTTTTGGGTGCAGAAGCCATATTACAAGGACTTGGGATGGTAGGGATGAGGGCAATAGTGAGTGAATGGAAATATTTGGTACAATCAGCTTTTCTAAAAAGTTTAGCAATGAAAGGGAGGAGAAGCTGATAGCTGGGTAGGAGAACTGGTTGTGTTTATAAAGAGATGAGAAGTGCCACATGTTTTCATAATATATGGTGAAATCCTCATAGGGCCATAGCAGTGTTAACATACTTTCACCACCTTCTCCCCTGATTCCTGGAATAACTGAATATAGATTTTTCTGTGAAAAGCAATATGGAAAAACAAAGGACAGCCACACTGGGATCAACAACCCAGTTAAGTTCAGTTCAATAACATTTTATTAAGTACTTTCTATGTGCAAAGGACCATCCCGGGCAACAGGGCTACAAAGATTAATAATAACAGCCTTTTACAGAGTATTTCAAAGTTTTTAAAACAGTTTGTACATATTGTCTTATTTGACCTCCACAACAATACTGTGGGGCTGTGACATACTGCTTTATTTGGAAGAGGAGGAAGAAAGAGGGGATCTATTATTTCATTAGGGTAAGAAATTCCCTCTTCTGATGCAGATTAGCCATCCCTTTTTGGAAAAGGAGATTAAGTGACTTGAGCAAGTTCACCCAGCTTAGATTATGTGTTAGACCCTGGGCTTGAGCCTAAGACTTCCCCACTTCAAGGTCAGCCCTCTTTTCACTATCCTCAAGGAGTGTAAGTCCTATTGCGGTTACCCGATGTGAACACAGATAAGTAAATATAAAGTGATTTGTGAAGAGAAGGAGAATCAGGTAAGATTTTTCATGGGATACGGCATTTCAGCTGAGCCCTTCATGGAAGAGGGCATATTCTAGGCATGGTGGACAGCCTGTGTAGAAAGGCTAGAATGGGACATCTGAGGGAGGAGCTTGTAGGCTAGTTTGTCTGGTTCCCAGAGAGCATGAGGCAAATTTGAAAAAGTAGGTGGGATTCGGGTTGCAGAATGCCTTAAATGCCACTCTAGGAATCTGTATCTAATCCTAGTGTAAACACAACACACCACAACACAATAGAGTGGGGCTGTGATATACTTGCTTTATTTGGAGGAGGAGGAGGAAGGACAGGTTCGGATCTATCATTTCATTAGAGTAAGAAATTCCCTCTTCCAATGCAGATTAGCCATCCCTTTATAATTTATAGTTGCTTGAGGAACTGAGATTAAGTGACTTGACCAAGGTCATCCAGTTAGAGGGCCACTGAAGAGTTTTGTTTAATCTGCAGAGTGATATGTTAAATCTTAAGAAGATAATTTAGCCACTATGTTAAAAATGGGTCATTAAGAAGTGGGACTATAAAAAGGGAGAGTAAAAAAAAAAAAAAGGATGTACGGGGGTGAGGAACCTGTGGCCTCAAGGCCACATGTGTCCCTCTAGGTCCTCAAGTGCAGCCCTTTGACTGAATCCAAACTTGTTGTTTTGTGGAGTTTGAATTCATCTCTGGGCTTGTGTTCCTCCTCTGAAAAATGAAGGAGTTGCACTAGATGGATTCTGAGGTCCTTTCCAGTTGTGAATCTATGATCCTGTGATCTCTGCCCCCTTCACTGATTCCTCTCTTTTTTAATGCCCTTAAGGGGTCTGTGCTTGGCAATCTCATTTTTTCCTATGACTTCAATATCACCTCTATGTAGATGATTCCCAAATCTCCTCTCCCCACATCTACAATTGGTCTAAAGAATATTTCAGTGAATAGGCCTCAAGGCCACAGGTTCCCCACCCCTGCGCTATCACAATTGTGCAGATGAGAGGTTAGAAGGGACTGAATTATGGTAGTGGCTGTATAATTGTAGAGAACAGGACAGACATAACAGAAATTCACCAAAAATGCTCTGTTCTCAAAATGTAGCATAGCTGCCTGGGGACTGAAAGTGATAAAATCAGTTTCCTGTACTTTACTATTAGAATTGATAAAAATGGTGATCAAATGGATTAATGGTGTATAGATTTTCTCTCTTGATCTCTTTAAAGTAAAAGCATGTTTTGTTATATGTTTTTTTTAAAGTTAGAAGTGAGTTTCAATCTGTTCATACAACACAGGATTTAGAGGTAGAATGGACCTTAAAGGAGCAATATAAGTTTAGTGCTAGAAGAGACTTTACAAGTCATCCAATCCAACTCACTTGTCTTCAAAATGGGAAATTGAAGCTCATAGAGTTTTGGGGAAGGCCTCCCGCAGAAGATGGCTTTTGAGCTGAGTCTTGAAGGAGGCCAGGGAAAGGAGGAGTTGAAGGTGAGGTATAAGAGCATTCCAGCCACGGAGGACACCCAATGCCAATGCCAATGCCAACACAGACTGTTGGGGGACAGTGTTGCGTGAAGACCACAAGATGGTAATTAGATAGTAGGTTCTTGGATGAAAGTAAAGAATGTGAACCCTAGAGAAAAAAGAAGGATTTTAAATGCCAAGTAGAAGAAATTCTATTTGATCTTTGGGGCAATAGGGAGCCACTAGAGTTTATTGAGTAGGAAGATGACATGGACAGATTTGTGTTTTAGGAAAATCATTTTGGCCAAGTGGAGAACCTATAGAAGTGGGGAAAGATTCCAGGTTCAGCAAACAAAAGACATCACAGAACCTTGCCACTTTGTTTTTACTTAAGTTTTGCTCTTTATCAACATGTCTGTATTTAGTTGGGATGATTTCCACATTGCCCTTTTGGGTACCACCAGAATGGGGTGTGGGGAATTTGTTGTTGTGTCATTTCAGTTGTGTCCAACTCTTTGTGACCCTATTTAGGGGTTTTCTTGGCAAAGATACTAGAGTGGTTTGCCATTTTCTTCTCCAGCTCGTTTTACAGATGAGGAAACAGAGGAAAACGGGGTTAGGTAACTTGCCCAAGGTTACACAGCTAGTAACTGTCCAAGGCCCAATTTGAACTCACAAAGAGGAGTCTTCCCAACTCCAAGCCTGGCACTCTCTGCACTGTGTTACCTAGCACCCCTAGGGAGAATAGTGATATCATTAAATTTCAGCAAATATAGAACATTCTCTGCTATCTTCCCAATTCCTTAACTACTTCCTATTGTCCCAGTCTATTTTTTCTCCTGTTTCAATTGCTTTCATATTTAATCTTGAGCCAAGAGCCATCACTTTCATAATTCACCAGATATCAGTAGAATTTCTCATCCCCTAACCTTTTCCATTGCTAACACTCGGTTGTAAATATCCCCCATTATCTGATTTAACCATTGCTGTGTCCAACCTGCTTCACAACTAGAGACAATAAGGAGGTTGTTTTTGCCTGCTTGCCATGATCTATGGTTAACTACCTACCCTAGCTGGGCCCTCATTGCTACTTCATAATTCTTTGCTTCCATCTTTATTGACTATCCTATATCCTAAAGTGATTATGATAAAGCTCTTCCCACCTCTGCAAATCCCAAGCTGCAACCATGAACCTCATAATTAAAGCAGATGACAGTTATCCACTTTCACTGTCCTCACACAATGCTTGGCGCATAGTAGGTGCTTAAAGACCATGTTTGTTGATTGACTGATTCACTTATGAAAGTTGTGTCCATCAAGTAGCCACCTGTCTCTCTCAGTTGCCTTACCGCATTCCTTAAACAATTACCTTTATCCATAAATGAATGACTGAATGATTCATTGAGTGGATAAGTTTATGATGAAAATACATTTAGTACGTGCTTACTCTGTGCCAAGCATTATGTGTAGGGGTACAACTTGAAAGAAGAAGACAGTCTCTGTTCCTAAGGGTCTCACATTCTAATTGGGAGAGACAAAACATAGAAGAGAGTTCAGATTCAGGTTGGATGGAGAAGCTTAGGATGGATGGAAAGGCCCAAAGATCCTTAGCTACATAAATAGGTCAGACGATAGCACAGGAGGACCACAGGGCCCAGATGCAGGGAAGATGGCAAAGCTGAAAAAACTTTAGAATGCAATCATCACCCATCCTTTCTTCTTCCTACCAATATCAAAAGTAGAGGACCCAGCAGCAAGAGATAGAAAGAGAAATTCCATTTAAAGTAAGCGTAGAAAATATAAAATATTTGGGAGTCTACCTTCCAAGACAAGCCCAAGAACTATATGTACAGTTACAAAACACTTTTCACACAAATAAAGTCAGATCTAAATAATTGGGAAAATATCAGTTGCTCAGGGGTTGGCCAAGCTAATATAATAAAAATGGCAATTCTACCTAAATTAATTTATTATTCATATTATTCATAAATTAATATTATTATTCAGTGCCATACCAATCAAGCTACCAAAGACTTATTTTATACAGCTAGAAAAAAGAATAACAAAATTCATCTGGAAGAACAAAAGCTCCAGAATATCAAAGGAATTAATGAAAAGAAATTCAAGAGAAGGTGGCCTAGCCGTACCAGATCTTAAATTGTATTCTAAAGCAGCAATCATCAAAACTATTTGATACTGGCTAAGAAATACAATGGTGGATCAGTGGAATAGGTTAGGTACACAAGACACAGCAGTCAGTGACCACAGTAATCTACTGTTTGCTAAACCCAAAGACTCCAGCTTTTAGGATAAGAACTCACTATTTAACAAAAACTGCTGAGAAAACTAGAAAATAGTATGGCAGAAACTAGGCATAAACCAACATCTTACACCATATACCAAGATAAGGTCAAAATGGGTACATGATTTAGACATAAAGACTGATACTATAAGCAAATTAGAAGAGCAAGGAATAGTTTCCTGTCAGATCTGTGGAGATGGGAAGAATTTATGATCAAACCAGAGATAGAGAACATTATAAATGCAAAATGGATAATTTTGATTACATTAAACTAAAAAGTATTTGCACAAACAAAGCCAACACAACCAAGATTAGAAGGAAACAGGAAAGTTTGGAAACATCCATATTCCTTGCTATGTCTAGTCCCTTTACTCATGCTTTTGATTCCATGTCTTCCCTCCTCCTGGATAACCTTGCTGCTCTTTCTCATTAATTTTCATATTCTCTTCCTTTCCAGATTCTTTCCACCTGTCTCTAATCTCGAGAGAGAGAGAGAGAAAGATATATATATATATATATATATATATATACATATATGTGTGTACACATATATGTCATATATAGATCTATTATATACATACATATGCATTTATATAACATGTATGCACACACCTATGTGTGTGCACATCTGAATCATCTGCATAGAGATGATAAAGGCTTGAAGGTTAATGAGGTTGTCAAGAAAGTGAAACCTAAGAAAAAACCTTGGAGAATACCACTATTAGAAGGCACGGATGATGAACCAATAAAAGAGACTAAGAGTTATCAAAGAAGTAAAAGACTCAAGAGAAAGCTTCATTGTAAAAATCTAGAGAAGAGAGAATATCTGGGGGGGGGGATGATAACGGCACTGCAGATAGGTTGAGAAGGATGAGTACTGAGAAAAGACCATCCACTTTTGCATTTAAAAAGTCCTTAGTAACTTTGGAGAGGGCATTTTCCATTGAGTGATGAAGTCAGATTGCAATGGCTCAAGGCATGAATGAGCATAGAGAAAGTGGAGGTGCAGAGTGAAGACAGCTTTTTCCAGGGGCTGGGCTGAGAAAAGGAAGTGAGATCTAGGATAAAAGCCTGAGGGAATGGTAGGGTCTGATGATTTTTTTAAAGAATGGGAACAATTTATTTCTTGAAATAGAAAATATCATGGGTCGACCATTGCTTCAGGAATATTGATTTGTTGTTATATAAAGGATAGATAGAGAAGGAAACTGACTGAAGGGAATTAATTGGGAGACTATTGCAATATTTCAGGCAAGAGGGGATGAGGGCCTGAATTAGGATAATTGTGTTATAAGGGGAAAGAAATGGATGAATGTGAGAAATGTAGAGGAAGAATTGAGAAGACTTGGCAACCGGTTAAATATGGATGCTTTTGGAGAGTGAGACAATGAGTATGAATCTGAGGATTTGAAATCTCGAAACGTGAGAATGATGGAAAAATGGCAAAGCTCTTTACAGAAACAGGGAAGTTAGAAAGAGGAGAAAATCTAAGGGCAAAGATAATGCGTTCAGCTGTGGATATATCATGGAACTCCAGCTGGCTACTCGTCCTTCCTGAGGGAGGACTAAGAATAATGATTTTCTATTGATTAAACATACTCAGCATCACGTAGTTGGCTCTGCAATAATGAGTGAGTGACATTTGGAGGCAGGTAAAAATCTGGGCATTTGCAAAATGTGCTCTCTGAGTCCTGTTGCTGTTGCAGCTAAAGTTAATCTACCTACTACTTCATGGCCTGCAAGTTACCTTGTGTCTTTGGCAACTGTTGGCGACATTCATCACAGAGCTGACCTGTTAAAAGGTACTTGCTGCATAACCCAGCCCATTTCTCCTCATTAGGATAAAATACTTTTGCTAAACTTAGCTACAATGACTTATATCACTTGCCTTCCCACTCCAGAACTGCCTCATTAGGTCCCCAGTGTCAAAATGTCCTTACTGTCATGAAAGTTTGTCTCTTCTAAATTGAATTATCACAGTCATATAAGTTTTAACACATTTACCTGCCTGTGTATTTATCCCAAAGAAGGCAATCTTGGAAAATTAGGCTTTTGGAGTATCTTTGATCTAAATCAAATGCTCTTTGTTCCATAACCACTTAGCCAAGTGAATCCTAGTTCACAGGTACCTTTATAATTTAGAAATGGAAAGATTTTACTTGCACCTTCCAAAAAAGATTTTCTACTTCTGGTTCATTGGAATTATACTGAAGGGAAAGGGGCAATGATTTGACATGAGCCAGCTAGTGGACCTACCTGCAGATCCCCTGCAACAGAACGATTTTCCTATCAGAGTTTCCAAGAGAAAAGAGAAACTGTTTTGGACATCTGTAAATATGGTACACAAAGAACATTCATTTTTCAAATGCCCAAATGTTTCTTGAGTCCAGATGCTAGGTAATATTGTCAATCTGGGTAAGTAAATGGTGTGGGAATTCAATGGACATTCAACAAATTATTATAGTATGTTTCATGAACATAACAAAATTGTCTTTTTCAACTGGTTCCATGTTATCTCTGATGACAGAGACATCGAGGTGGTCTAATGGATAGAGTGCTAGATTCAGGAAGACTTGGGTTCAAATTTTGCCTCAGACACTTCCAAGACATGTGACCCTAAGCAAGTTACTCAACCTCTCTTCTTATTTCTTCATCTTTAAAATGGAGTTATTAATAGTAGCTACCTTACAGGTTTGTTGTGAGAATCAAACGAGATCCTATTTGTAAAGTGCTTCGCAAACCTTAAAGTACTATATAAATGCTCGCTATTATTATGGTTATCACCATTGTTATTATAATTATTAGCGGATTATTTTTTCACTTCGGCATTTGAAAATTTTAGTGCAAGAACTGACAATCCCACAATCTTTAATAGACAAAAGAGGGGGAGGCAGCAACAGAGACCAGGAAAAGAAGCCAGGGGGTATATGAATTTTTGGCTTTTTTTGACCATCATTGACATGCAATCTAACTTAACCAGTGCTTTGTTTTCCGTATATGTGAAGTGAGTTCAAGTCCGCAGTCTGGCACATACTGTCTGTTTGACCCAGGGCAAGTAACTTAACTTTTTAGTGCTTCTCACAATTCTCCAAGATTATAAATAAGTTGTTGAGTAGTTAGGGATTATGTTGGTAGAGGGTGTTTTATTCCTGGGAGTACCACATGCTGAAGAAATCACCCAAAAAATGCATGACCAGAATTTTGAGGCAAATCCCCTTTGTACACATTAATGTTTTTAAACAACTACTCTAAGTAGCTTTAAAGAAAAGCATTACTTAACTTTAAGGCGTTATGCTTTCTGGGGCATGCCTAGTTTTGTAATGACTTGCGTATCTTAATCCAGTCTCTGGATAAAAAGATTTGGATTAAGTGTTTCTCTTACCCTTAGCAAATGATGTGATCTGCCAAGCATAGAAGTAGAAATTAAAGCCAAGCCCCCAAATTATCTTTCCTCTTGAGAGGGTCACTGAGATCACAAAGCAAGGTAATTGAACAGGCTTCGGACTCTGGCCATTTCCCTGGAAAACTCCATTTAGTTTTTGAAGTCCATTGCCTACCGTGTCTTTAACTATTTTCATATTCTCTCTCTCTCTCTCTCTCTCTCTCTCTCTCTCTCTCTCTCTCTCTCTCTCTCTCTCTCTCTCTCTCTTCTCCCTCTCCATCTCCCTTTCTCCCTTCTCTCTCTTTCTCTTTGTACCTCCCTCTCTTTTCTGCTATCCTTTCCTTCATCTATTTCTTCCTTCTCTCTCTTCCTCCCCTGCTCCTTCTTTCTCTCTTTTCCTCCATTCCTCCCTCACTCTTTCCCCTTTATATCCTTCCCTCCCTCTCTATATATAATATATACACATCTCATTGATTCACCAACAGTAGATCTCATGCCAAGCCCCACTGGTTCATTGTTTGGGCCCTGATTGTCTGAGTGAATGTAATAGCAACTGTTTCTGTTTTGGCCAGAAACCCTGAGGGACTTCTACTCCCAGATTGCTATATACATATATATGTATGTATAAAACACACTTGTTGGCTAGGACTCTTTCACTTTTGTCACTGTATGCCTAGTATCAAGCACAAAAGGTGAGTGCTTCACAAATACTCCCTGATTGCTTGAAGACTGTGATAATGGGATGCCTGGGAAAGGGGAAGGAGGCTTCAGGCAGGTCCCTCTGTGCTGTGGCTGGAGGTTCTCATGCACTGCTTTCTCTCTTTTCCCTCTTGGGTTTCCCAGCGAGATGAAACAAAAGCTGGATGAAGAAGGCAGCAAGTGTAGCATTCTGTCCAAGCACCGGCAGTTCACGGAGCACTGCTGCATGCGCTGCTGTGCCCCTTTCACCTTCCTCCTCAACACCAAGAGGCAGTGCTGTGACTGCAAGTACAACATTTGCAAAAGCTGCAGTTCCTACCAGAAGAAGGAGAGAGTGTGGCTCTGCTGTGTCTGTCAGCAAACCAGGTAAGAGCAGGAGCCCCGCCACTGTACTCTGGGGGGCTAGGCCAGAGCCGGCCCCCTGCTGTTGCTGGGAGGCCCATTCAGTGCTTCCTTCCCCAGGGATGCCTGCCACCGCCTAGGCACAAAAAGCTAGCAATGGGCAGTTTTAAGTTAAATGTCATTTCAGGAAGCTTCTTAATGATATTATTTATATTATTTTTCTCCCAATTAACAAGCATTTATTTTCTCTGACTAAAATCCAGGCTTCCTATCTATGAACCTAAAGGAGCTAAAGAGGGAATAAGGGGGAGGTAGGTGGCACCATGTTGCATGAAGTACCAGGCCTGGAGTCCAGAAGACTTAAGTTCAAATTTGACTTCACATTCTTACTAGCTGTGTGACCCTGGACAAGTCTCTGTTTTGCTCTGTTTGCCTCAGTCTTCTCATTTTATCTGTGCCAAGAAAACCCCAAATGAAGAGGTGGAAATGACTGAACAACAAAAAAGGACTATTGTCTTCATCCTTTTGGTGGCTCCCACCCTATCGTGTTGTTATCATTTAGTCGTTTCAGTCATGTCCCACTCTTCATGACCCCATTTGGGGTTTTCTTAGCAAAGATACTCAAGTAGTTTGCCATTTCTTTCTCCAGCTCATTTTACAGATGAAGAAACTGAGGCCCAACTTGTATACCTTGACATGGAATTTGAACATTCTGTAATGAAAGTCTCTTCCTTTTACTAATTATCCTTCTCAGCTAATTGCATCAATTAAAAAAAAATTCAGGTTTTCCAAATCATTGATAACAGCATTGCCTTATGTGTATATGCTTTAAAAATTTAATTTACATAAGATCTGTAAATCCTATGTTGCTTAGAAACACTGAAAAAATAGCTTAATGAATCCATTGCTAGAATAGAGTTAGTTTTTTTTTATGATTTGTTTATTTATGCATTCTACGAATCAGCAGTATGTTCATATCATCCATGCGGTTAGATTTAATTTTTCTTATGTACTAGAGATCATTGACTTTTATTAATGCAAATGTTGGAACACAGGTGAAAAAAACAATGGCTCTTTTCTTGGGAGGAGGAGCTATTAAAGAGTACAATTAGTTGACTCTCACAGACCGATGTATAGTTTTTGCACATGACAATGGCAACAAGGTCTTGATCTCTGACAGTTTCATATTTTATTGTTTATGATGCCATTTGTTTTCTGGAATCTCGTTGTACAGTACCACACCTTCATTTGGTTGTACATTTGTATAAAGAGAAGATATTCAAATAAATACATTGAGTTCACATTTTCTTTGATTTCCCAGAGTGACCAGATGTCAGAATCCACTTTCAAGTAGAAGACTACCCAAAGACATACAACTTGTACAACTGCTTTGATCAAATATAAGCTCCTTGAAGGCAGGGACTATTTCATTTTTTTTTTTTAGTCTTCGTATCCCCTTGTACAGACAAGACTATGATTAGAGCCATACCTTAAAAAAAATTGTACGCTAAAACAAAGGTCTAGGATAGTCATTCTATTTATACATAACTATTAGGAGAATATACTTTTCAAAATTTTAGAGAGAGACAAGTCTCAAACTACAAATCATCTAATCAACTGACTTAGAGATTCATTTTCGATAATGGCCTTCATTTTCTATCCTTCCCTCGACCTGAATCCTCACTTCAAAAAATGGCTTCTTCTCTTTCCTGGCCTCCTTGTTGGCTTGGACTGTTGACTGAGCCTATTATCCCAATGTCACCATGATGTTTCTGAAAGGCAGACTGAAGAGTAATAGGAATTAGGTTCATTTTTCATTCATTCTCTGATCCAGGTAGTCTTAGTCACTGGTACCCTATAGAGCAGTCTTCTAATCCTCATTAACCATGAGAAGATTTATCTAATTCCCTTCCCTAGCCAAACTCTGTGTTTGTGCTTGGCATGGAATATGGGCAATTGGCTTTTGAAGTTTGGCTCCCTCTGAGACAGCAGCAGGTTTTCTCATTTCTGATCTGTGCTGGAAAGAAGAATACAGCTCTGGCTGTTATTTGGGTTGCTAGGACACCTCAGTTCCCTATGTCAAGTCACTCTCATAAATCTGAGTTTGAAAAGTTCCATATGTGATATTATTTATCCGTCATCTCACTAAATTATTAATAGCTTTATAAAAAATCACCTCAATTAAACCCTTATCAGACACTGAAATATAAGCCATTAAATTAGAATGCTCAAATAGCCACCAAATTCATCTGGAAATATTGTATCTCCTGCTGCTAGCATGGCAATGAGCAAGTGACTCCTTTATTTGTCATGCCTGCCTTCCTGTATCATGCATTTGCATACCCCTGACTTTCTTGAGAGGACAGCAAAGTGCTACTTTTAGAAGGATTTTTTCCAGCCTAACAAAAGATAACTTTAAAAATAGAAAATAGACTCTTTCCCTTCCCCACCATAAACTAAAATATTAATTGATTGACATGAATTTAGTATTGTTATTCAGTCATTTCAGTCGTATCTGGCTCTTTGTGACTCCATTTGGGGTCTTCTTGGCAAAGATACTGGAGTAATTTGCCATTTCCTTCTCCAGCTTATTTTACAGATGAGAAAGCTGAGGCAAACAGGGTTAAGTGACCTGCAGAAGGTCACATAGCTACTAAGGTGGTAGGATTTGAACTCTGGATCCTCCTGACTCCAGGGCCAGCACTCTATCCACTGTACCATCTAGCTGCCCTATAAATCTAGTACCTCCAGCATTTGCAGCTATGGCAAAGGAAACAGAGGTGCCCTGTTGTCAGAAGAACCTGGGTTCAAGTCCTACTTCAGATGTGCACCTACTATGTGACTGAACCATAGCAAGTTATTTAATTTCTTAGAGTCCCAGGCAACTCTTGAGTGAGTCGGCTTGCAGTGTCAGACAAAAATACAAAGTCCCTGGCCTTAAAGAGTTCACACTTTAATAGAGGAAGAAGACAAGATGTATTCATGTAAACAGGATGTAAATAGAAAGTAATTTCAGAGAGAAGGTACTAGGGAGGGAAGGTGGGAAGAGGGTGTTAGACATCTCTTTAGAATCCAGGACTACCTTCATGGCACCTAAAGCATGCTCTTCAAGGATGAAATTGTTGAGATAAGTGAGGGGTTTCAGTTTTATGAAACTACTTTTCCAAATATACCAGAAGAGTAGTCGTGATTTCCTCCCTTGGTATAGGGCAAGAGTTTAGCCATTCTTTGAGCTATATGAACATAAAAAAGGTTGGATTTTTATTTATATAGTCTAGAGTTGTTCACTTTCCCATACTTATATAACTCGGTCACAGCCAAACTCATTATGCTTAACTTTTAAGAACAAGTTTGTCTTGGATCCAGCATGGAATATTTCAGACAAATGGGATTATTTTTTACCCACTCAGTTTTTGGCAACTGAGAAAAGCATTTATATTATAACATGAGGTTTTGACTTTAATTATAGATCTTACTGCAATAGATGGTATCATGCAACAGCTTTAAGTTATGGATATTGGGGGCATGAAGCATATTGCTTCATAATCCTCACTGTCTCTTGTGCTTCTGGCTGCTATCCAGGGTATTGATTTTAATCTATAATGCCCTACGTGATTTGGAATTGGGTTACCTGAACCATCACTCCTTGGGGCTTCTTCCAACATACTTGACTAATTGCCTTTAGGGCAATTTTAAGAGATACTATGTATGTTGATTTCTATCTAAAGCCAATTCTAGTTAAGCACAATAAAATAGTTCATATCAACTCCATAAATATACATATTTGCAAGCTTCGTAGACTGCCTTAGGAATACTGAGCCACAGTATACAAAAATCTCTACCAAGGGAAATAAATATTCTCTAGCAGTTGTTTGAGATCTTTCTGAATGACACAGAAAAGCAACTTTTATAGGCATGGTATCATGCTAAGATAGATTCCATGACCACTCTCATCCAGTTGGGTCAATATACTGCCAGGCAGGGATTGAAGAAAACATATGAAGAAAGAAAATGCCAATGAGTCACAAAGAAACAAATTTTCCTCACTAGAGTTTCCAAACATGGAACAAGCCGCTTGGAAATCAGTAGGTTCCCCATCGCTAGGGGTCTTCCATCAGAGGCCATAGGACCACTTTGCAGGGATATTGCAATGGTCTCTGAGGTCCATTCAGACTCAGATAGTCTTTGTTAAATAGACCTGATCCATTTCACAGGAAGCTATTACATGTCTGTGTATCTGTATAGAGGCAAACACTTTAGTTTTCTGTTGTTTAATCCATTGATCCAGGTAGATTTAGTCAATCACAGATACCCTGTAGAGCAATCTTTTAATCCTCACACTGATGTTCTTGTCTGCCTCAGAGTCTGGTGTGAGTACATGTAACACAAAATACAGGGGAGAAGCCCTGGGGATCCATAGGGGTTTTAGCTAGACATCATACTGAAATGCTTGTGTTTTGTCATCATGTAACTGGCACTCATTAGCCACAGGCCAAGAATGGACTTTGTTCTTAGTGGGAATTTTTGCAATTTGAACTGCTCAAGTGATTGATATATTTAGAAGATTTCAAAGAAAATGTTGTTCATGCATGAGTGTTTATGCACAGAAAATGTTCAGATGTGATGATCAGAGAGAAGAAGGAGGAAGGGAGGGAGGAAGAAAGTAAGAAAAGGAGAAAAAAAAAGAAAGGAGGGAGGGAAGGAGGAATGGAGGAAGGAAGAAGGAGGGAGAGGAAGGAAAAGAAAGAAGGAGAGAGAGAAAGAGAGACAGAGAGAGAAGGAAGGAAGGAAGGGAGGGAGGAGGGAAGGGAGGAAGAGTCATTGCCCTTAAGGAGCTTAAATTCTATTAGAGGAGACTGTGTGTGTGTGTGTGTGTGTGTGTGTGTGTGTGAGTACCTGTATCATGCATATACATAATAAATATGAGTAATTTGGAGGGAGAACTCTAAACTGGGAGGGATGAAGAAGGGTTGTATGTAGAACGCACCACTTAATCTGAGTTTTAAAAGCAACCAAAGACTCTAAGAAGTAAGGGAGACAGTCCCTGAAAAGGCACAAAGAGATCAGGTCTGAGGAATGGTGTGAAGAGCAAGTTGGCTGAGACAGGGGAGCATGAAGGGGATTAATCTCTAATAAGGCTAGAAGGATAGATAGATTGGGGCCAGAGTGGGAGGGTCTTTATGTACCAAAAGGGGATTTGCTATTTGTTCTTGTAGACAATAGGGAGCCAGTGGGGTTTACTAAGAGTTTTGAAGTCTCATGTCCTTCAGCAGCTCTGCTTGGTTTCAGTGCCACAGGACATCCTGCCTTCCCTTCTAGGATAAGCTGATCACTGGAAGTCTCATCCCCATGCTGATTGACTCAGTTTTCAATGCTGGAAGCCTGGTCAGCTCCCTCAGCTGCTTCTCCACTTGGATTGGAGAGCTGAAGGGTAGGGCAGACAGCTCCTCTCAAAGCCTCCTTTTATAGCAGGATTAGAACTTTGTCATACCTCTGTTTTCCTGCAGCAGCTCTGGGTGGTTTCCAGTCTACAGACTCAGACCTCGGTCTTCCTTGATTCTCATTTAGCTCCAGAGCTCTTTATATATTGTCTTTCTCAAGAAATCTTCATGAGTTCATAAGATCACAGATTTAGAGTTGGAAGGGACCTCTTTATTTTATGGATAAGGAAATTTGGGGCCAGCTGGGTGGCTCAGTGGATAGAGCATCAGGAAGACCTGAGTTCAAATCTGACCTCAGACACTAGCTCTGTGACCCTGGGCAAGTTACTTAACCCTGTTTGCCTCAGTTCCCTCATCTGTAAAATGAGCTTGAAAAAGAATTGACAAAGTACTCCAGTATCTTTGCCAAGAAATCCCCAAAATGGGGTCATAAAAAGTCAGACTCCACTGAAAAATGACAAAACAACAACAAAGAGGAAAAATGATTTGCCTGGGGTCACTTAGGTAGAGTAACTAGGGAAGACAGGGTTTGAATGTAGGATTTGATTTTGACTCCAAATCCACTGCAGTGCTCTACCTCTCAGTCAATCTGTCAGTCAATCAATGGATATTTAAGTACCTACTATGTGCCAGGCACTGTGCCAAGCACTATGGATGCAAAAGCATAGTGGCAGGTTAATATAATGTCATGCACACAAGTATTAAAATTCCACAATCTGAGTTCACTCACTTCAGCTATATTAATATCAGTTTTCTCACCAGGGAAAAATGAGATCCTAAATCCTAAGGAATTCAGGTTTGCAGAAATGTTTTGGCAACTTCATATGAAAGGCTCCAGGAAAAGATTGCTCTTCTAATTATCCTATGGTTTGGGCTTTTTCATCAGTTATCATGGCCGGTAGGATATGTACGAAAATGGATTTCTGTTGTCATCTTTGGCCTCAAATCTTATTTTCCCCTGAATAGATTATGGAAGATTAGATGAGAATATTGCCCAAAGAAGAATGGTTTATTTCTTAAGAAGGAATATTTTTGTACCAAATGGGGTAATGAATTATATACTTTGCCATCTTTCAGCATGCATAAAATTGTTCATTTTGACAAGTTATCACACACATTCTTTTAGACTTTGTAAACAACAGCATATTAAAAAATCTCGGTAGGAGGCAAGACTCCAAAATCTATCCCCCCACCAGTGCATAAGTGATACACTTTAGCACTTGGAATAAAGCTGTATTGTGAGCTAAGACTTTCCTTCTAGGCTTAGAGTAAATACGCTTCTTATTCCTAAATTTTATTATCAAAATTCCCAATGGATAAAGGATTGAACCTGGAGTTAGGGAGGTCTGAGTTCAAATCTTGCCTCAGGCTCTAACTGTGAGATACTGGGCAAGTCCCTTAAGCTCTGCTCACCTTATTTTCCTCATCTATAAATAATAATAGTACCTACTTCTTAATTGTGACAATGAGATGATGTGATGGTGAGTGTGCCTGATACATAGTAAGCACTATTTCAATGTTATTTATTATTATCATCATTATTATTATCTTTAATGTAGAGATAATAGTAACAGCTACTTCCAGTGCTCATGGTAAGGATTAAATGAGGTAATATTTGTCATACACTTTGAAAATTATAAACAGTCATATAAATGCTAGTTATTATTGTGTTGTCAACATCATCGTCGCCATCATCGTCATCATTGTCTCTTGCAGATCAATTTTGCAACCTGTTTATAAGGAAACAGGAACCAGCACCCCTGTTAAAACTGAGAACAGAATATATATTTTCATTTCGCCTGGGAAGTGCACTCTTTCTTTGTTGTTTCAGATACCTTGTTTTGTTTTGTTTTTCCCTTAGAAAACTTCAAGACCCATTTTATTTTCACTAGGAGTCTAGCATCCTTTGCCTTCATGTGATTGCTCTCTCGTTACTTAACATTCACAGAACACATGGGATTCACAAAATAACTTATTGTTATTTCCTTGAAAAGCTCTTCAAAATCTTTTTTGATGTAGCTTAAAAACAGTATAATGCTTTAGTGAAACAGACTGAGTAGTGAGTTCCCCTCTCAGCCGTCTCCTCAGAACCACTCCTAGCCTGTCCCACCTACACTCTCACATGGATATAGAAAACTTTGTCCCTTGTATTTTTCCTGTCTTATGCTTTTCAGAACTACTGCCTCCCATACTGAAGCTGAAGCTTCTAAGCTTTACCACGAATATCCAAAAAGCCCCAATATTGTGACCTTTAGATAGACCTCTTAAATTCTTTTCAACCCTCCCCCCATATTTCCCTGTTAGAAGCTTGGTACCAGTAGCTGATGCTAATAATGGTGATAAAAATATGGAAAATATAGGGGCTCTTTCAAGTTGTAATGCCTCTTACTAGAAATTGGGCAGCTGTTGTTATTATCTGTCCTTTGTTTTCAAAGGGAACCAAAGACATCGTCTTGACTTGTGTGTTAATTGGCTTTAACTGAGTCAGAGTTGCACAAAGTTGTCAACCTCACTCTCTCCTCCAGATCATTGAAGATCCCATGGTGGACTTTCATACTCAAAAATAAACTCCTTGAGATTATGACTGTTCCATTTTTTAATTTGTGTCTCTTCCACCAAACCCAGTGGCTGGCACAGAATGAATTCATTTAGTGAATGCTCGTTGATTGGTTTATTAATTTCTTTTTGTTGTAATCATTGTTTACACCATTTTCTTGGTTCCACTATCTTCAATATGTATCAGTTTATATGTGTCTTTCCATGCTTCTCTGAATTCTTATTGTACAGCATTATTCCATTACACTCAAATACCACAATTTGTTAAGTCATTTTCCAGTTGGTGGCAAACATCTCTTGTAAAAATATGGTGCCCAGAACTAGACCCAGTGCTCCAAATGTGGCCTGACCAGGCCATAGTAGTGTAGAACAATCACTTTCAATAACTGAGAAATAAAATCACATGGAAACCTCAGGAAGTACATACATATCACCCATGTCATCCTGTCCACTCCTAGAACTGTCTTGAAGAGGCTTTCCATGAGCCTATAGAACTGTGAAATACAATCATTTTATGTACTTGTACAACAATCCGCTAAATATTAAACATTAAAAAATGATAGTTGAATAGCAACTTATCTTGTATCGCTGGACAGTTTCTAGGTGAACCACATCTAATTGCATTCTCATAAAATGAGAAGAATAAGGATAATTAATAATAATTGTAACAATAATAATGGCTGACATTTATATAGAACTTTAAGGTTTACAAAGCAGCTTGCCCATTCTAGACGTGATGGTTCTGGTGATTCAATGAGAAATTAACTGTATTAGCAGATAGAGCTTTAGTGCTTATAAGTATTGATTTTTAGGGAAATGAAGACTTTCTATAATGCACACATTAAGTATATTGATAATATCTTTGAGGCCTTTGATAAGCTATTGGCCTCTAACCCCAATCTGTTATTGACTAAAAGCCTACAAAGTTAAGACAGCATAAGAGAAAAATTGAGATCCAGTCAGGCCAAATGGAAGGAATAAGGACTACACGAGGATAGAAAACACTTTAAAATAGGACTTAGAACCTAGATGTTAGTAAGATATAAAGCAGTATAACTTGAAGGTCAACTTCTTCTTTAGAGACAAATTAGCAGTTTTATTCATTAATGTAGCATCGATCTCTGTGCAGTAAAGGTTTTTGGAATTCTAAGCATTTCACTTTTACTTTTTGCTCACACTAGTTGGAAACAGCTCAAAGCCTTAAATCACAAGCATCCATGAAACATAGATCACAAACTAATTTAGATGATCCATGGGTGGGCTTTCTTGCTTCTGAGATGTTCAGGATTTCATACATATTGACCCTTTTTTCTTCAAAAACTTCCCAGCTCCATAATTGACCTATTGTATACCATCCCCACCACCACACTTCGCCTCTGTCCCCTGACCCTTCACCCCTCCCATCCATCCCACTCCCAGTAGAACTTCAACTCCTTGAGGGGAGGGGCCCTTTCATTTTTGTCTTCTTATCCTTATACCTAGCATATAATAAGATCTAAATAGTACTCACTGAGCTGAATTTACTTTAAAAAGACCTATAATTAGAATCTCTTTCTTTTTGATGATAGCAGGACTGAGGGGAGAAGAGTTGTAGTTGGAGTAGATTTAAGGGGTTGCTTCGAAACTCATAAAGCTTCAGTGATATTCCAAGGTATGGAATGCATACAGGTCCAATGCTAGACAAAATGGTAAAGTTTGCTTTCTGATTCATTGCTCTCACTTAACGTCCCCTGCATCAGCTTGCTTTGAGGGTCCTATACCAGCCACCCAATGTTTTATGCTTGCCAAGGCAAGCCTCCCTGGGTTACCTAAATAACCCCTCATTTATGTGGTAGGTAGATAGGGCAGGTATTCTTATTTCTCATTTTACAGATAAAGAAACAGGTGGAGAAAGGTTGGGAGCTCACTAAAGTCACACAGCTGGCATAATGGGAAATTTGGGAAAAGAGCCAGATAGAGTCCAGGGCCTTTCCCAGCTATTTTCAAACCCGAGCTTCTTAACCATTTCTTAGGTCATGAACCTCTTTGGTAGTCTGGGGAAAGTCTATGGACTCTTCAGAATCTTATTTTTAAATGCATAAAGTAAAATGCACAATATTACACAGAAGAAGTGAAAGGTTAATAAAAAAATGATGTATATTTTTTTCTCATCCGAGTTCACAGATGCCCCCTGAGATATGTCCACAGACCCTAGATGAAGAATCTCTACTTTAAAATAATTTGAACTAAGCTGTTTGTGATGACTAAGAGGGAATGTTTTACTCATTCCCAATAATATTTACATTTTGACAGTGACCTCCAATTCCTTCGCTGAAAAGAGTAAGTGATGTGAGAAGTTGAGGTTATGCACAGGCCAGGCCAGTTGAAGAGAAATTTTGGAGTAAGGGGAGCTTTCCAATAACCTTCCAGTGAATGCGATACAGTATAAACTACTGAATTTAGAGTCAGACGAGCTGAGCTTAAGTACCAGCAGGGCTATTTACTGCCTATGAGGTCTTAGGTGAGCTTCAGGGCCCAATTTCTTCATCTATATAATGAGAGGGTTCAACTAGATGATATCTAAGTGTGCTTCTGGTTCAGCATCCTTCGATTTAGACCCACACAGGGCTAACTGGTCTCCTTCCATGTAAGAGAATCTCTGAATGTATATGAGTCCATGACAGAAGGGTCTTGATCTCCAACAGCAGGGAGCTCTTCAAATATGGAAGACCTAGGAAAGAGCTAGGCCTGCTGATAAGAGAATCAACTTTAGAAGAACTATAGATATGCCCAGATTAATGGTTATCAGACAGGACTTCAAGAGCCACTCTACCAACTAGAAAAGCCCTGTGGAGAAGGAGAAACATGCTAGGTGCTGTTGGAAGAATGTAGGAGTAAAGAAATTACACACAGGGCTCAAGAGACTCAGTTTGGTTAAATATGAAATGCTTGAGGCAGCTAGGTGATGAAGTGGCTAGAATGCTGGACCCAAGTTCAAATCTAGCCTCAGACACTTACTGGCTATGTGACCTTGGGCAAGTCACTTAACTCTGATTGCTTCCAAACAAAACAAAACAAATCGTAAAAACGAAAAGCTTGCTTGGTGGCTTTTACTGTTCTTGCTGCCAGGATTACAAAGACAAAAATGAAAACATCCCCTCCCACGCCCCATACATTTTTCTTGGGTGGGGGGAGAAGGATGAAATATATCGAGTATACAGATAAGTAAATATAAGATGATTTGAGGCAGGAGAAAACACTAAAAATATTGGAGAGTAAGAATCAAGAAAGGTTTCAAGGAGGAGGTAGCGTATAAGCTGATTCGGGAAGGAAATGAAGCCGAGATGTGGCAGTGATGAGCAAGTGCATTCCAGGTATGGAGGGTACAACATGCCTGAAGGTTCAGCAGGCCATTTTGGGAAGAATGTAGAGTTCATAAAAGGAGGTACATGAAATAAAGACTGGAGTCAGTTGATTTTAAATACTGAGCTGAAAAGTTTGCATTCTGTTCTAGAGGGGTTAAGGAAGCCGCTAATTTTGAGTTGGGTGAGATGGTGGTGACATGGTGAGACCTGTGTGTTAGGCATCACCTCTCTGATGTCAGGGTCCTCTTCGAGAATGAAGGACAAACAACAACAATGTTTTATGAAGGTTATTTTGTCAGCTGTGTGGAAGACTGGATTGGGATGAGCAGAGCCTAGAAGCAGGGTGAGAGAAATAAATACAATATTAAAAAAAATTCTCCCCAGATTGCTTCTAAAAATTGAGATTCTACATCGGATATGGTTTTGAAAAGCATGGTTCTAAGAATTTGCCTCCATTCAAAAGATCCGTCCATATATTCCAGCTTCTGAGTTGAAATATAACCAGGAAAAAAGTAGTACTGACTTAACAATCTACTGTCAGTCTTTTTAAAAATCAATTTTATTGATATCTTTTATTTTTACATAGCCTAAATATCCCCCTCCTTCATAAATATTCCCAACCTCCTTCCAGAGAAGCATCCTTTATAACAAAGAATTTGTATCAGTCTATTTTTGTATTAAAATCATATACTCAGCTTAGAGGTAGGCATTAACTCAAGAATTGTAATCAGCTCCTAGCTTAGACCATGAAGAAAAACAGCTTGAGCTCAACTTGATAACTCAGGTGTGACCAATTCAAGAATAAATCAAGTCATCTCTCCTGAGAGCTGTATTCAGCATTTCTGGCTGAATAAAAAGTATGCTACACTTTGTGATTTTTATGATGCAAGAAAAAGAGGACTTGCTCCATCTCCAGAGCAAAATCAAGAAATCTTAAGCATCATATAGCTTCTTTTAACCAAATCATCATTTTTTGCTGTTGAGTCATTCAGTTGTGTCTGACTCTTCATGACCCCATGGACCATAGCACACTAGGCCCTTCTGTCCTCCACCATCTCTCAAAATCTAAGTTTTTGTTCATTGTTTCCATGACACTATCTATCCATCTCATACTCTGCCGGCCCCTTTTCCTCTTGCCTTCAATATTTCCCAGCATCAAAGTCTTTTCCGATATGGCCCATCTACCCATCATATGGCCAAAGTATTTAAGCTTCAGAGTTTTACTTGAATTGTTTTCTTTAAGTATTGACTGGTTTTCTCTCTTTGCTGTCCAAGGGACTCTCAAAGTCTTCAGCACCATAATTCCAAAACATCAATTCATCAGCAAATGATCATATTGACTACTTTTATTCCTTAGTCACAAAGGTCAGCTCTGAAGCAGGTAGCCCAAATCATTGCATACTTAAAGTTGGTTTTGTTGTTGTTCAGTCATTTCAGCCATATCCAACTCTTCATGACCCCATTTGAGGTTTTTTTGTCAGAGATACCAGAGTGGTTTGCCATTTTCTTCTCCAGCTCATTTTATAGTTGAAGAAACTGAGGCAAAGAGGGTTAAATGACTTGCCCAGAATCACATATCTAGTAAATTTCTAAGACCAGATTGGAGCTCAGGTCTTCCTGACTCCAAAATAGAGCCCAGTGCTCTATCCACTGCACCACCTAATTGCCCCAGACTTAAAGTTATTTAAAGTTAATTTAAGTTTAATTTGGAATTCTCATGTGCCATTTTAATGCCAAATATTTGCCACAAATTAGGGTCAATAGATAAGCAAATCATGGTATCTGAATGTAACAGATTATTACTAAGCTGTAAGAAATGACAGATATAAAGAATTCAGAGAAGCATGGGAAGATATAAAAACAGTTGATGCTAAGTCAATTAAGCAAAGCCAGGAAAACATACCCAATGACTATAACAATATAAATGGAAAGAACAACAATAATAAAAAGAAATCAATCAACCAGCATGCCTTATGTGCCTACTCTGTGTTGCATGCTAGGTGGTGGGAATGCATAAATACAAAGATTAAAGCAATCGCAATTCTCAAAACATAATATTCTGCTCAGGAGATATGTACATGGTTGGTTGGTCATGGTCCTTCATTCTCAAAGAGGGCCAAAAGGACATCACAATGTCAGGGTCAAGGTACAGTGTGTCTGACTGTGGCTGATCAAAGCAATACGAGCCCAGAAAGCTCTACCACAGGTCAGGCATAATGTATATGTGTGTGTACATATATATCACACACATATACACACATACGTATGTACACTGAATAAGCAATTACAAGAAAAAAATGCAAATTTAGGGAGGGAGAGTACTACTGATTGGAGGATCAGAGAAGGCTCTTTGCAGAAGGTGGTACCTTGATGGACTAAAGCTATTTTATGTTCTCTGAGGCAAAGATGAGGAAGGAGTGCATTCCAGGAATAGGGGATAGCCAGAAGGAACAGATATGGGCTACAGTATGTTGTGTGTGATCAATTGCAAGAAAGTCAATTTGGCTGAATTAGAGAGTGCATGAAACGGAAAGAAATATGAGGCTGGAAAGGTAAGTTGAGTCTAAATTATGAAGGACTTTAAAAGGCAAAAAGAAAAGTCTATATTTTATCAAAGAGATAAAAGAGAGATATTAGAGTTTAATGAGTTGGACACTGATGTGGTCAGATCTGTATGGAAGTAAAACCACGTTGTCAGCTGTGTAGGGCATGGATTATACTGGGGAGAGCCCCAAGGTGCAAGACCACTTCCATTGCAAGGTCCATTCCAAGGACTATTGCAATAGTCCAGGTGGTTGTTGTTTGTCCTTCATTTTCAAAAAGAACCAATGACAATGATGTCTGGACTTGCCCGTGAAGTAGATTTAAGTGAGGCAGAGCTGCATAGAGTTGTCAGCCTCACTTTCTCTTCCTGAATCACAGAAGTCCAGGTAAGAAGTGATGAAGGCATGAAGTAAAATGGTCATTATGTGAGTAGAGTGAAGATAGAAATGTGAGGGGTGAAAGAAAGAAACTAAACACTGTTGAATTAAAATGATCAGTCTTGGCCCCTGAGAAAATTTGGCTAAATGGATCTATATCTCCTTGTTGCAAAGGTGGAGGACTATGTTGTGGAATATTGCATATCATATGCAACTGGTGTTAAAGAAGTTCTTGGGGGATAATCATATCCTTACGATAAAATAGAAAAAGAGAGGATTAATGAAACGGATATGCATTTTAAAAATTAGAAAATCAATAGATAAAGCTAAAAAAGATGTGATTGGTATGTTTGTTAGTATTGCTGGACTATATTTTTCTTCTCTGTCTTTTAGTCTTTAATATAAGGAATGGGTAAATGTGAAGGGAGAAAAGGAAGTTACTTATCTGTAAATGAAGGCAATGTAAAAAAATGGTATCAACAAGAATAAAGAATAAAAAATACAGAAAACAATTGATAAGATCATTGTCAGAAGATACTTTCTTTCACTGGTTCATGCTGGCATATCATTTAGCTTTTCTCCAGGATGCTGTAGAAGCATAGACTCTACATATCTTTACTTCGAAATAAGGGTTATATTAACACTCAACAAAATGTCCTACAGACCGGCAGCTTAGCAACTGGGGTTGCACTCATTTAACCCTGGAACTTGATGGATTGCAACCTTAGAGAATGAAAGGTATCATATATAGAGCTGCTCTGCTTGAATCCATCATTGTCCAACAGCTAAAGAGATAATGGATTCTTTACCACCATTTGGTCTAAACATCCACCATGTCAGACAGGCATAATCACCAAGATCTCACATTGGCAATAAGTGAAAATAACTTTGCTTTTATTTTCTTTCTACAATTTGCTATATTCATTTTGGTCCCGGGTCTGGGACATTGAATTCCTTCTTTTTCCACATATTTCCCCAGACTTTATCTAATCAGATATGAGGAGAGGAGAGGAGAGAAGAGGAGAATGAGAGAGAAAGAGAGAGAGAGAGAGAGAGAGAGAGAGAGAGAGAGAGAGAGAGAGAGAGAGAGAGATTAATGGCTGATTTTTTAAGCTAAAAGCCTATTAAACCATAGTGGATATACAGCCAACAGGCTTTGTTCTTTGCTGAGCAAAGAAGCTAGCTTTCTCCTTAGGTGTATTATTTAACCAGTTTGATTTATATAGAAATGCAAATCCCTTGGTCATAATTGGAGTCAGAACCCATACGTTCAAATCCTGACTCTGTCACTTGCTCTAGTATAAATGGCTTAATCTTTGAGGGATCCATTTTATCAACTAAAAAATGAGGGAGGAGGTGACTAGATGGCCACTAAGGTTTTTTCTAGCTCTGAAGCTCATACACTTAGTCTACAAACTTAAAAAAAAAGGATGAGATACAAAATGTAATGTTATCTACAAACATTTCCCTTCACAAACCCTGATTAACACTGCCTTCTTTTTGAAAGTCACAGCATTGAAAATACTCTATTCAAAAAAGCATGTATGTAACATGTAATGTTAACATGTTACATTTGTTCGAAGAAAAATATTAGGGAGAAAAGAAGAGCATCTATCCATCGAAAGAAGTCTTGGTCTTGGTGGCTGGAAAGAACTCAGAGACATGGTCTGTCCTTCTTTCTCCTGGAAAAAGCTCTTTAAAAACTTCAAAATATGCAAAGCCACGCCCTTATAAATAAGTGGCCATATAATGTGCACAGTTTTCAGAATTATCGCAAACAATCAGCAACTCTCTGAAAGATTGCTTCATTCACTAGTAATGAAATACCAATTAAAACAATTCTGAAGTTTCACGTCACATTCAGTAAATTGATCAAGATGACAAAAAACATAAATAACCAGTGTTGGAAGGATGCAAAAAATCAGACACATTTCTACACTGCCAGTAGATCTGTGAATTGGTCCAACCATGCCTGAGAAATGGCATTGAACTTTTCATATCCTTTGACCCAGAGATCTCATTGCTGGGCAAATTAAGATCATAGATAGAAAACTGGAAGAGACCACAAAGGCCTATCTCATCTAATTCCCTAATTTGACAGATGAGGGAGCACAGATCAAGTGACTTTCCAAACAAGTGATAAAAGTCAGTCACATTTTGAACCCAAGTCCTCTGATGCCAAATCCAGTGCTAATTCAGTACCATGTTGTCTCCATATACTCCAGTGGGGTCAAAAATAGAAAGATTCTATCCTTCCATCTTCCTAATCCCTCATCCCTCTCCCACCAGACTTCAGCCTCCACTTCTGGGACCTTGGTCTCCCATGGATAAGCTTTGACCTTATGTTATCCAGAACCAGGCCACCATGCCTCTTCCCAACCAGTTCCAAACCATTGCCACTTTGGCCAACATCTCCACCCCTCCTTCTACATTCTAGCTCATCTTTGTGCGGTGTCTTCCCCAATTAGAATAAAAGAACCTAGAGAGCAAATTACCATGCTTATATTTTTATCCCCAGTGCATGGTAACCATCTGATAAATGTTTTTTCATCCAATCATTCATTCATTTATACCAGTGGTGGGAAAGAACTAGAAACAATGCCTCTCAATAAAGAATTGTTGAATAATTTGTGCAAGATGAATGTATTGAAAAGTTGTTGTGCCATGAAAAACAAGAAATATAAAGAATTCAGAGAAACATAGGAAGACTTCTATGAGATGATGCCAAGTAAGCAGAACTAGAAAAACAAGATACAAAATGACTACAAAAAAGGTGAAAAAGAAGAGTTAAACAAAGACGTGTGATTGGAATGGACCATCTTGACCCTAGAAAAGAGATATGGAATATGAATATAAACATAGATCCTTTCATTTGAGAAATGGGGGATTAGGTGCAGAACATTGTATATGCAATTAGAAGTAGACATTGTGTCAGTTGGTTTTGCTAAAATATTTTCTTTGTTAAATAGAAAAGAAAGGCTTACTGGGAAAGGCTGGAGGGATGCCACCAAGAATTGACTGTAATATAAAAACAAAGATATCAATACATGTTTTGTGAATGGATGAATAACTAAGTAAATAACATTAAATAAAACATGGGAGGTCATGAGAAAAAAGTGCTGCTCCTCCCTTCTTGAGATTAAGCTTATTTCAGATGCAATATGAAGCCAAGCATAGTTTATGAAATAAGATAAATGTAGCCATCTTGACTGAAAATGAAAGTGAAGGCATCTCTACCTCTCTACATTCTTCTTTTCCTGAAGCATTTCTATTAAATTGTTTAATCATGGGACAGCTAGGTGACACAGTGAGTAGAGCACCAGCCCTGGAGTCAGGAGGACCTGAGTTCAAATCCAGCCTCAGACACTTGACACACTTACTAGTTGTGTGACCTTGGGCAAGTCACTTAACCCCAACTGCCCTCCAAAAAGAAAGCATTAGAAATTTGTTTAATTACATTATGAGTTTTCTTAAACTGTTTTTCTCTTTTTTATTCTTTGTTCTAAAGGTTGGTTCTCTGGGAAAGGAAAGAATATATTGGGAAATGAAAGTGACACAAAAATAAAAGATCAATAAAATATATTAATAAAGTCAGGATAATACAATTATGTGATAGCAATAGTAATTACATCAATAAAATCAGGAAACAGCTTTGAATTGGGGATGGGGGTAAATATGTCATCCATTAATCTATCCAAGGGCAGATGACCTACCCAGATATTTTTTGAACTATATTGCAAAGTCTTCCCTAGGTGGGCTCATGCTAGTTCCCAGGTCCACTGTTTCATGAAGAAGTCCCTGGCACCTTGCCTAGTGATGAAGTGGTCCTTCCTTAAAATTGACAAGAGAGAGAGAATCTGATAATTCTGTGTTAATGTCTACTATCTTTATACTCTTGGAAAGTAAAAAAGCAATCTCTTGCAAGCTCATCACCTCATGCTCCCTGGTGAATCATCTTTCCTGGGCTTCCTGCTGGGTAGCAGAAAAACAAGCATTGACTAGAAGAACAAATTGGGAGAAAATAACAATGATTTCCTAGGAACAGCTTTCAATGACCTCAATAAATTCAAATCCCTGGATTAGAACCGTTTTCATTACCTCATTAGAACTAGTACACTCAGATTGATAGGAAATCATGGAGGAGGGGAGGAGTTATTTCCTTTTTCATATTCTAACAAGAGTTGGTAGTGAGGTGATATGGTGATGAAAGTGGATGCTAATTTCTTTAAGGGCTCACCTTTTGCTATACAGTGATCACTTCATTCCATTGTGTCTACCAGAATCCATCATAGATGATATGGGAGGGAACCCGCCTCAGTCATGACAGAAGAATGTCCAACAAAATGCCTTCAGAGCAGGTTCCAAACATGTGTGAGTAAATGTCAAGATGACAAGAAACTTTATTGTAGTATCTAGGGCTCTTTCTGCCATGAGCATCATAAAAGTTACATATGATTTTACAATTCTCCATATTGAGGATTTTGAATGATGAACAGAGAGTTCAGCCTGGAGTTAGAGAGACCCAACTTCAAATCTGGACTCAGACATTTACTAGCTGTGTGGTCATGGGCAAGTCACTTAATCCTTGTCTGCCTCGGTTTCCTCAACTGTAAAATGGGGATGGTAATAATAGCATCTACCTCACAAGGTTGTTGTGAGAAAGATCGAATGAGACTATATTTGTAAAATGCTTAGCATAGTACATAGTACATAGTAGGTATTTAATCAATGCTTGTATCTAACTACCCTCCTTTTCCCTCTGAGTTTTCCATCATTCCTCAGAATGGTACATAGTCCTTTAGAGTTAACTCTTCCACACCAATTGGGATTATAGTAAATGGTTTTTGGAGATTCTCTCTTGGCAAGAAAGGGCAAGGTGAGCGATTAGTGGGGCCATCTTCAAGCGGAGAAATTCTGACTCTTCTAGATACAATTCTACCTTTATGCAGTCTGTGCAATAGCTGATATATTTTACTACTATACAGTAGTAGCCGCTGCTTGATAGAGTCGATCTAATTGGAATAGCTTTCCTTATTGTTCAGATGAACAGTCTTTAAATCCCACACTGTTCTTTTCAAAGCAATCCCTTTAGAATCTTTCAGTCTCTCCTCAGTCAGCAACATTTTCTCTGTGCCCACATAGGCAGTGTGAGATTGTCAAACTTAGTGAAGCCTGGAACACATTTCTTTTAAAATATGCCAGGCAAGAAATCTTCAAATTACTATAGATAACCTCAGATATTCAAATAACATATATTTTGTACATTTCCTCATGCTTTAAAAAAAATCACTCTGGATTTTCTACTTTGTAAACATGCTAGGATGCTGGAATTTCCAATGGCAAGAGAAAGCTTGATGAGCCCTTCGAGGAATGTTGAGTACAACAATGATAATCACAGCCCACACTGATACAGGGGTTTATGACTTACTAAGTGCTCATCTCACAATAATCCTGAAAAGTGTGTCGAGCAGCAATGTTATTCCCATTTCATAGATAAAGTCATTGAGGCTCATAATGGTAAAATGATTTGCTTTTGGTCATGCAGTCTCCTTCCTATCATCAGCTGGCCTAGCAATGGCCTCTTCACTGGTCTTCCTGCTTCAGATCTTTCCCTGTTCCAATCTATATCCCACATAGCTGGTGAAATGATTAAATGCATGTCTGACCATGTTGTTCCCTTACTCACTAAACTTGAGGGGCCCTCTGTTGTCTCTAGGATAAGGTATAAATTTCTCCATTTGGCTTAAGGTCCTTCACAACCTGGATCTTTCCCACCTTTCCAAGCTAATCATCAGTTACGCCTCCTCTTGCACATGCCAGCCAAACTGGCGATATATCCGCTCTTCACATAGACTCCTCTATCCCGCATCTCTGTACTTTTGCATTGGTCATTTCCCCATGGCTACTGCCTCATAGTAACACTTTTAACCTCCTTCGGGACTCTTCTCAAACACCACCTGAATGAAGCCTTTCCTGATCCCTTTTCCATGATCCCTTCCTTAAAATACTTTTATATAGTACCTTATCTGACCTGCTCTTCCAATATGTATATACATATGTGGGTTGGATACCAGAGATGGTAATTGCTCTCAAGATTCAGTGGTATAACCTACAGCACTACACCCAAACCACTTGAAAAAAAAAGAAGAAACTAAGCAAACTACATAATTCATGAGCCCCCACCAGTGTGCATCCAATTAACAGTCAAACAGTAGATTGAGTTAGGTTTTAGGAAAGGCATTTACTCAAAAGGCACAGCAAGAACAGTAATTATAAACCATTCCCTCGACAACAACAAAAACTGGACTATATTCTCACATAAATATATATTCTGCCAGAGGGGAGAGTGGGAACAGATTTCAAGAATAATAACAGTGAGATACATTTTAGGATAGATGTGTGACAACTCAACACTTAGTACTACAGGGCCTAGAAGTCCTTTCTTACTAGAATCCTCAAAGGTATCCCACTGGGTATGGCATCTATGCCAGAAAGAATTCTCATCTTACTTTTCACAGATGTGGCATTTCATCTGAAGAGATTGTTCTGTGACTGCTTCTACTTTACTGGGCTTACTCCTTGGAGATCATGATGTCTTTCCTAGATGGGTCATTCAGTTGGAATCCCTAAGATTTCTCTTAGAAGGGCCAGCTGTAGCCTCCATTCTTTAGCTCAGCTTCAAGCCCCAGCTGGGGACTACTGCTTTCTCTTTTCCCAGAAGCAGAGACCCTTAGCTTAGGACTGGTAGAAGCCTTTCCAAGCTTATGAAGAAATTAGCTAACCAAAGATTATGTGTTGCCATAAAAGTATCCAAATTTGATACTTTTCCTTTCCTTGTAAAGACTGTGATTTATTTAGTCTCTCATTCCTTTTCCCTTCTCCTTTGCTCTCTTCCCCCTTCTTTTATTTATTGGATACTTACCAGGCACAACAAAATACCTTTCACCAAAGAGAAAATCCAAAGCAAAAAAGGAATAAGAGGAAAAATACAGAAATTGTTATTTGAAAATCCTGGGTTATCCCTAATAATATTAAGATTTCTTGGTTGGCATTTATCTCCCATATGAAATCTAGGCTGTACTGCCTTTGACAGCCTGGCACTGGTGATCTTTGCTGAAAGATTAACTGTTCTTTAAGTTTATTCTAGCATAATAACCTTAGAGAAAAAATTATTAAATGTTATCTACCTTGAGTTTTTTATCATAATGTATACACCATTACCATTGGTTCCATTTTCATTTTTGCTTTTTAATTCGCCAATCTCCAATCCCAGCCCCTTAGAGCAAACTGCGGCCATAATATCATGGACTGACAAATATTTGATTTATAAGGGATCTTGGAGGACAAGTAGCACATCATCCCACTCAAATCAAGATTCCCCTCCACACCATTACTCACATAATGTTCCTTCCAGCTTCCACTTGAATAGTTCTAGTGAGAGGAACTCATTAACTATTAGAATGTTCTTTATATTGAGCCAAGGTCTGTTCTTCTTCTACCCTCACCCCTCAGTACTAGCCTTTGAAGTTATATAGAACATCTCTTCCGCATGAAAATCTTTAAAAGAATTGAGACAACTATTACATCATTTGAAACAGATATAATGCTCTGAGTTCCAGTGCTCTGACAGATGAACTTTTGCCATATCTTGGGTGGCAGGCCTCCACACCACTGCCCAGCCATCTCCACACTATGCCATCTGTCTTTGGCCATCATCCTGATCTCTGGTCATAATCTTCATCTCCCATCCTCTGGAAGCTTCAAGTCCACCAATGAGTCTCTCACCTGTGGGTGGATTTTTGCCTTCAGATCTCAACTGGAAAATGAGGACACTGAACTTGATGGCCTCTAAAGTCTCTTCCAGTCCTAAACCTGTTATACTAAGATGAGTCACTTATATTCCTTGTGCCTCAGTCTCCTCATTTATAATAATAAAAATGATGATGATGATGATGATGATAACATTAGTAATAATAGCATTTTATAAATATCACGTGGGATCCTCACAACAACCCTGGGAGGGAGGTGCTGTTATTATCCCCATTTTACAGATGAGGAAACTGAGAGAGATAGAGGTTAAGTGACTTGCCCCAGGATCACACAGCTAGTAAATGTCTTAGGCAGGATTTGAACTCAGGTCTTCCTGAATCCAGGGCCAGTGCTCTATGCACAGCACCACCTGTAAGAGTTGGACTAAATAGCCTCTAAGGTCCCTTCCATTTCTAAACCTAGAATCAGATGTTAACTAGTCTTATTTCCCACACTTTGTATGCATTGTACCAGTATTAGTAAGAATCTATAAGTAAGCTGAGAATTCTTTCTGGCATAGATACTATACCCAGTGAGATACCTTATGTGCATTAGGATGTCTAGACCTTGCTAAGTCTAGACCCTGCTAAGTACTAAGTGTTAAGTTGTCACATATCTATCCTAAAATATATCTCACTGTTATTATTCTTGAAATTTGTTCCAACTCTCCCCTCTGGCAGAATATATATTTGTGAGAGAATACAGTCCAGTTTTTGTTGTTGTTGTTGAGAGGATCCTTTATAAGTACTGTTCTTGCTGTGTCTAGCCCCCAGTAATAGCTTGCTATGTTCTTTTGAGTAAATGCCTTTCCTAAAAGCTTATTCAATCTACTGTTTGACTGTTAATTGGATGCACACTGGTGGGGGCTCATGTTTCTGAGCATCAGCAAAAGAAAATATTGCTAGAAACAATAATTCACATTTTTGTAGCACTTTACCAGTATACATTTGGATACCTAAATTTCTCCTTACAAGTTTATGAAAAGAACAAGGTCAATATTATCCCTATTTTCCAGATGATGATACTGAGACTCAAAGAGGTTAATGGATTTGCCCAAGATTACACAATGAGCTTGTAAAAGATTGAAACTGGAACCCAAGTCTTCTGCCTGCAAGTGTGGGCCTTTTCTATATCACCACACTGTCTACCCTGTGCTGCACTGCACACAATCAGTAATTAGAATTTTTTTAAAAAAACATTAGGCCAAAGGCATCACTGCTGCTAGACCACCAAATGGGGAAAGTGAGGAACAAGCAGAGAGATTTCTCAGAATCACTGAAGTAGTAGATAATGAACCAGGGACCTGAACCCTGCTCTCTCAATTTGGCATCCCTCCCTGACTTGATAATAATTTACTTTTCAGGACACTTTCTTGGGGTCTATACAAATTAACAAAGCAAATCTAAGTTGAAAATCATGTGTATTTTTACACTTGGTTATGCTAGAGAATGTAAATGGGCCACCCCTTCTTTGGTAGGTAAGTGGTGCAGTAGAGATCTGTGGGTCTGTAGTTAGGAAGACTTGAGTTCAAATCCAGCCCCAAGGACTTACTAACTAGATGACCCTGAGCAAAATCACTTAACTTGGCTTCCATTTCCTCAACTGGAAAATGGAGGGGTGTAACAACAATGTTACTAGCAGCTGCTATGGAGGTGTAAGACCAACAACAAGGCCAACAACACCAGCACACAGGAGGGCTGTTAGCACAGGTTCTTTGATCTAATTTTCTAAGGAAAACAACTTTAAGGGATTTACAATCTCACTTTTATTAAAATACATGTATCATTCACTTCGTTCAGGGGGAAAAAGTCAGCACCCTGAACTTCAGAGAAAACACAAACAGAAATTACAAGCAGAAATTATATAAACAGAGCAAATAATGCAAATCAGCAGAAAGGGCTTCTAACTGTCTGTCCATAGCAATACATACATAGTTACCAGAAAGAAGCACTAACATCTGGGTTTTCAAAGCTGGGGGGGGGG
>CM053623.1:34809679-34922358 GCA_028646595.1 Phalanger gymnotis | reverse complement strand
GCCCAGATCCAGGCAGGGCAAAGCAGGCTTTGCACTCCTGCTGTAATCCACCGCTTAATTCCTCCCACCAGGTGGGCCTGGGGCTGGAGGCAATTGCAGCTGTAGCTCTGGAAGCAGCCTCAGAGGTGCACCACCTCCACCGTCCCCAGGGCAGTGGCCAACTGGGAACTTCTTTCACTCTGTCCTAGCAGCTTTTCCCACTAACCTTCCCTGTTGTCTTTGGTGTTTGTTGGTTGAGAAGTCTGGTAACTGCCACAGCTCACTGATTCAGGGCACTACACCTGTTCTTCCCCACTCCCAGTCTGGTTGGTCCTGGTGCAGCCCACACTGGGCTCTACTCCACTCTGCTCCCAGCTCCATGCGATAGACCCTTCCCAGCAACCATCTAGGCTGCCCTGGGCTGGAACCCTCCTTCCCTTTGCTATTTTGTGGGTTCTGCAGCCTCTTCTCCAATTTTCAATAACAATTTCTCTATTTGAGAAAACCAGTACCTGTCTTCAGTTGGTGGCAGGGGAACTGGCTTTCTGGAAACAGGGATATAGTCATATTCTGAGTTTTTCCCCATCACTTTTGAGCAACACACACTTTCCAAAGGGTCTAGTTTTTTGAGTTAGATAAAATGTTTTCCAAAGAAGTAACTAAGTTGCTGTCCTTGGTGATTTCCTGTCCTTACTACAGTTTTTGATTTGGTTTTATTCCTTCCTCACTGTCTCTTTCTTTTAGTCTTTTTGTGCCTTAGCTCCCCCTGGAGGGCACTCAGTCAGTAGTCGATGAGTCCATTCTCCCATTTTTCTGTCACCATTTTTGTTTCCGTCCAGCCTCCTCTAATCTGTAAATTCTGGCGCTTCCTCCTCCCCTCCCCACATCCCCTCACCATCAGTGCTGGTCTGCTCTGGAGGATATGGTGATATCTTTAGATATATTGTCATAGGGAGCGATTTCATCCCCCAAACATCATCCAGGCCACTGGATAATATTCCAGGTAGGAGCAATTAATGAATCAATACTTGTTAATTGACTACTATGTGCCAAGAAATGTGTTAGGCACTGGAGATAAAAGGACAAAAGTGATGGTGCCTGCCCTCAAGGGGCTTACATTCTATCCAAAGAAATAACATATACACACCTAAGTACAAAATATACATTTTCATCATTAGCAACTGGGAGGGAAGGCAATGGGAACTGAGCTCTCAAGGAAGCTAAGGATTCTAAGAGGCAAAAGTGAGGAGGGAGCTTATTCTGGGCATTGAAGGAAGCATATGCAAATGCATGGAGACAGGAAGACGGCATGTCATAGTAAGATAGTAAGATATACCAGTTTGGCAAGACGATAGAATTTCTGAAGGATGTGATATGTGAAACCTAAATCCCAAAGCCCATTGCTATGGGACTTTCTCCTCGTTGGTGGAGATTAATACCCCATGCCTATATGAGGGGCAGGGCAGAATGGATGAGAGCATGAGAAAGGACAGTTGAGTCTCTTGAGTTTCTTTCTTTGTGTCTCTTTGGGTTCTTTAGTTTCTTTGAAATTTGGGTGCTTCTGGCTTCTAGTTTTGAGAGAGAAGGTGGACAATTCCAACCCTGCTTCAGGTTGCTGAAGGGAGAATAAGACTGTGGTAAGAAGCCACATAAATGGAGCTGGCAGCCTCCATCATGTCCCTCTCCCCAGCTTACTACACTAGAGACTTTGGGGGAATGTACTTTGGGGTGAGATCTGGGACTGTCTCTTTCTGGGTTCAGCTGAGTTACATCACTCCCAATGGGAGAGTTCCTTTACTCTGCATTGTCTGATATATGTTATCTGACGTATGCTTTCTCTGACTTCTGTCTTACTTGGCCAAATGAGTTTCTTTTCTAAATGCTACTTGTACTTCATTGTGGAAGTAGCATTTGGTGGGAAGGAAGTCAATCTTTGGATGTAGAGCTTGGGGTCTCCTTTTCCCCATTAATGAACAGTGATTAGAAGTTTAACTTGAACCTGAAAACTAATTCTTCTAGATTAAGGGTATTTAAGGGATAGATTATCATTCTATCTTGGTACTCCCACTGTTTGAGGAGAGGAGAGTAGCCAAGCTTCTGACCCCAACCTTCTTGGCAGGAATTAAACTCTCCATTAAACAAGGGTGCAAGGAGAAGATACTGACAGCGTCTACCTTGTTTCTCTTCAAGCCACACAATGATACTCTCATTTTGCCTGGAGAAGAAAACTTTGTTACATATGTAATAAGCCTAGAAATATAGGCAGAAGCCACATTGTGAGCAGGCCACTGGCAAGGAAATGAGCGACTCATCCTATCTATATCACCTTCATTTCCATATTTAATCTGGTAATGTTTGGGAATTACTGTATTTGGGGTGCTTTCTGCATTTTTATTCTTCTCTTTTCAACAAATTCCAGTCTAATAGAATCAAAATTATTCTGATACTCATAAGTGCTGTTGCTCAAGGAATTTCATTGCTGTTCTCAAATTGAATTATATTGAATTGAATTATTTCAGTCGTGTTCTCATAGGAATACATTGCATTTACAAATTCATTTATTGCAATAGAAGAAAAAGGATTTTTAAAGGGCATGCATAATTAGCACCTTAAAGTTATTAATACTCAGAATATTATTTTAATTCTATTCTAAAGTTCTTTGCTCATGCCTAGTTGTGGTATGGAGGTAAATCTGGTTTTTCAAAGGCTGTACCCATGGAGTCTAGAATCGGCCAGGTCCCACCATATTGGAAAGGCTTCAAGAGTGCGTCCCACAACGGATACAGTTGTGTAGACGCCATCAGAGAGCCCACCTAATGAAATGCAGAGCAATTCATTGCTAGAAGGCTGACCACCAAATGATGAATTCTTTTTATTTTCTTTTTTTAATACCATAAACTCATGAAGACTTCCTCCTAAGGCATTAAAGGGATTGAAATCTTTGTTAAAGTGGGGAGTATCCACATTTTTAAATGTGCTTTAAATGAAATAATGCAACAATCTGAGCTCATCAGAAGAAAGATGGCTATGTCAATATGAAGTTTTATCATAGTTATTACTAAGGCAGTGGCATGTAAAAGATAGAGAGCTAGCCCCACAGTCCAGATGATTTGAGTTCAAATCCTGCCTCAGACAGAATTTGAACGACCTTGGACATAACACTTAACCTTTCAGTGTCCCCCCACCTGACCTCCTAAACCCCTGGCAAGTTTCTGAAACTGTGAATTGAAGAGAGCTTGCTGATCTGCATTGGTAAAGAGTTTCATCATTAAGGAGCTTCATGTACCAATGAAATCATAGCTCCAGGAAAAAAAGATACTAATTTTAATATTTTAACTTCATCATTATGGAGATGATGATGACAACAATGATGACGTTGATGATGATAACATTTATGTAGTGCATTACAAATATTATCTCACTTGATCCTAACAACAACCCTGGGAAGTAAGTGCTATTGTTATCCTCATTTTACAGAAGAGTTCTTAGCACAGTGCCTGGCACATAGTAGGTGCTTAATAAATGTTTATTGATTGATTGACTGATTGAGGCAGATAGTGTTTAAGTGACTTGCCCGGGGTTACCCAGCTAATAAGTGTCCGAGATGCAATGTAAACATGAATCTTCCAGATTTCCATAGTAAGCCTGGATGATATGTAGTCTATACAACTGTCAGAGTAATATCACAGATCCATTGAAGTCCAAGAGTACATGCCATATATAGTTTGATTATTGCGTTTAAGTCTTCAGATGGAAGCCAGATAGTGTAGCAGCTGGAGAACTGGAACTGGAATCAGGAAGATCTGTGTTCAGGTCCTGCCTTTGACACATCTTGGCTGTGTGATCCTGGTGAAATTACTTAGTGACCCAGACTGTAAATTCCAGAATGGATACCTATGTTCCTTGGTAGAAGAAGTTCTTCATCGGGACCCTCCTATATTAAAGAAATCATAGATCCAATCAAAAACCAAAAATACAAGTCTTCAAAAACAAATATTGATGATCCTTTTTTCTATCAAAATATTCGATTATCCCAAACATACCATTCCCAACCATTCTGCATACAGTTTGCCATTCTAGGGCTGTTTTTAAATAACCCATGTGACCTTCCTTCCCTACCTATACTATTTACTGCCTTCTACTACTGATAGGAATGTATATCAAATCCCAAATGGTTCATACATACATTAGATATGCATTAGAAAAACAAACCATTAGCTTATGGTAAAGTTTAAAAATAGATTTTTAAAGGAAATTTAATAAAGCATGTAAAGAGAATTGAGATTCATCCCTCACCTGCAGCATTCCTACGTCAGCCAGTGTCCCAGATGGATAAAGACAAGGTGTAACTCAGTCTTAATATGCTTTTATTTTATTTATTTCCTTTTGTGAAGGGTTAAGAGATCTAGAATTGGTCCAATCAAATGAGCCCATCAATGCCTCTCTTCTCCAAGGTAGATTTCTCTTGTGCTAAATGGTTCTTATCTTTTGCAGCTTCCTCTTTTTTCAGAGAGTTGTACTCAATTAATTTGTAATCCTACTGATGGAGAAATAAACACATGATTAAATGAAAGTATTTTCTTAGAACTCCCAAAAGGGTGTTCTCCTTAATGTAAATGATTCTTTCTATGTTTCAGTTATAAATATTTTCAGAAGCCAGTATCCTTAAAAAAAACTGACTAATTCATTAATACATCCCCAAGTATATCTGAACATTGCTTTAGCCAGTGCTGTAATATTTGGTGCTACTCTAGAAGAATCTAAGCTCTCTGGGGTGAGATCTTAGTGAATTTTGCCTCTGTGTTCCCAGTAGGATGCTAGGCACACAGTAGGCACTTATAAAATATTGAATTGTTGCATTTATTTGTTCAATCCACCGTGAGAGAAAGAAAATGAAAAGGAGATTTGGGGGAAAGACTTTTCATGATTTCTCTCCTCCTGTCTCATGGTACCTGGCAATTTTTTATGCCAGTTTTCCATATTACACAATTCTGAGATACATCATAAGCTCTTTCTTACCATGTTGGGGGGTGGGAGAAATCAGTCTGCAAAAAGAAAAGGGAGCTGAGTGGTACAAAGAGATTGATAGCTGGCTCTCTTGGTAATGGCCAACAAATGAGAAACCACTGATAGGTTCAAATATTAGGAAACAACTAAATGAATTATGATATATTGACAAGAGGCCACATAGCCATAACCTCTCTTTCAAGCCGTGGCACAAGCCCCCCTCATCTCTGTCTCCGTGAAGCCCTTCCTGAGTGCCCATTCCAATCATTACTATCCTTCCTTAACTGCTTTGAATTTAACTCCCTTAAATTCGTTAGTGTTTGCTCTCCTTATGTTTATTCTGTAGAAATGTTGTTGTTGTTTGTCCTTCATTTCTGAAGAGGACTGGTGACATCATGAGGGTGATGCCTTGACTCATGCATGCATTAGATTTAAGTGAGGCAGAATTGCACAAAGTTATCAGCCCCATTCTCTCTTCCACAGTTATCAAAATCCAATGGCGAGACAAAAGCCAAGATGACTGGCAATAGCCCGGGATGCAGTTGACCTTTGATGTCCCACCAAGCTCTAGGTGCTCTTCAGCATCTGCTTAGCTGCCTTCATGGGCATTCGAACAAATTGTTCTCATCTACCCATTCTGCCAGAGCAAGTCTTCACATGCTTGGGGTAGACATCTCCCTAACTATTTCATAACTGATAAGATGCATTACTTTCATAATAAGTGTTTGGGAACTCCTGTCACTTCACTAGGGGAGAGGGAGCTGCTATTTTATTATCTGAGGTGCAAGATATTCTCTTCGACAAGGCCCAGTTTGAAAGAGAGGCCAACATGAAATTATTGTGAAATGCACCAAAAAATATTCTCTTTCTTTTTGAATAGTCTCTTTTATTCAATGTCTATAGAACAGTTACTTTTTCCCAAATGCTTTCACTGCAGCAGGGAATCAGAAGAGTCATTGTGACTTATCTGAGCATTAGCAACTGGGGAGGAAAAGCATTAGAAAATTCATTGTCATCATTCTGTGAATGCAGTAGGAAGCGGAGTCTCATTTTAGGGTTATTAGGATTTGGCATCAGAGGAGAACCCTGAGCAGCCTTAAGTCTCTGTTTGGTTTCCAACTCTGTAAACTTCCAAACAAAATGCTAATCACAATTCCCTCTGTTTCTGAAACAGGCAAAATTGGCCAGGCAGCTATAGAATGGGAAGCGATTTCCTAGGGATGATGGGCTCACATACTTTTCTTCACCTTCTTCCATTCTGATTGAGTCCCTACCATTCTTGGGGAGAATCATTTTACAGGATTTCATTTAACAATTCATAAGCTATTTCAGTAAATCATCTCCCCGGAAATGTGTGTGTATGTATATATATATATATATATATATATATATATATGTATATCATATTTTCTCATCTTTCCCATCAAATTCCCATTGTGATCCTCTCTATAACTGTGATGATCTACATAGGGGCATCACCTTGACATAGCCCAAGGAGATCAGGAGTCCATCCTTTCAGGAACGGACTTATTTACTTAACAAGCCAAGCCTCATCTAGTCCAGGATATTAGTTTATTTTCCTTCACAGATCCCAGAAAAGGCTTTAAAAGTCCAACAGGATTCAAAAGACAGCAAAATAAATTAAGATTAGGGTTAGGATTACATGAATTCTTATTGACACCATACTTCTTGTATTTAGTCATGGTAGAAATGAGCAAAAAATATCAAATATTCAGCAAGCATTGAGTGAGCAGCACAGCATAGTACTTGGCCCATAATAAATATTTAATAAATGTTTCTTGACTGACTAATACTAGATACTAGTGGTAAGGCAATGTTGGATTCAAAATATGAAAGATAGATTGTCTCCTATGAGGAAGTTGGTTGGTATAGAGGATAGAGTGGTAGCTTTGGAGTCAGAAAGAAAGACTTAAATTTGAATCGTGAGTTTGATGCTTACTGGCCAAGCCATTTATTTCTTCTTAGCCTCCATTTTCTCATCTGTACAATGGTGACAACAACAAGACAGAACCTAGGTCGCAGAGCTGTTGTGGGGAGAAATGAGACGATAGATATAAAGTGTTGTGCAAACTTTGAAGTGCCCTTCACATGTTAGTTATTATTATTATTAGCTCTAAAGGAGTTCCTAATCTAATTAAAAGAGAAGTCTTATGTCCCCAGCAGGCTCTAAGAAGGTCAAGGATGGAATCTTGTATTTTTTTCCTAGTTTTTGTAGTTCTCTATAGAATAAAGTGCAAGGCACATAACAAATGATAAGTATATGCTAATTGAACGATCTGTGTCTGTGAATTTCAGTAAATGAATTAAGTTGTCTGACTGAAAGAACCAGTGAGAGAGGTGGGGGCTATGATGATTTTATGCAGAATCTAAAATGGTCAGGGGATTTATTTTCCGAAACAGTTGATAAAGTGCCCATCTATTTTACGTTCTGGTATCACGCACACACACACACACACACACACACGTAGTAAGAGAAAAGCAATATAATATGATAGAAAGAGCACTGGATTTAGAGACAGAAGTCCTGAGTTCAAATTTCTGTCCTTTGCCTGAGTAACCATGACTTTAAGCAAATCACTTACCCCTTCTGGACTTCTATTTCTTTATCCATGAAATGATCAGATTGACTTAGATTATTCCTAAATTCTTTTCTAATTCTAAATCCTATTAATCAAAGCCTTGCTATAACTGCTATTTTCAGTGTCCATGCCTTGAGATTCTTTACAATTGGACCTTTCATTGTTGTTCGGTCGTGTCCAATGCTTCATGACCCCAGTGGGGTTTTCTTGGCAGAGATGCTTACCATTTCCTTCTCCCGCTCATTTTTACAGATGAGGAAACTGAGGCAAACAGGGATAAGGATCTGATAAGTAAGTATCTGATGCCAGATTTGAATTCAGAAATGAGTCTTCCTGACTCCAGGCCTGGTACATTATGGCGCCACCTAGCTTCCCCACAGTATATCAAAGTGTTTTGATATTTCGATAGCCTAAATTCCCTAAATCAATGAATGAATGAAGGATCAATTAATTAATTAATTTTAAAAGCATTTATATTCCAGACATTCTGATAAAGATTAGAGTTACAAATATAAAAAGAAAAACTTACATCATACTGGGAAGGCAATGCATTTAATGAAGTTGTGGCCAAGGAAGGGAATTTGGTCTGGAGCCACAAGGAATGATGAGTTGGTCCACAGAGCAGACAATTGACATGCCCATTTCAGAAGCAATGGTGATGTCGATTTTATTACTATGCCCAGAGGAAGAGGAGGGGACCTAAGTCAAGATGAGATTCAAGAAAGGATCCACTCGGTAATGAATTCTGATGTATGAGCAAATAGGCTTCTGGGATCATTTCTAAATGCTGCACTAGCTTCTAGTTTGTTCTAATGCAGGCTTTTTAAGTGCATCACAGGACACAGCATTCATTCACTGATTTTAATAGAAAATGTCTATTTCAAGTGCAGCAGTATTTGACTGGCAAGCTCCTAAAACTCTTTGCATGCAGACTTAGAGCTTGTCAGAAATGTTTAGTGAATTCCTAGGCCACGGTTAGGCTAGACTACAATCCTTTGGGGGATGCCTGTCAACTTCATACAGCTGTATCCTGAGATGCTTTGGCTCTCATCAAACAGGGTGTTCGAGGAAAGCTGGAGATTGTGTTTTGACTAAGAGCTAATAGGAAGAAAGCCCCCAGAAGCCTATGGAAGGGCTCACCGCATCACTGCTTTCGTTCAACATTTCTGCTTTATTTAACGTATTTATTTTAAAATCGGTGTTTTAGAGTAAGCCCAACAGAATTCTGAGTGATTAGAAGCAAAGAACTGCTGAAGGAGCCATCTAAATCCACCCAGCACCTGGGAAAACCTGCCCTTTGGGGGGAAGCTGGCTAGCCAGTTAATTATGCCATGGGGACCCACCAAGCACAGATCCCACAGGGTGGGAGTCTTGGATCCTTCTAGCTCCCTAATTGGAGATTATTCAGTAAAGAGACAAAGAAAGATGACTTTCCTGATTCCCTCAGCTATTATATCTTTTAAGTACCTAGTTATTTACATGGTGCCTACTCCCATTAGAGTGTAAGCTCTTTTAGGGAAGAGGCTGTTTTTGCCTCTCTTTGTATCCCTAGCACTTGGCACAGTTCCTGGCACTTAGCATGTGCTAAATAAATGCTTTTTGACTGACTGACTGGGTGTCAGCTGAAATATATTACAAGAGAGAAATGTAGCCTGCCACAGCATACCAGCTGTATCAACTAGGATAGGAAAACATGATATAGTTAAAAAGAACACTAGCTCTGGAGTCAGAAGTTTTGAGTTGCAAGCTTGCCTCTTGATGCTTGCTGCCTATATGAACTTGAATGAATGAGTGAACGAATATACATATATATATATATGTATATATGTTCCAAGTACTGTACTAAGTAGTAGAGATTAAAAATAGAAAATTAAGGTAGTCCTTGCTCTCAAGAACCTTCCTTTTTAATGTGGGGAGACAAGAAATATAGGAGGACTTAACTGTAAGCCAGATGGAAAGGTCCCATGGTCCTTAGAGTGCAACAGGAAAGCAGATGGTAATGCATTTTTTAAAATTTCATTCCACTGGTGAAATTCAAATTGTTTTGGGTGTTGAGCCATTTGCTAGTGCCAAGGTCTTTGGTGGTAATAATTTTCTTTTCTGGGTTTTTAGTAGCTGTGGCTACTGAAGAGGTGAGGGCTACAACACCAGCAGGTGCTTGGCCACATCTCCACAAGGGTTGCTTCCCTAGACAAAGGCCGTGGGGACCAGGCTAGAAGCTAGAATGGTAATCTAGGGGATGCTGCTATTCCTGGAGATCTTGGGTTAAGCGTCTTAGACCATCTCCACTTGGCACTGAGGGAAGATGGTGGTCAAGGTCATGGTGGTGATTTGACATGGCTGGCACATGCCACCTCTTGTCTCTCCCTCAGGATTCCCTGCTACTTCAGCTTGGCTGGTTTACCTGCCCAATGATGGCAGGTGGTCAGCAGCTGATGTTGGTGCGAGTTACTTAATCTAACTGGTAAGCTTCTGTTTTCTCATATGTCAAAGAAGAGGGTTGGAATAGCTCTCCTCAGAGGTCCCTTCCAGCTCTAAAGCAATGATTTTAATGAACCCATAAACCGTCGCTATCACTTGAGGGATCTTGAATAGCAGTGCTGCATGAGTCCTAAGCTACAAATCCCTCACCGTAGATATTCAGAAGACTTACTTAGGCATGTGTTAGGGCTGCCTAATCTCATCTAGTTTGTTTAGATTTTATACTATCCCACATCATTGTACAATGGAAAGAACACTGAATTTGGAGTCAGAGGACCTGAATTCAAATCTTCCAAGCCAACAGAAGAACCATATCCCCTGCTCGTATTATCAACCACTAGACTTTTCAACTTCCTCTCAGTATTGAACGTGTCAGTGTCTAAGGATCAAAAGTAGGACATGATTTCTAGAAAGTCTCACAAGTACTAGGCTTTGGGGTTTTTTTCCTTGCCATTTTGTGCACCTTTCCCTGATATCTAGAAGGGGATTTTGATATTTTTTTTATTTAAAGTTGAAGTTTTAACTGGTTCAATCAGTACAAGGTTTGATTCTTCCACAGCACAGCAAGATGAATATGAGCACAAAGAGCCTTGCCTTTTCTGGGGCAAGTTTGATTTGCCAGTATCATTTCTGCCTCCACTGAAAGTAGATTTAAGCTATCAAAATCATTGTTCTTATGAGACTCATCTTGCATAGTAACATACAGCTTAAAAAGCATTTTAATTTTGCCAATGCACAGCTAAGATCTCGCCATTATTCTGCTCCAAAATCTATGGTGGTTTCCTGTTACATACAGAATAAAATGTGAAGCAGTTATTCTGACATTCAAGGCCTTACACAATCTGGCTTCAATCCACTTCTCCAGCCTCATTATTTCCATTCCTATTACTCTAGGTTAAAGTTAAAACTAGAGTACTCAACATCGCCTGTTCTCACCTTGCCTTCTCCCATCCTTATCTAGCAAAAGGGGGTGACGTAAATGCTTAGAATGGGCTTTCTTATTTATAATTGACAAAATCTCTCCCTTCAAGAAATCATTTCGTAGTCTCCTCTTTCCTAAAGATTTCTCAGTTCCCCCAGCTGGAGGTGAATCTTCTCTCTTTAGATTTCCCTGGTACTTTGGATTTCTCCCTTGCACTTTGGACCTTTTGCCTTTTCACTTGATTTTCAGCAGAAGGCCAGACCTCTCATTGGGTTATAAATCTTTGTGCTTAGCACAATGCCTTGTATATAGCACCTGCTAGTAAATTCTTGGCACTGAATTAAATAACCTCATATAGATCATTACAATGTGAAGTATAAGCTGCTTGAGGGCAGGGGTTATTTTTAATTTTGTCTTTGTATCTCTAACACTTAAAACAGTGTAGGTAGTTAGTTCATAAATGTTTACTAAATCATATGAATTATGGCATATGGAAGTAGGCAGTGCATCCTCATTGCACAGGTGAAGAAAGTGAGACCAAAGACCTTAATTACCAAATAAATGGCAGTAGTTGTTGTTGTTCATATTTCATTCTCCAAGAGGACCAATGGCAGCATGAACATGTCTTGACTTGCCCATGAGTTGGACGAATTAAAAGAAGGGCACAAACCAGGTCTTCCAAGTCCTGCTTTCTACTCTCCCATGATATGTCTTTGTCAGTTACAAACTCCAGTGATTACATCACTTAAATACAAGAGACTATCTCTATTATTGAATGAGTACCATTTATTTCTAAATCTTGTTTTCTCCTCTGTTTTCTTTAGACTCCTAAGGACCCAGTCCCTAGAATGGTACTACAATAACGTGAAAAGCCGCTTCAAACGTTTTGGCAGTGCCAAGGTCCTGAAGAACTTGTACAAAAAGCACAGACTGGAGAGTGGAGCTTGCTTCGACATAATAGGTATTGGGCCCCGCTCCAGGGACTATTAAAAGTCTGATGAAGGGCAAATGACATCAGTGCGAATGAGTTTAAGGTATAAGTGATGTGGGCCTAGGGATGAGTTAGGCTGAAGCCAGTTGTATGGAAGCAGTGGAAATACATTTGGACATCCCTGCTTCACTAAAAGGTTAAAAATGCAGAGTCAGTGAGAGGCAAGGGTAGTGCACAGAAGTCCTCAATATAGTTATAAGTTGAGTTTTCATAGTATTCTCTTTGAGATATTGTTAAGTTTTAGAATTATAGAGTCTCAGAGTTAAAAGAGGCTTCATCTAGTTCAACTTGAACCCGAGCCAAAAAAAATCTCTTCTATAACATCACCAATGGATGGTTGTGTAGCGATTACTCAAAGTCCTCCAGTGACGAGAAACTCGCTACCTCCCAATGCTTTTGGACAACTCTCTTTGTTAGGAAGTTTTTCCTTTGATCCAAAATCTACTTCTCTAAGACTCATTTGGTCTTGATTGTGTTCTCTGGGGCCAAGAAGAACAAATCTAATCTTCTTCCACCCAATAGCCCTTCAAATACTGAAGACAGCTATCATTTCTCCCATCATTCACATACACATTGCCAGTACCACCACCGAGATCACCACCACATTCTAAATCTTCTCTTTTCCAGGCTAATTATCATGAGTTTTCTCAACTGATGTTCATAGAGCATTATCTCTAGTCTTCTGGTCGCCCTCTTCTGGACATAGTCTATTTCGTTCACATCTTTTCTAAAATTAGCACAGAGGACTGGACTCCATATGTCATTAGAGTAGAGCAGATAGCATTTATATAGTATTTTAAGGTTTACAACATTGGACCATCACCAGCCCAGTTCTTAATACTGTGCCTTGATGAAGATAGCCTAAAACTACATTAGCTGGTTAGGGCATTACAACACATGTTAAAACTGCAAATTTTATGGGTAAAGAAAGAAACTGATTCAACAAAGGGTCAAAACTCAGTCTCCTTATGATAAACCAGATTTGGGTTAGAATGGAACTTGAAAGTCCTTTTATTTCTAGCCTACAAGCCTGGTCAAACTCTCCTAGATTCACTCACCTGTTATGCTTAGATACAGATAATCAGGGGAGAGAATACTTACTCTAATATTTTGGGTTCAAATCCTACATCTCCCACTTTCTATTTATTTGACATCAAGTGAGTCTCTTAACTTCATTTAACCCTCAGTTTCTCTATCCGCAAAATGAAAGAGTTGGACTAACTAGATGATCTCTAACATTCTTTCTGGCTGTAAGTCAATGATTCCATCATGTTATGACCTTTTGATTTAGTCTTTTCTATATAGTTAACCCAACTCATTAATCCAAAGGACTTCAGTATTTAGTATTAAGGAGCTCTTATGAACCCTATCCAATCAACAAACATTTCTTGGGCATGAGGAAGGTGCCTCACATTTTTAATATTTTTGGTATTTACTATTTTAGTACCATATAAACTAATAAATTTTTGCTAGTTGATAAAATTAATTTTTGTACTCTTGCCATGGCAACAAGCACACCTCAATAATCATTCTTTTCTAAATTCAGATGTGGGTTTATGTCTTCCTGCACATTGTGGGCAGGATAGATTCCATTTTAATTCCAAATCCCTGTAGGATATTGTTAATTATCCCCTGAGGTCAATCCCAGCATCATTTTCTATGAGGACTTATCTGAACTCCCCAGCTGCTGTTAGCTCCTCCTGCAAAATGCCCTCCTATTTATTTTACATAGTTTTGTATGTACTTGTATACGTGCACGTCATCCCTTGCAATAGAATGTAGTAAGCACCTTGAGGACAGGAATTGTTTCTTTTTCATCTTTGCATCCCCAGGACCTAACACAGTCACTGGCCCATCGTAGAAGCTTAAAAAGAGCTTGTTGATTGATTGGTCACTTTGCTGGTTAAGGGGACAGGCCTCCCCTATTGAGTACCAATGGATCTAGACTTGACCTAGATGGGGACAACACTCATCAGTTTCCACCAATTAGGTTTTAAGGGAGAATTTTACTGTGTAGTATTTATGTACTTCTGACAAACAGGTTAATTGGAGTTAGAAATTGTTTGCTTTGGTCTGATAGTTGTTGTTCAGTCATTTCAGTTGTCTCTAGCTCTTTGTGACTCCATTTGGAGTTATCTTGTCAAAGATACTGGAGTAGTTTTGCCATTTCCTTCTCCAGCCCATTTTACAGATGAGGAAACTGAGGCAAATAGAGTGAAGTTACTTGCCCAGGATCACCCACCTAGTAAGTGTTTGAGGCCAAATTTGAACTCAGGAGGTTGAGTCTTCCTGGAATCAGGAAGATTCTCTCTATCCATTGCATCACCTGGCTGCCCATACCTGACATAATATTTATATGGTGCTTTAAGATTTGCAAAGTGTTTTATAAGCATTTTCTAATTTAATCCTTGCAAAAAACCCTTAGAGATATGTGGATTATTATCCCCATTTTACAGATGAGAAAACAGAGTCCAAGAGCAGTGAAGGGACTTGTCTGGATTTATACTCAGGCCTCTCTTGACTCCAGGTCCAGCACTCTATCCCCTGTGCCACCTAGGTTATGGAAACTAAGGGAAAACATGTCAGAGCAGTGAGAACAGGATAATGAACGCAAAGAATGTTGGTTCAGTCCAGAGCCATACTGTCTTCACCACTCTGCTGGCACCAGGGAATAGTTTGATTAGCAAATGATTCTGAAGAAGAAATATCATCTATCTCATTTTCAGCCTTTTTACTGTCATCATCTCACATTGTTGGGGTTTTCAACACTCTCTTCAGTTCTGTCTCATCTAAAAATAAGATACCCATTTAGGCAAGGGAGGAATAGGAAGGAACTTTTAACTCATGTGGACTTTCGGAAGGGTTGGCACAAATATAGGCTCACAAGCTACATGGGAATCTTGTAGCCGAGAGAAAAAAACATCCCGGCTTTTTTATCCTCTTCCTTCCTGATTTTCCTGAAATGTTCTTTAAGAACAGGACCTAAGAGAATAGGATCCTAGACACTGAGTACTTGGAACTCTAAGAGACCTTCATGATTAGCTGGTCCAAAGCCCTTGTTCTGTTTACCTTGATGTCCAGAGTCACTAAATGTTTGGTCCAAAATCACCAGTGTTCATGCCCTCAGATTCCAAATCCAAGGTTCTTTCCACTGAACCATACTGCCTCGGTTTCTAAGCACTGTTGAGGGGAACACCAGAGCTGCCATTTCATTAGAATAGGGAAGCGCCAGAGAGGAAACTCTCTCCATCAAATGCAAATCAGCTGCCGCCCTTCGACATAGAACATTAGCAAGTTGCCCTGGGAACTGAGATGTGATAGGATTTGGCCCCGGTCATATTTGATGTGACTCGTACCTGACTCAGAGGCCTGCCTTCTACCCACATTGCTGTCTCTAGGCAATGCCATCCCCTTTGAAACCGAACTCTATTTCTGTAACTATGAGGATAACCATGGTATCTGTAACTCAGGCGTTGACTAATTATAAATGGGACCATTAGGTAATGTGACCAATTGTACAAGCTACACACAATTAGTCTCCTTGCTTTATATTCCTCCCCTGCTTCTCATTACACTGTGTACATCATGCACTTTCCTACTCTGCTTTGTACTCTGTGTGTGTATTCGTACCTGTGTCTTATCACCCCATTTATTTCCCTCCTCCATCCTTCTCCTTCTCGCTGTGCCTCTCCCTCTGTCTCCCTCCCTTTCTCCTTTCGTCTTCTTTCCCTCTCTCTCATTGTGCCAGGGGCAGAAGCTACTAGGACAAAATGAAGGCAGTCCCTGACATCAAAAAGTTTGTATCCAATCAAAACTCAGAGGGAAATAAGGAAGAGAGGCAGACGGCACATTAAGATGTTTTTAAGCCCTGTCACCCGATTTCAATTGGGCAAAATGCAATCTTATTCAGGACAAAGGGTTTAATGTTCAACTTCTTGGCCCTTTCAGATTCTGCTTCTTTGTGTTAATATAGGGCATCCCAAAAGTCTTAGAGCAAGTAAATAAGCCATAAGCTATTAAGGCTTAATACTTTACTGATTTTCCTGAAATGTGCCTTAAGCATGGAAGCTAAGGAGAAAATAGGACCATGGACCCTTAGGACTTAGAGCTGGACTTTCAAGATTATCCAGTCCAACCCTGTCATTTTCTCTGAGGTCCAGAGGTATTAAGCCCCTATAGTAACGTCATTGACAAAAGCTCCCAACTTAAAACCAAAAAATAATTTAAGGATAATCTGGTTCAGACAGATCTGCTAGCTATTCTTTGTATTCAAACAACTATTAAAATAAAATCTTGCTTGCATGCCGTGTCTATGCAGTTGTTCAGTCATTTCAGTCATGTGCAACTCTTCGTGACCCCATTTGGGATTTTCTTGGCAGAGATACTGGAGTAGTTTGTCATTTCCTTCTCCAGCTCATTTTACAGCTTGGAAAACTGAGGGTTTAGTGACTTGCCCAGGGTCACACGGCTAGTAAGTGTCTGAGTTTTCTATCCACTGAACGACCTAGCTATCCATGTCTATACAGACCTAATGATAATGAAATGGCTTCCCTAAATCAATGCATAAAACAATTTTCTTTCTAAAAAGGAAATCAAATACTATGATTCACCTCTCTCCTGTATTTCTATATTTTCCCTTAGAGCCTCTAGGCTGGATGTGTTCAAGGTGAGAAGAAACTCTTGACACTGCATATGGAATGTTTGGGCTCTCTTAGTCTATGAAGAACAGGAGAAAGAGCTCAGGGTGGCATGGCATTGATCAGCATGGAAGAAGCCAGTGCAAACTTGATGAGCCAAATCCAGTCACATTATAGTAGCACACAGTGCTTTTTAAAAATCATTTAGCATGGCTGCCTTGAGGGGTGGTAACTACTGATGGTTGTGTAGAGAATGGTGTTTTTCAAATTGTGTCCCAGAAAATTCTTTGGATTCTATGAAATTATCCATGAAAAATTGTAAGGGAAGATAAACACCCAAAGATATCCCCTCTGCTTTGTTCTCTTGTCTCAATTGTATGCAATGTGCTTGTCGGGTTAACAGGATTCAAGTAAGTTGCAAGAAAACTGATCTAAGTTGATAACATTACTGGAAAGCTGGCTTCTTATTGGTCTTGGATCATAGAAGTCGAAGGAACTCCAGGACTTCTTGTGCTTAGTGTCATGCTCTCACTTTACAGATGAGAAAACTGAGGTCCAGAGAGATTAGGTGATTTACCCAAGCTCACACAGGTAGTGTCCAAAATGGGATTTTAACCCAGGCCCTCTGATCCCAGAGATAATGTTCTTTTCACCGTATCATGCTGAGATTAGACCCAATCAGTGATTATGCTCCCTAACAGGGACACACAAGCACTTGATTGTTGTGTGTATCGATAGAAGGTCAGAAAAATAATCATCACAAATTTACAATCATAAATGTTTTAATCTTATTATATTTTTATACCAATGCCCATGAAGGATATTTGGGTAATATCAAGATGTCTGAAGAAATAAGAAAACAAAAGTGCTATTATTAAACTAAGACTGTAATGATAAAACAAGCATCTGTGCATCTAGTTTAGGAACCAAATCCCCATTGCAGAAGAAACACAAATCCAATAACAGCTACCTCCAGTTTAGGTTGGCTTTCGGTGATGCTGATACACAGAATAGTTACTAGGTTTCAAAAAGAGTTCCAAAACTAGAGAGGCATTTACAGACAAAACAGAACTAATTTAAAGGCTCTCAAAGCTTCAAAGTGAAAATATAATTATTTTACACAATCTTCTCAAAATCCTTCTCTGTGTGTATTAGGATGAAAGAAAAATGAAAAGTATTGTGAAGCATTTTACAAATGAACTGTTGTCTCCAACACAGCCCCTTCCTACCTCATTTATGATATAACCACAACCTTCTAATTATTTAAGTTTTTTATAATGTTATTCAATACAGAATAGAAATTTGAAGATACAAGGGTTTTTTAATCGACTGTATGCTATTTGGTACAATTAGTAAAAGATTTTGTTTTAATCACTTTAAAAGATTTTTACTGCAACACAAGGTTGTCTTTATTTTTTTTTTGCAAGGAAGAAGGCAGGGCAATTGGGGTTAAGAGATTTGCCCAAGGTCACACACCTAGTAAGTGTATCAAGTGTCTAAGGCAGGATTTGAACTCAGGTCCTCCTGACTCCTGGACCGGTGCTCTACTCACTGTGCCACCTAGTTGCCCCATACAAGGTTGTCTTTAAAGCAAAGGGTGCAGGATTCCAGTTAGGTAACAAATTGAGTGGGTAATTCTCAGCAAAGTTTCCACCCTCACCCAAATCAAAACAATAAGAAATTAATTGATGAAATTAATTAAAATCACATGACAAAAAGGGAAATAAACCTACCTCCACACAAGGAAAACCTAAATAGTAAAGGTTTACATGAAAGACTTTCTATATCATATGATACCCAGTCTGTCCTGATACTCAAGACAGCTGACTGTGATAGACCCATATGTCAAGTTTTAGACATAGCCTCTATTCTGTCTCTTTTTGGCAACGTCCAAGTCTGACCCCCACTCTCACCCTTGAACAAGGAGAATAGATTAAACCCACCTAGACTCCAGAGGAAGAAAATGTCTCCTGGGGTTGGGAGGGAAACTCGGCAGTATAAAACTAACTAGAGGGAAAAGGAAAAAAAAAAGGATCACAAAGAAGAATAGAAGGCAATAGAACCGACACTTGTGGAGTTTCTATTAAGCAGGAATCTAGGTAAAATGATGTTACCTAGAACAAGAGAGAAGCAGAAGGAAATTAAGCCAAGGGAGAAAGATCAAATATAAATCTAACCCCAAAGCAGAAAAATCAGTAGTGAAGCTAATAAAGAGAAAAGAAAAAATAAGCAAATAATCTAGAAAAAACCTCAACACAATGACTTAATATTAAGCAATTAATAAAAGTAACCCCAAGACTCCTAATGAAAAATAAAGCATGACAATATATCATATTGGGCTTCCAGAAATAATGAAACAACAGTAATCTTGGAAGTATTGAGAAGAGGAAAAAAATTTAAAAGTAATATCCAAAGAAAAAAATGAGGATGGAAATTAAGGTAGAGTTTGGAAACGAAATCATAAATCTCAAAGAAGGAATGAATAAAATAAACAGTATACAATTTAGAATATAGGATGTGTAAACTTTCCGAACAGTAAAGGATCTGAAAAAGATGATGGAAGATTTAGAATTGTAAATACAGAAAGAGAACATGTGACAGAAGTAAATAAAAACAGAACACATGAATTTTATGGAAGCCAAAGCCTCGATGATAAGATACAAAGGGATAATTTGAAGATAATAGGTTGCTGAGGAAAACAATATAATGAATTAAAAAGCCCAAATTCCATCAAGTATCTATCAGGAGTATTAGAAACTGAGAGCAAAGGACAGATAGATTAAATATATGGATCATCAAAAAAGAGAAAACCCAAGTTTAAAGTACCAAGATATAACCATATATGTGTGTATACACATATTCTTTTTTTGCTTCAGAATTTCTGTGTCAAACAATAATTATTGCAGTCAGGAGAGACCTTTAGCTATGAAAGGAAATCAACCTGAATAGCCCAGCAGTAGTTTTTGTCTATTAGAAATTAAAGAAAAAATCAAATTGTGATATTTTAAAAAATCAGAAAGAATATTGCACCCCAAAAAATAATATATCCTAAAAATGAATCCAATTGTTAATTTTAAAAGATAGACTTTCAACAAAAAGGACTAATTTCTAGAAGAAAAAAGCCTGAGGTGATTAGAATAACGACATGCAGACACTTCACACAAGAGAAATACAATAAGTATGTATCATTAATAAGAAAAAGTTCCACAATGAAATCAGTGCTCTTGTGCTTCTATTATTGGAAAAGAATACAGTGGAGTTTTTTTCTAACTTCTAATTGTTAAAAGAATGCAAAGAAAGAACATTTATAAGCCAAGGAACTAATGCTCTGTGGGTTTCAACAGAGTCAAGATGAAAAGAGGAGGAAGAATTTAAATAATATTCTGTGGATTAGAATCCGCGGTCTTCAATGATGAGATCTTTTAGTCTGGGGAAAGATGATGCAAAGGAAAGTTACTCAGGTTAGAAGAGGAGAGGCAAGAGCCGGAGATAAACTCACATTTAGCATGGATTTCAGAAGAAGGTAGAAGCAGTTTCTTTAGTCTCTTACCCTGCTTTAGCAGCTATGAGAAAGCAGGGAAAGAGCAATTGAGAGAAGAGATAGGGTGGGACAGGGAGTCATGGGAGAGGAGCAGGACCCATGAGCTATCCTAAATAAGGAATTGTTCAAAGGACATTGAATCATGTTGCCAAAGGTGTGTTGAAGACAACAATGGAGCCTCAAGATGGGTTTTGTTTGTGAGGCTATGAGCACGTCTAGAGATTGCCTTCACTGCCCAAGGATCCCATTTCCCAGGATCACATCCTATGCTTGGAGAGGGAGGGTAATGTCTCCTCTCCAAAGAGTGTCCAGGATCCAGGATGCAATGGGCTACATATGTGAATATAAAGAAATAGAGTGACACACACACCTCCTTCATGATGTAATACATCTAGGTGAGAAAAAAGGAAAAGGGGAAGGCAGAGAGAAAAGATTGGATGAGAGCTGTTATTTGCCCAAATAATTGAAATGGCTAGGTGATGTTGAAAAACATTTATATTCTCAAAGTTATCTTATGTGAAGGATATAGAAAGAATAAAGAATGAACATATAAATGCAAAGCATAAGAAAGGGAGATTAGATTTCAGAATTGTGTAGGAAGCAAAGCACTAAGAAGAGAGATGACGTAACAACACTTCTTAAAAGAGCAAGAGCTGAATAAATTGCTTATGCCGAGGCACAAAGAATAGATTAAAAACGCAGAAATACCAATCACATCTCTCCTTTCCAGACTAAAACACAATGAAAAATAGCAATTAGTACAGGGAACATAAGCAAAAGATAAGGACATAAGTGAAGACTAAGTAGCCCATGAGATGCAGCATGGTCCAATGGATGAAGGGTTAGCTTTGGACTCAGGACTTGGGCTCAAGTTCTACTTCAAACACATACTGGCAATATGATAAATGTTAGTCACTTATCCTCTTAGTGCTCTAGGGAAGTCTTCAAGTTTACAAGATATAGAAGGAATGACATCCTGAATAATGAGTGGGCTAGAGAACAAATCATAAAAACAATAAATGTGTTAAGGAGTGAAAATAATGAAACAATATGTCAACATTTTGGAGATGTGGGCTAACACAATCTTCAAAGGAGAAATTAAATCTCTGAAAATAAACATTTACAAAATATGAAAGGAGCACACAATTTTTAAAAACTAGGATTTTAAAAATCAAAAACAAAAAGAGACATAAAAGTTGTGAGAGAAATAGATCAAATTTTAAAAATTATTAAAAATTAAAAATATAACAAGTTTTCTTTAAACTAAAAAAAAACATAAGAGATTAAATAAAGGGCAGCTAGGTGGTGCAGTGAGTAGAGCAGCGGCCCTGGAGTCAGGAGGACCTGAGTTCAAATACAGCCTCAGACACTTGACATACTTATTAGCTGTGTGACCTTGGGAAAGTCACTTAAGCCCAATTGCCCTGCCTTCCCCCCTTCAAAAAAAAAAAAGACTAAGTAAGCTGACTAATAAGAGAGATAAAATTGGATTACAAGCATAAAAATGATCAAGGTAAATTCAAAACAACAATGAGGAAATAAGAATTATCAGAAATAATTAACTAGCATAACTGAAAATTTAAAGGAAATGGATGAATACAGAAACATAAAAAAATAATCATTGCTAGCATTTGTGTCTTACTTTAAGGTTCAAAAAGCACTTTATATGTGTTATCTCACTATATCCTCATAATATCCATGCAAGGTAGGTGTTACTATTATCATTCTCATTTAACTGATAATGAAACTGAGACTGAGAGAGGTTAAGTGATTTATCCAAAGTCACATAGCTAGTGTCTCAGGAAAGATTCAAACTCAAATCTTTCTGATGCCAGACCCAACAACCTACTTGCTTATATAGACTCTAGAAAAGTACTAAAACAGAAAAAGAGTTATCTTTAAAAACTCAGTCTCACAAATATAATTAGAACAAGTGATAAATTCAATATTGAGGTCAGGGACAGGATAGTAACACCAGACCACATGAATTTGTGAGTACCCTCAAATTAAAGAGCAATTAATACCCATGCAACAGAAATTATTTTTAAAAATTTAGAAAGAATATTCTATAAACCCCTTTTAAGAAACAAACATGAGGGAAGGATAAAGCAGAGGAAGAGAACTTACAGGCACCTTTCGCTAACAAATAATGATAAAAATTTTTCAATAAAATTTTAGCAAAGAAACTCCAGAAATATATTTTTAAAAATTACTCAGTATGACCAAGTTGTAGGTACTCCAGGATTGTAAGGATGATTCATATTAGGAAAATAACTAGCATAATTAGCCATCTAAAAACTGAAACTTTATTACTGCATCAACAGGAAAAGAAAGTTAATTCAATAATATGTAGTACTCATTTTTCTAAAAACTATAGCCACAGATGTGCCCTTCTTTAACATGACCAAAAATTATAACTATTTGCAGTGTTTATTGAAAAACACTAGCTCTTAGATTTTATATATAAATATATAAGCATATACTATATATAATATATATATATGTATAAAGCATGAGCTCTTGGTTTATATATATTATATATGTATATACATAAGTATATATATATATATAAACACACATATTTGAAAGGAATATGAGCAAAAGATAGAGAGACTAAGACTTAGAGAGACTAAGTAGTGACTGAGTGCTAATTCACAGCCCAAAACAGAGGATAGAGAACTGGCCTTGGCTGCAGTAATGCTTGTGTGCTGAGAGAGACCAAGACAGACAGAGACAGAGACACAGAGGTATAGATTGATATTCAGGGAGAGAAGGGAAAAGAATGAGTATGTATATATCTCCTACTATGTGTTAGGCACTCTGCTAAGTACTTTTTACAAATACCTCATTTTATCCTCACAACAACTTTGTGAAGTAGCTGCTATTATTATCCCCATTTTACAGTTGAGGAAATTAAGGCAAATTGAGTTTAAAAGACTTGCCCGTGGTCACAGAGGTAGTAAATACTTGAGGCTGGATTTGAACCCAGATCTTGATAACAGACCCACTGCTCTGTCCACTGTGCTATCAGCTGCCCCTCGGGAGGAGCTAATGTTATTGGCAATAGAGGAACACTATAAGATTTCCCAATAAATGTGGATATAAATCAAAGATACCTCTTTTCCTCAGTATTATTTGTCTTAGCTCTAGAGAAATTAAAGCTATAAACACCAGGAAAGAAAAAATTATTCCTACTTGTAGATGATGTGATGGTGTACTTAGAAAACCCTAGGGAATCAATGAAAAAGTTCATCAAGATGATTAATAGATTTAATAAGATTCAGTTTTTAAAATCTTTTATAATGTTAACCAAACCCAGAAAAAAATAAGAAAAAATATTCCATTCAAATAACTGCGAAATGCCTAAAGTATTTGTTTATTAATATACCAAGGCACATAAAACATATATCAATATGATTACAGATTTATATTTCTATATCAAATTGGAGACATTCATCAATTACAATAGGACAGCATCAGTACAGTAAAAAATAACAACAGTATCTAAGTTAACATGTAGATTTAGTGCTGTACCCATCAAACTATGGGGGATTTTTTTAATAGAATGACAATTTAACAAAATTTGTTTGGAGGAACAAAAGGCCTACCTTAATGAAAATAGTGAAATGAAAAAAAGAATGAAGGATGCCTAGCATTACCAAATCTCAAACTATTTTATAAAATAAGCAACAAAACTATTTGATGCTGGTTTTAAAAAATAGAAAGTTAAATCACTGGAGCATATTACATAAACAAGGACCAGAAATAATGGAACATGGTAACCAAATACTACAAGCTCCATATATGATAATATTATTATCATTATTATTAATATTAATATTATTAGAAAGTAGTAGGCAGAAAATAGGCCTAGACTAATGTCTTACACACTTTTCACTGATTTACTAGAATTTTTTAAGTACATCATCATATCATTTATAAATAGGGATAATTTTGTCTTGGTGTTTGTATCTTTGATTTCTCTAGAGCTATGACAAATAATAGTGAGGAAAAGAGGTATCCTTGTCCTATCTCCATATTTATTGGGAAATATTATAAGATTTCTCTATTTCAAATAATGTTAGTTAAAATTAATGTTTTATATACTATATACCAATAACCTCCAAATGGGTAGATGACCTAATTATAGGAATTATAGGAATAATTATAGGAAGTCTCATCTTTAGAAGTGTAGACAGCTAGGTGGCACAGTGGATAGGGTGCTGGGCCTGGAGTCAGAAAGTTTCGTCTTCATGAGTTCCAATCTGGCCCCAGACACTTACTACCTGTGTGACCCTGGGTAAGTCACTTAACCCCGTTTGCCTCAGTTCCTCATCTGTAAAATAAGCTGGAGAAGGAAATAGCAAACCACTCCAGTATCTTCGCCAAGAAAACTCCAAGTAGGCTCACAAAGAGTCAGACAGAACTGAAACAACTGAACCACAACAACAATGTCTTTAAAAGTAAAAGAAATAAAGCACTTATTATATGAAGAGAAAAGTGATTATAAAAGATAAAATTGGCAATGTGTGTACATAGAATTTTAAAGCTGTTAAAATCATGGCATCTGGGATTAGAAGATAAGCTTGTCATATTGGTTTAAAAATTTGCATGAAATAGCTCTGATAAATGTCTGATATCAAGATATACTGTTTAGTAATACCAATATATGAGGCTATGAAATCTCAACATCTTGATGTGATCACACTATTGTGAACAAACCATTTTTAGAAGAGGAAACGCAAACTATTAATAACCAAGTGGAAAACATTCCAAACCATTAATAGTAAGAGAAATTCAAATGAAAACTCCTCTGAGGTTTTGCCTCATACCCATCAAATTCTAATCCAGCCCTAAAAGATTTATTAAATAACAACATGTGTAAGGCACAATTCTAAGTGCTGCAGATACAATGGCAAAATGAAAAATATTCCTTGCCTTCAGGAAATAGTGTTACAGTGGTTGTAGGAAGGCAGGCACATTGTTACACTGTTGACGGAGTTGACAGCCTTCCTGAACTACAATTTATAATCATGTGAGAAATCACTAAACTCTTCATTCCCTTTGATTCAGTGATCCCACTACTGGGAATATCCTCATGAAAGGCAAAAAGAGAAGTTCCTTCATATACCAAAATATTCATCATAATGTTTTTTGTGGCAGCCGATAATTAAAAACAGAATCGCATTTGTATGATAAAAGACGTTTATCAGAGCTGTTTCATCTAAATTTTAAAATTTGTCCATTGATTGTGAAATACCTGAACAAACTATGACATAGTAATATGATGGAAGACTGTAAGAAAAACCGCAAGAAACAAATATTACTGATTGAAATAGGCATGGGCATGCCTGTATTTATTGCAGCAGAGACATAGGAGGAAAATTAAGACAATAAATATGATAATCTAAATGAAAACAACACAAAAGCAGGTTAATTTCAATGAACCATCTTGAGAAAATGCATGATGTAGTAAATAGAGTTCCAAAACACCTGGGCTCAGATCCTGCCAAAGAACCTCACTGCGTGACTCTGGGCAGCTCGTTTAATCTCTCTCATCTTCAATTTACCCATTTGTAAAATAGGAAAAATAATAGCATCTAGTTCACAGGGTTGTTGAGAGGATCAAATAAGATTATTTATGTTAAAAATGCTCTGCAAACCTTAAAGTGCTGTTTAAATATGATTCAGGAGTGGTGGTGGTGGTAGTAGTGGTGGTAGTAGTGGTGGTAGTGGTGGTAGTAGTGGTGGTGGTGGTGGTAGTAGTAGTAGTAGTAGTAGTAGTAGTAGTAGTAGTAGTACTAGTCCTATAGAGATGATGAAATATATTTCCTTCCTCTTGTTAAGGATGGTGGGGGGAGAGGAGGGAATACAGGATGGTATGTTCCATATACTGTCGGATATAATGGTTTTCTTGGCTTTCCTTAACTATCTTTCTTTGATATAAGGAAGGGTTTCATATCAGGAATTGTGAAGGTATACTGGTAAATGAGAAGAAGTAGATAGATGAATATGCAAATAGATAAATAAATGAATGAATGACTAAATAAATGAATGGATGGATTGATTGATTAATTAACTAATGAAGGGTTCCACCACTGCAAAAAGTTTAAGCTCCACTTCAGTGATGATCTATATTAATGATGTTTCTTGAGCCCCTTTTTCTTTCTATTTTTGTTGTAGAAGGAAGCTTTTTGGAGCCCAGCCTGGAGAATGAAGGCAGCATTAGTGGCAGTGATTCGACATTCTATAGGCAATCTGAAGGTAACATTCTTTAAAAAAAAACACAACTTAAGCTACAACTTAAACCTCTGAATAAAAGACCCATTTGACTTGTTTTGCTTAGCCCAAAAAGGCAGCTGGGAGTGGTGTATAGAAATTGCAAAGAGGCAAATTTTTAACTAGCTATAAGGGGAAAATTCCTAATAATTATAGTTATCTGAAAGTAGAAAAGATTGCCTTGGAAAGGTAACAGAAGTCTTCAAACAGAAATTAGATGACCATTTATTGGGAATACTGTAGAAGAAAATCCCTAACCAGATCAAAGTTCTTCTTTAAATAGAGGCCAGAGCTTCCTCCCTCTAACCTGCACTCATTGGTCCAGGGTCTGCCCTCTGGGGCCAAGAGGAGTAAATCTTCTTCTTTATGAAAGTCCATAAATATTTGAATAAAGTGTTCATGCCCACCATCAAGCCTATAGACATCCCCTCCTAAAAATCATACTGAGAGGACTGGCCTGGAAGTTAGGAAGACCTAGGTTTGAATTCTGCCTCCAACACTCAATAGCTGTGTGATTCTGGTCAAGTTACTTACCCGTTCTGAACTTGTTTCCTCATTGGTGTAGTGGATTTAATAAGAAGACCTAGTTTGCAATATGGTTGTCAGGATCAAATGAGATTATATTTTTTATAAAATGTGTTAAAAAATCTTAAGTACTATGTAAGCATCAGTTTTTTAATTATTAATAATAGAATATGTAATGTTTTAAATTATTTTTTAATGAGCTGCTTTTGAACAAAGAAAAAAATGTTTGTTTGAAGTTTTTAAAAATTAACTTCTTTGTTGGTTGTTTTATCTGAATCAAATTAAGCTTTTCTCTGTATTTGTGAAGATTCTATCTCCCCGTTTATTTATGGACCAGTCCATTTTCAAATAGGTTAGTTTTCTTATGTCATATTTTACCATATCCAGAGTCTAGTAATTCACAGGATCATAGATTTAGAGCTGGGAGGGACCCTAGAGATAGATCAAGTCCAGAGGCAGGGGTGAGACTAGGCCTCAAGCAGCCCAAAACTCCCAAGTGTTTCCCAAACCAGACAAAAATTTGGGAAATGTTTAACAAAATAAATAAAAATACAGTATAACATAGGTAACTTGTAGTGTTCTCAGTCAATAGGTAGCCCCAAGGATCTGTTTCTATCTGAATTTGACACCACTGATCTAGTCCACTCCTTATTTTGTGGATGAAGGAACTGAGACCCAAAGGGAATAAGCAACTTGCCCAAATCACTCTGGTACTAAGGAACAGACACAGATTTTTGGTTCAGAGCCTCTAACTTATCTCCATTGCCTTCCTACTTTCTTCATTGCCATCATCATGATCCATAGGAGTATATTCTAATGCTCATCTGAGGAAAGTAGTAAAGAATAATGGATGATTGAAACTGTTATTTCCACTCAAGAAATATCATATGCCATCTGGTAACATTTTTATTTCCTGACCAGGACATAGCATGATGGACACCCTGGCTGTGGCCTTGCGTGTTGCTGAAGAGGCTGTGGAAGAGGCAATTTCCAAGGCAGAAGCATCTGGTGACAGTCTGGTAAATGCACTCTGACATAGGATCACACTGTATCATTGGTCCAGTAATACAATATGTCCTTCAGTGGCATCATCTAGGATGTAGGCTTCCCTTACCTTAAGAAAACCAGCCTCTCTGTTGGCACCAAATGCCATTTTTAATCCAGTCTGTCACAAGGAATATGTTGCAAATTCCTTGTGTGCACTATTTTGTGATACAGTCTAAATGTCTAGCATGGGTAAATGTCTGTTTTCTTTTAGGACAAGCAGAATGAAGCTAGTTATCTACGTGAACACAAGGAGGAGTTGATAGAAGAGCTTGCCACCACCATAGTGCAGAAGGTATGTTGCTATATTTTTATTACAGTGTCATTAAGCCAACTGTGCCCAATACAAAGCATCTGATAAGAAGAACTTCTAAGAAATTTGTTAACCTTTCTCTCTTCCTCACCTTCCTCGTGGTCTATCTTCACAGAAAATGTATCTAAGCTTGCTATAGAGGGTAGCATCACCTTCCTTTGTTTCTGCCTATGGTCCCTGCACAATCTCTGCCCTTTTCACTGGATCTCCCAGTCACACCTGCTACCACCCCAACTCAAAGGGTAGAATCAATTCCCAAATGGGCCTCCAAATTGAAATGGAATTCACCTCGTATTACAATTAGACCTTCAATAAAATTCCTGTCTAAACTGTCTATGAAGAACCTCGTTTAACCTTTCCTTGGGGATCATGTACCTAAAATTGAAAGGGACCTTAGAAGTCATCTCACATAGTCAAAGCCCCTTCATTTCACAAGTAAGGAAACTGAGGCCCAGAGAAGTCACAGAGGTAGCCAAACCAGGATTCACACTCAGATCCAGTAACTCTATGGTCAATATTCTTCCTACTCTACCACACTCTCTTCCATAAAATTGAACCCAAAGACACTATCGTGTGTGTGTGTGTGTGTGTGTGTGTGTGTGTGTGTGTGTGTGTGCGCGTGTATACACTTTGGGGGGAGCACTAGTTGAGAATCTAGAAGCCTAGCCAGTACTACTATGTGACTAAGCGAATGCCCAAAGTATATTTAATTACTACAATCAACACCTAGGCCTTCGAAGGGAAAAAAGGACTCCTTCCAGTAACTGGTCACCTTTTGTTGCCGCCATTGCAGATCATAAGGAAGCAAAAAGGCAAAGGGGAGCAGACAGAGAAGGACTCTGATTGGCCGCAGCCCAGCAGCAGCACTCGGAAGGTGACCAGTCAGAGGATGGCGGCTTTTCCAGGGGACCAACAGGCATCCTGCACGCTCTTGGTAAGTAAGCAACGGAAGTCATCATGGAGGTTGGCTTCTGTCACCTAGAAAGCAAAAGCATATGACTGGCATATGTTACCATGCCCTCCACACATCTTATCACCTCTTCCCACTGAGGGTGTATGTATATTGGTGAGAGGGTGATCTACAGATTTCTGAGGGGAAAATGTACAAATTTAAACTTTTGTTAGAATGGTATTTCATTAAATGCCATTGCTTGGAAATAGCAACAGCAATAGCATGTATACAGCATTTTACAAATATTATCTAATTAGCTCTGAGAGCTAGGTGCTATTATTACCCCCAGTTTACAGAAGAGAAACTGAGGCTTGACTCACCCAGGGCTATACAGCCAGTAAGTGTCTGAGGCAGGATTTGAAATATCCAAATATGCCAAGTCCAGCTTTCTACCCATCGCACCACCTAGCGGTGTAACTGAGACCAGGAAAGGTACATGCATTGGTGGAGCTTTGAACTAAAATTTGGAGAGGATTCTGACCCACAAAGTACTGATAGCAAAAGCTGGATTCGCTTTCTGGGGTCCTTGGGATGCAGAAAATCTTGAGTATTATATATTATAGCATGAAGAAGACATTTGAATTGGCTAAGAGTGTGAGCAGATTATCTCTTTTCCAGCCTAAAGCCTGATAATCCATCAGTCAACAAAGCTCTTATTACATGCTTACAAGGCATTGTGCTGAGCCCTGGGGATGCAAAGATCCTGCCTTCAAGGAGCTTGCATTCTACTGGGGGAGAAAATGTGCAAATAACTGTGCACGTACAAGCTCAGAGGGGAAGCACTAACAGTAGAGGGAAAGGAAAGGGGTGCAGGACCGGGGGGGAGGGGGAAACCAGGAGACCATCTCTTACAAGAGATAATATTTGAGCTGCCTTTGATTGTTCATTCATAGCTGATCCAGTAATTACAGATTGCTGAGACTTTCACCATTTATTTGGAGAAATGATATGAAATTCTAAAATTTTCAAAATCATATCAATTAAAATTTTTCATTTAAATTTTCTGCCTAGTGCAATACTTTGAACTTTCTGACCTCTTTTCTCAATAAAACACAAGTTTCCTAGGTCCAGAGTTGTAGAACATTGCATATATTTTCAGATTTTTTAAAAATCTTGATAGATTTTGCTTATTTTTTTCCTCTTCCTTTTTTCCCTTAATTTTTTTTTCTTACATAGAATGGCTCTTTGGGAGGAGAGAGGGGAAAGAGATACAAAGGGAAATTTAAGTGATAAAAGAACAAAATATATCAATAAAATTATATTTTTTAGAAAAGATACCCATCACTGATGCTGGTCCAGTCTCCAGCTATCCTCCTGACCCTACCACAATCAGAAAGCAAGGGCGTCTGAGCATGCAGTCAGCAAAGGCAGCATCTCCACAGTGGTTTTGAGAATTACATCAGCCTCTCTTCCATTTTGGAGCTGCTTGTAATGAGCACTTAAGGACTAGCAGGAGAACGTCTCCTTTCTGAGTGTTAGAGGCTGGCTCATTATTCAGCTACAGCTGCTCATGTTAGAAGAAAGGAAAGATAAAGAGCCTGTTGAGACGTCTTTAGGATGTCGTGGTAGGTTTACAGGGATCTGGTGTTCCTAGATGGTTTTCCCTTATGTATTTCTGTTGTGTTACCTCGTATTAGTTATGTTCTAGAAAAAGTTTGTGTGTCAGGACCTTGGTGGCAATCCCCGTGAGGTTTGGGGCACAGACAGCACCACAAGGTTTGAAGAAGAGAATTCTGTTACAAGGTCCAGCTACATGGCTAGGCATAACAGAGGAAGGCTTCCAGAAGTGAGGGGGGACATAAGCATTTATACAGAAGCTGCTATGTGCCAGATGCCGTTCTAAGCACTTTTTACAAATATTACCCTCGTTGATCTTCCTGACAACTCTACAACATAGGTGCTGTTATTATCCCCATTTTAGAGCTAAGGAGACTGAGTTGAAATGACATGCCCAAGGACAAACACTAAATATCTGAGGCTAATTTGAACTCGGGGCTTCCTGACTCCAAGCTCTGCACCATCTCTTAAGAAGGAAGTGAGACTTTCTGGACCTTCAACATCCTTTGGACTTTTTCCTATTTTTTTTATTTTTAACTTAAATACATGATAGAGAAAAGATAATGAAACATTATAAACTTAAATATTGAAATTTAAATACAAAATAAGAAAAAAACATATCGTGCACAGCAGAATGTAAGAGAGGATTCAAAATATATACAATAAATTTCCATTTCAAGAAAGCCTATGTAATAAATACATGTTGTGTTTACAATACAAGCCGTCCATCTTTTCTTTGTTTCCTTATAAGTTTTCTTTTGCCGTGCACTTTTTCTTTTTCCTATTTTCTAAGTCAGACCAAGTTGTGAGGTCAAAGGAACCTGACACTGGGCTTCCTGTCCACTGGACTATACTCTAGAACCTGGCCCATGGCCCCAACAGAAGGTCTCATCTTTCTTTACTGAAAAGACCTAGAGCAGTCAAGAGGAGCTCCCTGGGCATTCCCTCACTTCAAAAATCTTTTCATTCGGCCACCCTCTCACCTTCCCCTACTATCTCTGAGAATTAGAGACAGACAGGAAATGCCTAGGTTGAAAGCTTGGCCCCTGGAGGGTGTGCAAGGCTAGGGCAGCCCACAGTTTTTAGGGCTAGAGGAGTCACTATATAACCTTAAAGCCAGTGTTAAGTATCCTGAGAGATATTAGCTCCAGGAAATAGATAGAAAGAGAATTGGCATCCCATTAGAGAAGAAGTTAATGCTGTGAGAAGCATGCAGAAACTAAGAATGACTGAAACAACAGCAGATTCATGTCTCTCCTTTCACACTTAATCTAGACTCTGTCATTGATTGCTCATCAAATGGGATGCTGAGCCCCTTTTTCTCCTCCACACTGTGTGCTTTTCTTCTATCTCTGTCTCTCTGCTAGTTTCTATATGTCTTTCTCTCTCTGTCTCTTTCTCATTGTGTCTCTATAACTATCTCTTTGTAACTGTCTCTGTCACTGTCTCTCTCTTTGTCTCTATTTCTATCTCTGTCTCTGTCACTTCTGTTTCTGTCCTTCTCTCCCTCCCTCTCTCTTCTTTCTTTATCTATATCTGTCTCTCTCTGTCCCTCCCCTCTCTCCCTCTATCTGTCTCTCTCTCTTCCTTTTCTTTCTCCTCTCTCTCTCTCTCTCTCTCTCTCTCTCTCTCTCTCTCTCTCTCTTTCTCTCTCTCTCTCCTCTCTCTCTCTCTCCCTCTCTCTCTCTCTGACTCTCTCTCTCTCTGAATCTCTCTCTCCCCTCTCTCTTTAACTCTGTCTCTGTCTCTCTATTATCTCTCTCTGTCTCTGTCACAAGTTTACTATATTATGATGTGATTACATTGTCCTAAAAATAATACATACACTACTCTACCTCAAAGAGTGATTGTGAAGAAAATGTCATAAAAATTAAGGTGCTATATAACTGCGAGTTATCCAAATTCATGGCATTATTCATATTAATTTTATGTAACTGGTATTATAGAAATCAGTGTGCATGCATTAGCAGCTATGACAAAGGATGCCCTCGGAAGATAGGATCAATATATGCTTGTGCCTACGGCAGGTACTCTGAATATATTAAACACCTAAAAAATGTTTGCTGCAATAATAACATAGGCATGATTGGCAGGGCAGTGCAAATGGGAATTTATATTCACTGAATCATTGTAGATTGAGAACTGCCTATACAGAAATATGTTCTCTAATCCTGTTTATTGGTTCTGCAAAAACAATATGTTGGTTGAAATCATGGTAGGAAGTTTAATCAGGATAATATTATCCAAGTAATAGTATGACAATAGCTTCCCCCAAAAAACTTCTTCCTTAAGCTGATTTACTTACCTCTGGCTATATAATCATATCCTGCCTGCACCAATCCCATACCATCCCATGGTAGATAGTAAGCCCCAGAAGAGTTGGAGTCTGGTTTTTGTATTCCAAGTGCCTAAAACAGGATCTCACAACTAGATGAAGATTGAATTATGTAACATTAAAGTGAGTTTGGTTATAATGCATCATTATCATTGTGGGCATTATTGCAAAATGATTTATGTCAGGTAGCATTATTTTAAGGAATATCAAGACTAGAAAAAGAGAGCAGGTCACTTCATTAACATCTGTCAGAAAGATAAAGATATTTACAAAGCAATGGGCGAGTACAGACTTGATCGTAGAAAGCTTCAATCTAAGTAACAGGAAAAAATTGCTGCCAAACACCAACATCCAATTACATGCAAATAATGATAAATCATCTTTATATATTTCTTTTAAAAGTTTGGACAGGACCCCCTCTTGTAATCGCTTTATTTATATTACTCTACGGACTTGAAAGCAATACAGTTGAGAAATGTTAATGAATGGGTGCTTACTCTGTGCCATGAATTGGATTAGGCATTGTGAAGGAGAAAGAAGAAGTATTAGACATGGTACTTTCTTTCCACGAGAGTTGGTGTGGTATTGGAAGAGAACACAAAAACTTCAAGAAGATGGGGGTTCAAATCTCACCTCCAACACTTCATAGCCATATGCACTTCACCTAACTGAGCCTCAATTTCTTACAGTTTTTTGCAGGGGGGTAGGCAGGGCAATTGGAGTTAAGTGACTTGCCCAAGGTCAGACAGCTAGTAAGTATGTCAAGTGTCTGAGGCCGGATTTGAACTCAGGTCCTCCTGATTCCAGGGCCAGTGTTCTACTCACTGTACCACCTAGCTGCCCCTCTGTTTCTTAATCTATAAAATGGGAATAATAATCCCTGCACTGCCTACCTCCTTCATTTGTCGTGAGGATCAATTGAGATGATTTTTTAAAGTACAGTATAAATATAAGCTATTAGTGATATGTATTGCAGTCTACTCAAAGGCTTGAAACAATTGGAGAACAAATAATACAATGTATTTTACACAAAATGCAAAACTTGGGTGCTGCAGATTCTATGTCCTAGAATTATTCAGAAAAAAGTTAAAAGCTACATTGCTAGAAACAGCAAAAGAAGCCTCCATGGAAGAAATGAGACTTTCTGAACCTTGAAGGATGGCTGGGATTTACATGGACAGTAAGGAGGAAGGGCATTTGGCTTTGATGAGACAGAAGGATGAATTTCTTTTCAAGTGGTCTGTGATTCAGATTTTTTACAGATTCAGGCTGGTCTTCCCCATCATTAGAAGGAATTAGTGAGATTTGACTGTTCATATCTTCTGTCTGATGAATTTTTCCAAAGCATTTCCAGCACCCTGGAGGAAAAAAAACTAACAACACTTTTTAAAATTACAGAGCCACCTTCTTTAGTAACACTAACTGTGCAGTGCCTCATTTCCTACCAAACATTCATCAGGGTCACTTGTCATAAGGGGAGGAAGGAGAGACTGATGACACCATCTGTTTCTCATTAGGGCTAATCACATGTGACAATGAAGCCTAGTAGCCTGACTCAGGATCTGAGCTCAAAGAGGAAATTATTCCCTATTATGTTCAAACTTCTCAAAGCAAGAATAGAACAAATTCACTTTTTCCCCCTCAACTAATTAGTGAAATACCAGCTGAGAACAGCTTAAAATATCCATCCAAGTCATTGACTAAGGGAAGACTCTGCAGCTTTATTCCTATAGCCCACTAAGATGAAATTCAACTAACCACAGAGAGCTTTTTATTTCTGTGGCTATTACATGGGTAAATTTAGAGTTACCTTAAGTCAAAATTGGGGGCTTTAACTCTCTTCCATAGTTTCAAAGGATTCCCTTTGTTTTGTTTTGTTTAAATAAATACCCTGGGGCAGCAAGGTGGCACAGTGAGTAGAGCTTGGGGTCTGGAGACAGGAAGACTCATCTTCCTGAGTTCAAATCTGACCTCAGACATTTACTAGCTGGGTGACCCCGGGAAAGTCACTTAACCCTGTTTGCCTCAGTTTCCTCATCTATAAAATGAGCTGGAGAAGGAAATGCCAAACAACTCTAGTATCTTTGCCAAGAAAACCCCAAATGGGGTCACGAAGAGTCAGAAATGACTGAAAGTGGCTGAATAACAACAAAGCGGGGGTTAACAAGAAAAAGAAGTAAAAAGAAAGGAAAGCATGAGACTCTGGAGACAGGGATTGAGAGAATGGATAAATGGTATCCACAGATGGGAAATCAGAATAGGGACTGCAAGCTGCACGATTGTATGGTTTTAATAACTAAATCTTTCCTCACAGCTTTACCAGGTAGGGTAAAACTATTCAATGATAAAGAAAATATGTAGTTATGGTGCCATCTTCTGGACAATAAATTCATTTCACTTAACTGATGGAAAAATGAGTTTCTATTCAACAAATACTGAGAGCTTTTGTATGCAAGGCACCATTCAGGGTACTAAGAGGGGTTGACCTATTTTTATGATTTCATTTCTGTAGAAAACTCCCAGAAAACTCTACCAATACATGTTAAGGTTTAATCAACATTTAAGAGTTAGAGTTGGCTGGGGCACTGAGAGGTTAAGTGACATGTCCAGGGTCACACTGCTAGTGATGTGTCACAGACCTTAGATCCTCCTGTAGTCCAAGGTTAGTTCTCTATTCAGACCATGACATTCCTTCTCTAGTACTAAGCTTCTTCATCTCACAACATAAATATGCTCCCCAGGGGTTTCTGGCGACAGCTATATTTTCCCCTCTTAACAATGATGCCCAGCTGTGAATTGAACATGGATATTTGCTCCTGGTTGAGATCTACTCATATCATATACAACCAACAGATTTTCGAAACGCTAAAGAGAAATGTTGCCCCAAATATTTTGAATGCTTTCTGTGAAACCCACCTTCACTGTCCTGTTTATTGGATTAAAAAGAGCAGAGGCTTAATCAACAACCCAGTAACCCTCAACTAACAACTAGGAATAACCTTAACAATTTTATATGAAAAATGTGGTTTCCTACCTTTTGATAAACTGTCTGTGTACATCAGTACAGGAATAAATAACACCTGATTTAGTGATAGTGTTTAATAAGACTACATTTCTTAAGTTTACCAGGGGAACTGGCAGGTTTGTAATCTCCTAGAGAGAAGAATTCTTGATTGGAACATGTAGTTTTGCATAAAGGAATTGGAGTTAATACTTTTTGAGGGTTAACATGAAAGTCCCTCTCTGTCTCCCCAATAGTAATAATTTTACCAGACTGTACTGATATCTTGATAGGATAGAAGTAAAATTACAGCCAGAAAGGGACTCTAAGGATTTTCTAATCAAGCCCCCTCTGACACATGTACACACACACACACACACACACACACACACACACAGTATCTATCTATATATTGCATACAATATGCATATAATTATAGCAATAAATACTATGCGTATGTATGTCAATATGTGTGTATGTACATATAGTATGTACAAAGTGTCCCAAAAGTCTTAGTACAGTTTTAACCTAACTGTGCTAAGATTTCTAAGATACCATACACATATCTACATAGACACATATATGTCTACATACACAATGTAATATAATATATACATTATAATATGTAATGCATATATATAATTATATATACTATATATGTTATCCTATAGAGATGAGTTACCAATCAATAAACAGTTATTAAGGGCCTACTATGTATCAGGCACTATGTTAAGCACTGGGGGCATAAAGAAGCAAAAGACAGTCCTTCCCCTCAAGGAGCCTCACAAGCAGAGAGAGAAGGAAGGAAGGAGGGAGGGAGGGGGGAAAGAGAAAGAGGAGGAAGAAGAGGAGAAGGAGGAGGAAGAGGAGGAAGAAAAGGATAAGGAGAGAAAGAAAAGAAAAAAGAGCTCAGGACAGAATCTTGGGTAACACTCACAGACAGGGAGTATGATGCACATCATGAGCCAGCAAAGGAAACTAAAAAGGACCAATGATCAAACAAGTAGGAGACAAACCAGGACAGTAGTTCCCTCCCAAATTACCTTGTATTTAACTAATTTGTATATATTTGAATTTACTGACTTTGTATTTAGGCTATATCTTTTTTAAAAGTTTTTTTCAATCAAAAAAGCATTTCTTTTGTCTCCCTACCACCTGTCCCCTGTTGGCATAGAAAAGAAAAAAGAAAGAAATCCTTTTAACAAATACTCATAAACAAAACTGTTTGTATAATAACATCATAAAGATGAACAGCCTTGAAAGACTTTAGAACGCTGGTCCATTCAACGATCAACCCGTGATGAAGCAGGCTACTCACCCCCTGCCAAACAGGTGATAGACTGGGGGTGAGGAGCCTGTGGCCTCAAGCATACATGGGGCCCCGCTTGAGGACCTAGAGGGCCACATTCGCCCTGGAAGCAGCAGGTTCACCACCCCTGTGATAGACTCAGTGTACAGAATAAGACATACATTTTTGGACATGGTATACATATATGCATATACTTGTCTCCCACATTAGAACGTAAGCTTGTTGGAAATCCACCTTGTTTCATTCTTTGTACTTATATCCCCAACAACTAGCGTAGTGCCTGGCACATAGTAGGTGCTTAGTAGATACTTGCTGATTGATTGATCAGCTGCTGTGGGTCACCTGAAAAGCCGTTCCCTTTGAGACGCCGTATCTTATTTCAGCAGAGGTCCCAGTCCGCATTGTCCCTAACTGGTGAAGAGGCTCCAAGCAAAGAGTCGAAGGTCTCAGCACCCCTGGAGACCCTGTGGGCAGAGCAGAGGGTCCAGGCCCAGAAACCAAAGGAACAAGAACATGCTGCCTTACCCAGCTGGAAGAGCATGGACAGACTGGATGAGACAAGTAACAATTTTAATACATTTACAGTAGGTCTGCATCTTTGAAAAGTGATCTATGGTTGCTTATTAGCTCTCACAACAGGAGCCTTAAATGTGAGTCCAAAATAATTTTCTCATTTTGCAAATGCTGAAGCTGGGCCTCTCCCAGTGATCTTGTTGGCAGTAGCTAAGGAAGGCCACACACTCACTTCCATCAGGCATGATACCAAAGTGACCAGGTAGAACTGAGGATATCTCTAAGGCACTAGTGCTCAATTTATCTCAGAGTTTCCCGGTTCCTACATAGGCTCAAAAAATAGTTGTAACGGTAGTTCATGATAATAATTCACCTTTATGGAGTGATTCAGTGTTTCCAAAGCCCTTTTCTCACAATGATCTGAGGAGGTTATTTCCATTTTACAGATGAGGAAACTGAGGTACAGAAAGTTAAGTACCTTGCTTGATGCTAACTCCACTGCTCTTTTCATATCACATACCTAGTAACATGCTTCTGTCTAACTGATGCTCAGCATTTGACATGTAACTAATGGGTGCATCCAAGCCTTACATTTCTGTCTTGTCCATGTTCTCATTACTTGGTCCTACTTGGTGCAATGCATAGAGTGCTCAACTTGGAGTCGGGAAAACCTGCCTTCAAATCCAGCCTCAGTTGTGTGACCCTGGGCAAGTCATTTAACCTTCTTACCTAGTTTCTTCACCTGTCAAACAGGGATAATAATAGCACCTACCTCCCAGCATTGTTATAAGGATCAAATGAGATAACATATGTAAAGTACTTTGAAAACCTTAAAACACTATACAAATGCCAGCTGCTGTTGTTAGTACACACAGCAATAACAGCTATTACGTCAAAGCAGTGCCCATTCTTGGCTTCTCCATCCAGGATAAGAGAACCAAAGAATATTAGACCTAGAAGGGGACATTAGTGATCATTTAGCTAATGCCTTCACCTTACAGGTTGGAGAAACAGAGGTCAAATGACTTGCCCAATGTCACATGCCTCATTAGAGATAGAATGTGTACTCCAACCCCAGGTTCCAACCCCAGGCTTCTGATCCTGGTCCTGGGCCCTCACACCATACTGTCCCTTCCATCAAGATTCACCAGGGGATTCCTTTAAACTGGGGACTTGCCTAATACCCCTGAAAACTATCCCACTTGCAAAAATTCACTTTATGCACAACGGCAAGCATCCATTGCATATAAGCATTAGAAGCAAAGTAATATAGTAGGAAACAGGATTTAATTCCTTCTGAAATCAGAAGACTTGGGAACAAATCCCAGCTTGGACACTTACTATGTATGGGACTTTACGTAACGAACTTCCTCTCTCTGTGATCCAGTTTTTCTTCTGTAAAAGTGAGGAGGTAGAGTCAGATGATCCCAAAGTCCCTCCCATCCTTGAGTTATTCGATGGTCCTATTAAATATTTTTTCTCTCTCAGACTTAGTTTCCTCATCTATCCAATAGATATATCTCTAAATATCATATAGATATATATAAAACCTTATCTATAAAATAGGCATGATGCTAATAATTATGTGTCCAACTCTTCATGACCCCATTTGAGTTTTTGGCAGAGATACTGGCGTGGTTTGCCATTTCCTTCTTCAGCTCATTTTACAGATGAGGAACTGAGGCAAATTGGATGAAATGGTTTGCCCAGGGTCACGCAGCTGGTAATTGTCTGAGATGGGATTTGAACTCATGAAGATGAGTCTTCCTGACTCCAGGCCTGGCACTCTGTGCACTATGGCGCCACCTAGCTGCCCAATAATAATTACGGATGATATTTATATAGGTTTTATATACGTTCCCTCCTTTGATCCTTAAACACTCCAGCAGGTGAGATACTGCAGCTGTTATTATTCTCAGTCTACAAAGGAAGAAACCGAGGCTTAAGAAAAGTTAAGTGACTTGCCCAGGATCACACAGCTAGTAAATGTCAGAGGCAGAATTCAAACCTGAATTTTCCAGACCTGAAATCACTGGAATCTCTTTGTAATCTATACTTCCCACTGAACCACACTGCCTCTCTTTATCAACCTACCTCATAGGGCCGTTGGGTGAGGAATATTTTGTTAGCCTTGAAATGTGACATAAATAGGAGCTAGTATCATTCAGATTGTTATTAACTTTTTAAAATAATATTAATTATAACAAATAATTGCATTACGTCTAATCAGTATAAAATTTATATTATAAAATCATTTCAGTAATATTATTAATATGTTAATGATGATGTTAATAATGAAGCAAAGCAGACCTGTATAAGTCATCTAAATGTGTATGTGCAAAACCTTGACTACTTGGTGGGCATAAAAGACAAAAGCAGGGTCCGCATCTCAGCTACAAGAGGCCACTGATGTTTCCTAAAGAGCATCTAGGCTCCAGGCATTCTGGTGGTGATGCTGGTGAGCATTTTAACACAAGAGCTGCCCCTTCCATCCCTCCATAGCTGTCTAATTTGTTTAATAGCAGAGCAAATTATCTCTGGGGGCTATTTCTCCATTAGACAGCACTGAAACGGATGAAGAAAAGCAGCCGCGAGGGACCAGGATGAGTCTCTTCAGTTTACTAATGAATGTTCTATTTCATACATTGTTGTTTATGCTTCAGGAGAGCAATTGGTCAAAAGGGCCCATTAGTCCACAACACCTGCCAGCCACTGAGCACCCAGGGTCAAGGAAACTTAATAATCCCAAACTCAAAATCTTGGTAGCTCCAAGAGAATTTAGCAGAGCCAAGAACCTTCACCCCCATAGGTTGTCAACACTTCAGTTTGGCCAAAGCAGTGAGCAAAGCCTTTACCCAGAGCTTCCTTCCTTGCCTTCTTCTAGCCAGTGTATGGGTCATATCAAGTGCATTCAAAGAAAATTCAGATGGCAGGCTTTATTTAAATCCTTCCATCAAAGGCAAGATGTTTGACTTCTGCAGCTCACAAGTTCTATGGTTTTGAAAAGTGAGATTTGAGATTTTAACCTATGCACATACCTCTCTGTGACATGGCATCCTATGCCAATGAAAGAAAATCCCAGAGTAAGGTCAAAGTCACCTTTGTTATTTGGAGTGATTGTAATACCAGCTCCCATTCCTAGAGTGTCCTAAGACTGATTAGAGCAGGGCTGTCAGACTTAAATAGAAATGTATCCCTGCAGGTGGCATATTGACTTAAAAATCCACAAATTAACATTATCTATGTTGTGTTGTCTTTTTATTTACTTTGTTAAACATTTCATAATTAAATTTTAATCTGTTTCTGGATTAAAGCACTTTCTTCCTAACACCTTCATAAACCCAGTAGTAAGCATTATTATCCTTATTTTATTAATGAGAAAATTAAGGTTAAGAGAGGCAAAGCGGCATGTTTACACTGCTAGGTGTTGGAGCTAGGATTCAAAGCCTGATTTCTCCTGTCAAGTCCCAGCATGGTCTTTCCATGACACCATCAGCATGTTTGCTCACCAAACAAAGGTGCTTTGACCTGAAGCTTGCCTCTAATCCCACTTACTGGATTATAAGTTTAGAGTTGGAAGGCCCTGAAAGGTAATCTATTCCATCTCCCTCCTTTTACAGATTCACCCTGCCCTAGCTCAATTAGGACAGGCAATATGGCAGACTGAAAAGTAGATTTGGAGTTTAAAAGGTCTGAGTCCCAGCACTGAAAGTCATTTTACTGCTTGGACTCACAGTTTCTTCATCTATAAGGTTTCCAAACTTATTTGGCCTACTCTCCACTTTTCATAAAACAAAAATTACTCAGGGTCCCCCTAGGAATCTACTTTCTTTAACCCCTTTATGGCTGCTTTTTTTAAATTGCTTCATTTCAAAAAACATTATTTTTTTAAAATAATGCATCTTAAATTTAATAATTTGTTGTAAATTTGTGGGTTTTTTCCTACATTGAAATTTTGAACACAATTGTGTCATGTAACCATATAGTATCATATAGTAAACAAGTCATTACATGCACACATTCCTGCCAATATGTGCCGGACTTCTCGACAATGCAAGGACACATTCGCCTGCCAATACTTGCTTGTTAAGACCTGTTGGCAGACTTGACCATTGATCAGTTATAATTTGTATTTTGTGTGTTTATTTGGAAAATAATGTAATCGCTATGACTTTAACTCTGCCATACAACAGATGAAACATAGATGAATGGTTTTAAAAAAATTTTTATCTTCTCTTTTCTCCTTATGCTTCTACCACCCCTTCATTTTTATTCAACACCCGCCAATTGCACCTGAGACTACTACTACCCCCCTGGATCATTCCAATGTCCCCCCAGGGGTTATATCACCCACTTTGGGAACCTCTGAACAAGGAGATAATGATTGTCATAATACCTCCCCCCTTCACACAATTGTTGGGAGGATTTCATGAGATTATGTACATACAGCACTTTGTAAAACATAGTAATAACAAAAATAATGACAACAGCTAGCATTTATATAGCGCTTCAAGGTTTGCAGAGCACTTTATTCCCATTTTATGGATAAGGAAACTGAGGCATAAAAAGGTTTAATTAACTTATGCAGGGTCACAGGGTCTGAAGCAGGATTCAGAACTCAGGTTTTCTTCACTCCTAGTTCTATCCTCTATCCACTACACCACCCAACTGCCCAACCCCAAAGTAAAGGTCTTATTATATTACTGTTGAGGTTTATGTACTCAATCATATTAGCACCAGTCACGAGAAATCTACGGATGAGAGGGAACGTGGCATAGTAGCTAGAGAGAGAGTCCTGAATTCAGGTAGGCCTCAGTTCAGGCCCTGCTTCTGATCTATAATATCTCTGTGGGCAATTAATTCAGCCTCTTTCCATTCCCAGGCAACTATCTAAGACTCTAAGGGAAAGAGAAGGCATTTAATAGAGAGAATTTAAGGAAAGTTCCTCCCTGGGAGTTCCTTATATCAATGAAATCACAAGTCTGGTTCATAACTAAATTTACACACACACACACACACATACACATGCACCTTGGACACATGATTCTGATCAAGCCACTTCACTCTTTAGTGACCCCAGGCAAGGCTGCAAGACAGGAAGAGGCCAAGAAGAGATATTATTACCTCTATACTGATTAAATCACAGGCCTGGTCACATGTACACACAGACACACATATGTGTGCACATATGTGTATATATATATATACGCCCGTGCTTAAATGTACCTATATATACGTATATGACATATAGACATGTGTATACATATACTTTTAGGTTTTGATGGCTTAGAATGAGTGTAAATAGCAATCATTTTCAGTCTTGGCCAGAAACTCTAAGGATCTTCCCCTCCCAGATTGATAGACAGTTTTGGGATAATAAATTGGGCCATCATTTATCTCAATTCTTACCTAGCCCTTAGTCATTGTTGCCTAGGACAAACAGATCTAGGAAAGACCTTAATTTAGAAAGGCCAGGGTCACCCACTGCATCCTGGACCTTCACCAGTCATCTCGACTTTTGTCTTGCCACTGGACTTCCATGACTGGAAGAGAGAATGATGCTGATGACTTTGCTCAGCTCTGCCTCGCTTAAATCCAATTCACATGCAAGTCAAGACGTCACCCCGCCCCCCATCCCGTGTCATTGGTCCTCTTCAAGAACAAAGGATGAATAATACCATATGCAGATATACACACATAAAGCTATTTATGTATTCAGGGCATTTTTGGATAACTTGTGCTATAATCCGCACTCAGTATTAAAAAAAAGGCACTTTCGTAGGACATTAGTTGTGGCAGAACTCAAGGAAATGGCAACTGTGTAATATTAATGCATTTTCAGGACTAACCAGACAATAGCATCAAATCAGAACCCAGTTGAGTAGGCTCAGCTCCTTGACTAGAAACCAACGCTATCAGCTACCCAAGTCCCTGCAGCTGTTCTGTTCATTTCCATATGTATGTAGGTGGTATGCCATGATGCTAGGCATCATTGGGAGGTGAAACACATAAAGAACAGAGGAGTTTGACTGAGTCACATAATGTCTAAATTGTTTCATTTGTGAGTAGGGTTACCCAGCCTGAGATTCGATGTCAGAACCCTAAAGCTGAATTGTCATGCCCCACTCCACTCCTTACTCTATAAGTGAATATTGTCCTTACAGCCCTCAGAGCACCTAGGCTAGCCAGGACTTAAGGGGATTTCTTGTATCTCTTACTTCTCACATTCAAGTTCAACCCATAGAAAAGAGAAAATTGTAATGAGATCAGGGTGGCAGCCTGTACAGTAGGACATGTAAAAGAAAGGGGATTCATTAGGGTCCAACGTAGCCCTGAAATCCTGTTGTCGTATCAGGAGTGGGGAACCTGCAGCCTCAAGGCCACACATCTACCATTCCAGGTATACATATGGGAACTTCTTATAGAACTTTTAAGAACAACTCAATTTTTTCACTCACCCCATTCCCTGCTTTTCTCCTTCCCCAGAATTTTGAGATAGCTCTTTGTGTTCCATGGAATGGTCATGGAGGAGCCATCCCTCATCATTTTAAGGCAATGAAAAGCTACCTTTTTTTACATCCTACTTTCACTCCAAATCTGTTGAGGGTCAGTTTTTGTTTTTGTTTTTTGTTTTTGTTTTTGTTTTTTGCTATTTGCAAGGCCATAAGCTTGCTTAGAAGCTAAGCCTATGACAAGAAAGATACAGTTTGCTAAAGAATGCATTTAATGGGAATCATGAAGTATATAGATGATGAGGGAGATTCTTAACTCAGTAACAAAACTACGGTCTTAGATTATCAATCTCATGGACCATGGGGAGACATTTCTAGCTTAGTACAAACAGAAATCTATCCAAAATGCTGACTGCATAGTCAAAATAGAATTTTCAACAATGATCCTAAAAATATAAGGTATACAATTATTCTCGGAAAGAGGATGATCATGGATTTGCAATAGATTTCTGGGGGTCTTGCCTCAACTTAAGGTCATACAGACTTTACAGTTCCTAGCAGATGGAGAGGAAAAGAAAGAACATGAAAGAAAACTCTTGTATCTCTACTCTGGGTCAGAAGAATAGCCTTCTACCACCTCTGTCTACAGAAAACTTGAGTAGCCACTGCTGGTCCATTCTCGGGAAGAAAAGTAATGCTGAACAAAAAGAGTCTTCTATTCTCCTGTTCAACCTAAGAAAGAGAGGAGAAAGGCAACAGAACCAAGAGACACCTTCTCTCATGGCTGACCAGAAGGAAAAAGATCAAGAGAGACTCCAGAAGAGCTGAGCCTCAAAACTCTGCTTCCTACTACTAATCAAGTCAGTTCACATGTCCTAGTTCTTGAACACTGGAGGTTAATCATTATCTTACAGCCTACATTCAAAGTTCTGGCAGAGGAATCCATTTAGAACCAAGGAGGCTGTATTTGGAATGCTTCCCCTCCATCCATGACCCATAGGGTCCTTCCAACTATTAGTTTGAGCCAAGTGAAGGTCAGTGAACACCAGTCTCCCCTTCCCCCATTGCAAACACCTAGAAGGTATCAGTAATTTACTATGTTATTGAGGTCCAAAATACTCATGATGGAAAAAGCTATGCACATCCAGAGAAAGAATTACAGAGTGTGAATGCAGATTGAGCCAAACTATTTGTTCTCTTTTTTTTCCTTCTTTTTTGGTTTCGTTTCTTCTTTCTCATGATTCGTTCCATTGTCATAATTCTTCTTTACAACTTGACTACTGTGCAAATAACTTTAATGTGAAGGTATATGTAGAACCTATATCGGATTACATGCCATCTTGGGGAGGGAAGAGGGAGGGAGAGAAAATTTGGAACTCTTGTTCCAAAACTTGTGGAGCTGAGTGTTGTAAACTAAAAATAAAAAATAAATTTAAAACAAATTACTATGTCATTGCCAATAGTAGTTGAGCCAAGGATGCCTCATTGGTGTTTTCTTTTTTGTTCTTTCTAGCTCCAGACCCTGTTTTGCAAAGTGCTGATGGGAACTGGGTGGCCCTGAAGAATAAGCCTTTTCCTCACCCCCGCCTTCTGGCCAAACCAAAGAGCCAGGCATTCCAGGCTCTGGAGAAGGAGTCCAGTGTGGTATCTGCCTACGATGAGATGGGCTCAGATAGTGAGGATGACTTTGACTGGAATATGACCCTGAACAAGCTTCATCAGAGACCCCAGGGCCCAGAAAATTCCTATTCCACCGACTCCCAGCATCATACCGAGTGGGCTTATGGTCATGACCAGTGTCCCCGAGGAACCTCCCCCTCCTCTGGACCTTACACTAACCCTGAGACCATGTGCTCTGACTCAGAGACTTCTTCAGTGAGCTCTTCCCGAGAAATTCAAGGACCAGCCAAGCGACCTTGGCTACAGAGAAAGCCCCTTAGCAACCATTCACTAGAAAAAGCACACTCACAAGGAGGGCTGGATGTGAATTTCAACCCCCAGGCTGCTGACACCCAGGACTCAGACAGCAGTGAAGCTGAGGACACTCACCACACAGCTGACAAGCGGTCCAGGAGGTGGAGGAGGAGTAAACCAGCCTCAGATGAGCTGGATGAAGAAAAGCCCCCCACCCAAAGCCAGGAAAAAGATTCAGACTCTAATCAGGTAATAACCCCATATTTTATTAACATTTTTTAAAAAGCTTAAGAGTAGGAGCATGGCAGAACAGAGAAAAAGCTAGCCACCAAGACAAGCTCTGCCTTTGACAGACAGGCTGAAAGACCCTGGGCAACTTATTTATCCTCTCCTGGCTCTGATCAAACCTCTGAGATTGTTTTAGAGAAGGTGCTGGTCTGCTTTGGCAGACCAGGTTTCCATATACTAAGGAAATTACAGTACCAGGCCCTGTCCTTACTCTTATTTTTTAAAACTTGAATTATTGCTTTCAGAGGTCCACTAACCCACTCTGAAACCCTCAATAGCTCCACATGGCCTATGGAGTAAAGTCCAAATTTCTTGGTCAGGCCGTTAAGGCTTTGTACAACCTTGCCTGAACTTAACTAGAAAAAGTAATTTCTTGCTACTCTCCTACAAGAACCCTCTATTCCAGCCAGACTGACCTACTCAAAGTTCCCCTTAACACGCCATATACATTTACCCCTCCACCATCTTTGTTGCTAATACAACAAATTTTAACAAAAGCATAGTACAATGGAAAGAAAACTGGCTCTGGGGTCAGAGGCCCCCCAGGTTCAAAACCCACCTCTGACACTTACTGCTTGCATGACCTTGGTTATCACTTAACCTCCAAGGCTTCAGTTTCCTCAACTGTAAAATAGAAGTGTTGGACTAGATGACCTCTGAGGTCTCTTTCTAGTTCTAGAGCTATGATTGTGTGAGTTTACAAATATTCAATGCCTTTTATGTGCCATGCACCACACTTAATCTGTTCTCATAAGAGGTGCCTTAAACTCCCTGGCTCCCTAATCCCATCTTTATCCATCCTTCTGGATACAGCTGAAATTCTCCCTCCTCCAGGCAGCTTTCCTGACTGCTCAAGCCCCCTGTGATCCTTTGCTTCTCTGGACGTCCCAACCCAGAGACCATTCTGAGAATCAGAGTCCAAGATCTGGCAGGAATGTTAAAGGTCTTTTATAGATGAAGAAATGGGGGCTCAGAGAAACTATTGATTGTAGAACTGGACTACAAAACCATGGGATCACAAGTTTAAGGTTGGAAAGGACTTTAGAGGCAATTGAGCCTACCCTTTTATTTTGCAAATGAGGAAACTGAGGCATAGGGATATTTAGTGACTTGCCTAGGGTCACACAGCTAGCATATGAGGTAGGATTTGAACTCAAGTGTTCCTGACTCATGAGTTCATACCCTGTCCACTCTCCCATGCTCCAAGTTTTCAGAGCTGGAAGGAGCCTCCCAGATGAGAAAACTGAAGCCCAGAGGGATTAATGATTTACCCAAGTCACACAGGTAGTAAATAACAGAACCAGCATTGAAACCCAGGTCCTCTGATTACCCAGTCCAGCCTTCTTTCTATCACCTTTACATTGCCCCTCACTCTAGCTCTTCAGGAGTCTATTAATATTGAATAATAAATGACTGTATAGAACCTACTAGGAGCAAGACACTCCATTAGGTGGTAGAGATACAAAGAGGAAAACAAAATGGCCCCTGCCTCCACAAAGAGCTGGGGGCAAGGTCAGTGGGGAGATAAAGCATGTCTACAGAGAAGGGTAGACGTGGTCATTTGAGCAGGGTAGAGAGACAACTGACTAGTCCAAGGGGATCAGAAAAGGCTTCATGAAGGTGATACACAAGGTGGGCTTTGAAAGAAGCTAGGGATTCTAAGAGGAAGAAGGGAGGAGGACATACATTTCAGGCATGGGGCCAGCCAGCTCATGGAGATGAGAATTTGAATTCTGAGTTCAGGGGGTAGTGAGTTGTCCACTTGGGCAGGAATGCAACAGACATGAAGGAAAATAGTGTGTAATAAGCCTGTAGAGGTAGGCTAGGGTCAAAACTCTTCATAACCTGGCCTTTCCTACCTTTCCAGTCTTCTTAAACCTTACTCAAATCCATGTATTCTACAATCTAGTGACCTTGTCCTCCTTACTGTTCCTTGAACAAGACAGCATCTCCCAATTGCATATTTCCATTGGCTGGCCCCCATGTCTGCAATACCCTCCCGCTTTCTCTCCTCTTCCTCAATTCCCTGGTTGCTTTCGGGTCCCAGCTTATATAAGCAGACTTTCATGCTCCCCCTGAATGTTGGTGCCTTCCCTCTGCTGTTTATCTTTAATTTATCCTGTATGTAGCTTGTTTGTTCAAAGCTATTTACATAGCCTCTCCCCAATTAGACTCTGAACTCCTTGACAGAGCTGTTGGGCTTTTTCACATTTACTTGGCTCCCCAGCACTTATCACAATGCCTGGTACATCATAGTAGATGCTTAATAAATCCTGTTGCTTGGGTTGTTGAAAATGAACATTACAAAAGACAATTTGTGGGGAGGAAGCATCAGAGAGGGCTTTTGGAATTTTTTTCAAAGGTTCATTTCCCCTAATTTGGAAATGTTGACTCAGTTGGAGAATGAGTCTAGAGGAGAATGTGTTAGAAAAAGATGGATTATTTTAATATGACTGGGCCGTTCCTAGGGCTTTATGGAAACATTCATTGATATAAACCTTTTCTCTAGGTTCAACCATTTTTTCTCAAACATTATTCAACTTTTTGCCACTAGATGGTGATAGTGCTTCATTTCCTGGAGATTTCAGAGTCAAGTTCACCACATGGTCTAGTCTGCATATCCTGAATATTTCACTAGCTTCTATCAAGTGAAAAGAAGCTTGTGTTCTGCAGCAGGTCTCAGGTTTCTAATGTAAGATTCACTACACACACACACACACACACACACACACACACAAACACACACACACACACACACAAACACACACACACACATACGGATGCATACGTGTGTGTAGATAAGGAGGGAGAGACAGAGACAGAAAACATTAGAATGGTTATAAATGACATAGATATCTGCAGAAGAGTGCTCCTCCAGTAATGCAGACTTCTCCTCCAGCAGCATCTTCCTGCATATCCTACCATTAATTTACTTCATAGGGGCCACTTAACATGCAGGGAGCCTTCTCCAAGTTCCCTTGATGTATTTTTGTGGATTAAATGGTCTACCCATATCAGGTACATACATTAATTATTTTTAAAAATATTTTCATTTTAACAACTCTGCAGAGTTCTGAGGGTTAGCTCTCCGCAATTGTTTGGAAATAAATATATACGCCAACACATGTGAACAAAATTTAGTTGATGTTTAAATTAAGTCTATATTCTATGAATAACTTTAAAGTTCATTTAGAAATTGGTACATGTGCTCAGGTGTGGTGGCACATGTACTCCCAACTGCCAAGGAGACTGAGGCTGGCAATCTCATAAACTCAGGAGTTCTGAGCTGCAGTACACTGAGCCAATTGTGTGTCTACATTGTCCAGCATGAGCTCATGGGATTAGGGGGCTTCCAGGTTGCCTAAGGAGGGTTGAACTAGCCCAAGTCAAAACCAAAGCAAGTCAAGCTGCCCCTATCCAGAGGAGTAGTAGGAGTGGGCCCATAAGTAGCCAGCTAATGTACTTCTAACCTATTTAAGCTAGGGAGACCTAATATTTTTTTTAAAATAATTAAAATTAAAATACATTAAATTTTAAAAAGGAATTGGCATGCACGAAAAATGTGAAGTCTTGTAAGATGTTAGAATGAAAACAATAGGATTTTTGTGGATTTTGTGAATTTTTTATTTTTTAAAGTTTTATAGATATTTATACATTTGTAGATCACTCTCACTTCACAATAGGCCTCTTGTAAAAGTAAAAGTTAAGTAAAACTAATAATATAATGACATCTGCCACAACCCTCCACCCCTATATTTTAAACATTGTCAAAAAAATTATTTCCTTTCCCTCTCACCCCACTACCCCATTGAAAAATAAAATAAAACCAAATTTCTTATAACAAATATTCATAATCAAACATTAAATGAAACTTAGAACCCTTTCTTCCTTTGAGATATTTGTTGCTGTTGTTGGTCAGTCTTTTGAGTCGTGTCCATCTGACTCTTCATGACCCCATTTGGATTTTTTTTGGGCAGAGATGCTGGAGTGGTTCGCCATTTCCTTCTCCAGCTCATTTTACAAATGAGGAAACTGAGGCAAAGAGGGTTAAGTGACTTGCCCAGGGTTACCCAGCTAATAAGTGTGTGAGGTCAAATTTGAACTCAGAAGGTGACTCTCCCTGACTCTAGTAGGCCCCACATTCGATCCACTGGGCCACCTAGCTGCCCTTTTGAGATATTGATGTTGGTTATTTTAGATCAGAAAGTTTATTAGGCCAAATTCCACTTAGTTATCATCCTATGCTTAAGATTGTATTTGATGTTGACCAATGTAATGATGTCATTGTGTTATCACCCTCATGGGGATAGGAGCTTACACTTGTATGATCCTGAAAAATTTCAAAGTACTAGTATGCATTATCAGTAGATCCTCAAATTCATATACTCATCATTAGCAGCAGTTCTGTGAACCACAACAGTCTTTGCGTAGTCGTATATCTCTCAAACCTTTACTTAAGGACCCAATTTCATTGTAGTTTGTTTAAAATTTTGAGAGATGTACCTGTTTGAAAGTCTTATTAATTACTACTTAACCTCAACATGGTTGAAACTGAAACACCAATCAAAAGCGAACTGTTATCCCACCCTTTAGCCCTGCAACAAATTTCATCAAAGTTAGTCTCTCCTTCCAAAGTCGTCACAAAATGCAAACTGACAAAGAGACAGACATGAACTGATGAGCAGTCAAGCTAAAATACAAACCTCCCTCCACCGAGTGAACTCCCTGAGCCTTGGAAATTACTAGCCTGTCAGAATCTATATGCCAAAGTCTAGGAGAAATCATGCCAAGCTTCTAGGAAATCAGCCCAGAATTAGAGGTGGGAGATAGGAAGGATCAGGAGGAGGAGAGGTGATGCTGCTAAATGTTCATGGGAGAAACCAAGTTTTAAAGGCTGCTGAGCATTTGCCCAGTTTCTTTTGAACCTTTCAAATAGTACTTAATGTCCAGGAGAATTTGAGCAGCTTGAGATGAACTGATTAATCAACATGTAATTTATTATGTGTGGCAGCTAGTTGGCTTAGTGGATAGAACTCTGGGCCTGGAGTCAGGAAGACCTGAGTTCAAATCGAGCCTCAGACACTATCTGTGTGACCCTAAGCAAGTCACTTAACCCTGTTTGCCTCAGTTTCCTCATCTGTAAAATGAGCTGGAGAAGGAAATGGCAAACCACTGCAGTATCTTTGCCAAGAAAACCCCAACACACAAAAAGACTCAATAGCAACAACCATTTACTATGTACCAGACACTGTACTAGGCACTGCAGTTATAAAGACAAAAGTGAAAGAATTACCTCCTTCAAGGAACTTACATTCTAATGGTGGAAACAATTTGCACACATTGGGAAATGTTTCATTTTCATCTTGATAACTCTAGCACTTAGCATGGTGCCTGGCATGTAGGAAAGGAAGAAAACAAGCATCTATTATGTGCCAGGTACTATGCTAAGCACTTTCCAAATATTATCTCATTTGAACTTCACAACAACCCTGGGCAGTAGCTGCTATTATTATCCCTGTTTTCCAGTCAAGGAAACTGAGGCAGACCGAGGTTAAGGGATTGGCCCAGGGTGACACAGTTACTGTGTCCAAGGCTGGATTTGAACTCAGGTCTTCCTGACTCCAGGCTCAGTGCTCTCTCCACTGATCCACCTACTAGCCTCTTGGGCACATAGTATGTGTTTAATAAATGTTTTGGAATTAAATAGATATAAGGATGCACTTTAAAAAACCCCCAAATAAATGCCCCTCTATACCAAGGAAGAAAACCTAAAATATAGAAAATACTGCTCAGGGGTGAAAATCTGTTCCTTCCCGAGACTACCTCCTCCATGAACGAGAGGCTTGTTAGAAACTGCTGTCAACATCCTGGCTGAGACAGGTGTTTATTTGGTTCCCCATCTTGGTTTGCATTTTAGGTGTTTGATGATTTGTCAGAGACTGATTTCAGCAGTGAAGATCACCACCATAAAGGCAGCACAAACACCACAGAGGAGAAACTGAAATCCAGGCTGTTTGAATTAGCTGCTAAAATGAGCGAGAAGGAAACATCTTCGGGTGAGGAACAGGAGTCAGAGCCCAGGACGGAATCTGACCATCAGAAAGAAAGTCTGTCCTCAGAAGACAACGGCCAGTGCATTCAGGAGGAACTGAAGAAGGTGAGTTCTGTAAAAACCCTGCGCGGGCAGCTTGTACTTGGCACAGGTTATATACATGGTATAAACCGATTGATAAACTGCAGTGAGTGTTTGTTCAAACCAACAGCCACATCTGGCCTTTTGTTCATCATCTGATTCCTCTGCTTAGACACATCTAGGGAGGTATAGTTGGGCTTACCCATCTGTTCTCAATGAGGCTTTCTTCTTTTTCTTCCCACTGCTTTCAGTCTCATTTTTAGTTGGAGGTTATTGGTTTTATGTAATCTTCCAACATGGTAAAAGTTTGAAGAAAAAAAATAAAATGCTTGCCTTGCCTCCATCTTGATTGGATCTATATAATAATGAACACAATGCTTAGGAGGAAATGATAGAACACTGGGTTGAGAGTCAGGAAGACTCATCTCCCTGAGTTCAAATCTGGCCTCAGACACTTACCAGCTGTGTGATCCTGGGCAAGTCACTTAACCCTGTTTACCTCATCTCTTAAATGAGCTAGAAAAGGAAGTGGCAAACTACTCCAGTGTCTGCCAAAAAAAACCCTAAATGGGGTCAGGAAAAGTTGGACACAACTGAAAATAACAACAAAAGTTATACTTGGTTATTCTCAACATTGAAGCTCTACGTCTTATTTCACATTAGTTTTCTTGGTTAAATTAATCTAGGTTGATTCACCTAACTGAGGAACATTTTTTTCTTACAGAAGCCTCCCTATTGATTGTCATTTGGTGACAAGAATCATGATATTAGTGGAAGGGAATAGTATATTGTAGTGGTATGAGCATAGGGCTACCCTTACTATAGTCTCCACCCATAAAATGCAATCTCTTTGAAGTGGAAAAGTGTGTGTGTGTGTGTGTGTGTGTGTGTGTGTGTGCGCGCGTGCATGCGTGTGTGCGTGTGTACGCAGAGAGAAAAAAATAACACTAACTATTGATCACATTCAGGTTTTCTACAAGTTAAACTGAGGCAGTTAGGAGAGGGGAGGAGAGGAGAAAGGCAGTCTATATCTGGACCAGTGTAGCAAAGATTAATGATGAACATGAATTTCAGAACTTCACACTTGTCCTTTATCCAAGGCTGAGTAGTTATGCAGAGGCAGCCTCACTAATCAGTGATTCTTTCACATTCCCATCTCCTATGTGCTATGCAGTCTTAACTGTTATCTGATCAATTCATGGTGCCAAAACCTATTTTATGGGACATCACAGAAAAGATTAGAACGAAGCTCAATTTAATGCTAGGAAAAAAGGTTGCTCTCACACAAGGACTGTTTTGAAAAGAAACAAAGAGTATTTTGTGTGCTAGCATCAAAAAGAACTTGGTTTTGCTTCTTTTCCAAATGGTCCTTGTGTGGTAGTAAGCATTGAGAAATGGCCTGGATCTTGTGCTGAACAATGAATGAGCTGAGGATACAGGGAAGCAGTAGAGATTCCCCATAAGCTCATTGTCATTCCAAACCTCAAAGCAGAGCCTCTATTTTCTTTGACCATTGGACAATGTTGAAACTTGTGTAGAGTGACCCTCATCAGCCAGGTGAATGCACCCCTTTGTAAATCGAGAAGCAGGCAGAGGAAAGTGTGATCATTTCGCCCCAAAAGTATCAATATCTCTTGGAAACCAAGAAAAAATGAGGCAGTGGAAAGAATTCTACATTTCAGGCCAAAGGACTTGGATTTAAATCTTACTGCTCGCTATTCAAAAGCATGAAGGTAGGAGATGGAATGTTGGAACAATGGGGGAATAGCAAAGAAGCCAGTTTGGTTGGACTATAGAATGGAAGAAGGAAAGTAATGTTTAATCAGCCTTTCCTTCAAAGTTTAGAAATTACTTACCAGGTATTAGCCTCTTCAACATTTTAATGGGTCTGTGTTCTCATCCACGTGGACATTCCCTCCACCAAGGCTGATTGCCACCTATCAGTTTCTTCTATCTTGTCTGACTCTTGTCCGTTAACTGCAATATGTGCATCTTTCAAAGGCAGGAGTACAGGGGTCTTCCTCTAGTTGTCTCTACCTTGCATGCATACCAATGGAGCATACATACTATATCCTTCAGTCACACTATAAAACCAACCCATTTATTCTTTTCCATTCATACCTAGGAATGAACAAATGGATGAATAAATGTAAGAAAAAGCCTTGATTAAGCACTTACTGTGTACAAATCACATGTAAAAGGTGATGACATCCTTTCTCACTGCTCCCGTACATATTTACACATCTAATTGCTTACATGTAACAATGTTATTCTATGTTAATATTATACTATGTTGTTATTTTACATATAAGATGTTAATAACATATAGTATAATAGAAAACTAACCCAGGGGCAGCTAGGTGGCACAGTGGATAGAACACCGGGCCTGGAGTCAGGAAGACTCATCTATCTTCCTGAGATCAAATCTGGCCTCAGACACTTCCTAACTGTGGGTCCCTGGGCAAGTCACTTAGCCCTGTTTGCTTCAGTTTCCTCGTCTGTAAAATTAGCTGAAGAAGGAAATGGCAAACCACCCCAGTATCTTTTGCCAAGAAAACCCCAAATGGGATCACAAGGAGTCAGATACAACTGAAACAACTGAACAACAACATAGTAGAAAAAAAACACTGGCTCTAAAGTCAGTCTCTGGGTTCAAATCCTACCCCAGATACCTTAAGCTTCATGGGCCCCAGTTTCCTTACCTATAAAATGAAAAGATTTGACTAGATGACCTCTAAGGGCTTTTGTAGCTCTAGATCTATGATTCTATTTATATATTCACCCCTACCCTTCACTTCACTCCTGCCCTGCAGTGTTCCATCATCCACAGCCATATGGCATCATTGACAGTATGCTCATGATGAAAAGATGTTTGTTTGTTTGTTTGTTCCCAGTGGTTTTGAGACTAGATTTTCTGAAGGTGAACTTTATAGCACCTTATGCTTTGTTTCTCATGTGTTAATAAACATGGGCCTAAGAACCAAGGACAAGAAAAGAGAGAAACTAGATTATACCAATGAATTGCTCTCTTAGTGCTGAGAATAAAAGTGAGATCTAATGGTGATAATATCTGGAACCAGATGCCCTGTGAGTACTGACCTAAACCTGCGAGGGGTCAGATGGCCCAAGTAGCCAGCTGCCCAGGGGTTCTACTCAAACGCTTTGGTCAGATCATGTTACTTCCTATGGAAAACACACACAAACGCATGATAATTGTTCCAATGTATAGTCAAAATAACCTCGGGGGAATTTAATTTTCAGCTGAAATGAACACATAAAAAAGCAAATTTGAGTGATAGATAGACAAGACGTCTCCAGCACTAGGTCCAACTCACATTAGACAGCAGCACTCATGAGTGGGGACAAACTAGATTAATATATACTTGGGAAATATTGAACAAAATAAATAAAAATAAAATTGAACATAACGTTAACATGTAGTTTTAGTGTCCCAATTTCTATTTGAGTTCACCACCACTGGCGTAGACAATTATTTGAATAGCGTTTAAAATGTGCCCCCTGCTTTGGAAATCAATGGGGAAAGATGAGCCAGACATAAAAGAAGAGTGAAAATGAAATTTGGAAATGAGATTTGAGTAGATTTTTTTCATTGATTATTTAAGAAATATTTTGAATATTTATTTTATAGGAGAAATGTCCACCAAATGCCTGCTTTTGTTTAAAGATAGCAGTAGGAATAGGGACTGGGCCTGTGATTTCACTGATAAAAGGAACTCCCATGGGAGTCAATTCTCTACTAACGCAGGTTGCCATCTAAGACTATTATAGTCTTAGAGAATTGCCCAGGGGTCACTGAGAGGTTAAATGACATGGCCATGGCCAGTCTGTCTCAGAGGTGGTATCTGAACCTAAATTGTTCTGGCCTCTGAGGCCATGGAACTAAATCAATATCTCTCTCTCTCTCTCTCTCTCTCTCTCTCTCTCTCTCTCTCTGTCCCCCTCTCTCTCTCTCCCTCTCCCATGTTAAAAATACCAGTAATAACAATAACAATGATTGGCATTTACATAGTAGCACTGTAAGATTTTCCAAGTTCTCTATATGCATTCCAAGTTTTCTGTATTTCATTGGATCTTCACAACAGACCTGCCTCTTACCAAGGCTCAGAGATATTGCTTTGATCACAGTCACATAGCTATTAAATATCACAAGTAGGATTGGAATCCAGATCTCTCCTGACTCCAGATCCCTTTCCATTACACTGTGGCAGCCACCTCCACCCTGCCTGATCAGTAGAGGCTGCCATGCATAACCTGTAGGACAATCAGGTACATTTCATTGTGCCTTCTGGGCCGACGGATGACACTGTGACACAGATCCAGCTAGGCTGGTCTCCATTTCCTTGAAGCTTTAAAACATACATATAATGTTTAATAATATATTGGAAAAAGAAATTCTTCCTTCCCTGCAGGACCTTGCTGCAGGTGCTGGCCTGCTTCCACGGAGAGAAAAGATGGCAGTTAGCGTTGATTTTAATATGAATCTTTTCATAAGCTAGTTTCTGTAACTGAAGCATCAGCTATAGGCAGGTGCCTCTTACAATAATCAGAAAAACACTGGGACTTTATGGCATGAATCCTGTGATATGAGATAGAGTGGACAGGTCAAAGGAATTAAAGTAGAGTAGAGTAGAGTAGAGTAGAGTAGAGTAGAGTAGAGTAGAGTAGAGCTGACATTTGTTACTGCTTTCAGATATACAAAGTACGTCATGAGAGGCATTGGGATGTAATATATAGAGGGCCATCCAGGGAATTAGGCAGACTTAGGTACAAGTACTCTGTCTAACATAGATTGCATGATCAAGGTAGGTCATTTAAACACTTAGTTACCTTTCCCCTCCGAGATTAATTATCTCAGTCTATTCTGTATCTATCTTGAATGTACCTAGTTGGTTACTTGGTGTCTCCCTCCATTGGAATATAAGCTCCTTGAGGGCAGGGATCAGTTTTGCCTTTTGAATAACCAGGACTTAGCATGGTACCCAACACTGTGTGTCCTTAATAACTGCTTATCAACTGACCAATTTTTAGAGCCCTCGGGCAACCCTCCAAGGCTAGAAATGGCAGAGGAGTTGCCCATCTCCATCACTACGTGGAGTTTTCCCAATGGAAGTCCCCCACAAAGATGAAATCAAAGGCCTAAACTACAACAATTAAAATATTTGACCAAGTGCCTCACCATTCTCAAGAAGATGGCAGTCTTAGGGGAAAGACAGGGGTGAAGGGAGAGGAAATATTTCATTACAAATAAAGAAGTAGGGGAGTCAGCCAGCCACAAAAGGCCTTAGGGCCATGAATCATTGAGCTGTGGCAGTTACCAGACTTCTCAACCCACGAACGCCAAAGAGCAGGTTAGTGGGAAACTGCAGGATCGAGTTCAGAGTGGTCCAACCACCAGCCCTGGGGGTAGAGGAGGTGGTGCAGCCATGGCAGTGGCAACAACAGGAAGCTCCTGAGGCTGCTTCCAGAGCTCCAGCATCAGCTGCTTCCCGAGTCCCTGGCTCACACTGTGAGAGGAATCTAGGAGAGCATCAGAGCAGGAGCACAAGGAGCACTTTGTGGGCACAAAGGCAGGTTCTCTTGCTGTGCCTGCTTGGATCTGGATTGTGATCCTGTTGGCAGTTCTTGGGGGGAGGAGGAGCACTGCTGTGACAGAGCCTGGGCTGACAGTGGAGTAGAAGTAGCTCTGAAAAAACAGCAGTGTTTGGACCCTAAAGCTTGGGACAAAATACTCTCTATTCTACAAACAGTCATACCCTGACAGGAAGGAAGGAAGGAAGGAAGGAAGGAAGGAAGGAAGGAAGGAAGGAAGGAAGGAAGGAAGGAAGGAAGGAAGGAAGGAAATTCTTATAACGAATGTGCACAGTCAAAACAATTTCCCATATTGGCCACATACAAAAATGTGTTTCCGTATATTTATTCCATCCCCTCTCTGTCAGTAGGTGCTTCATCATCTGTTCTCTTGGAATCAAGGTTGACAATTGTGTTGATCAAAATTCTTGAATCTTTCACCATTGTTCATTTCTATAATATTGTTGTTATAGTATAAATTATTCTCCTGTTTCTATTTGCTTTACTCTGCATCAGTTCATACAAGTCTTCCCAGGTTGCTCTGAAACCATCCCTTTCATTGTTTCTTACAGTTTTCCTTCACCATGATCTGCTTAGCTATTCCTTAACTTGTAAGCGCTCCCTTAGTTTCCAGTTCTTTGCTACCACAAAAAGTTTCTCTGATAAACAGCCATTTCTGGTGTATTTTCTGTGTCTTTTCTTTACTGGGCAGTTCCATGTCTTTATACTCATTCAATATGTACACAGCTAATTAAATTACTCTTCAACAACATTATGCTCTCTCATCATGGGAGTCTCCCAAGGGGTCTGTCTTCGGCCCTCTTCTCTTCTCCCTCTCTACTATCTCCCTTGGTGATCCCATCAACTTCACAGATTTAATTACCATCTCTATGCAAATGATTCTCAGGTCTGTTTAGCCAGCCTTTTCTCTTCTTTTGACCTCTAGTCTTAAATCACTACCTGCCTATTGGACATTTTGAACTGGATGTCCCACAGACACCTCAAACTCAATGTGTCTAAAAAAGAACTGATTATCTTTCTTCCCAACCCATCCCCCTCTTCTTAACTCCCCAATTACTGTTGAGGGCACAACAATCCTCCCAGTCACCCAGGCTCACAACCAAAGTATAACCCTTAACTCTTCACTCTCACTCACCCCATATATCCAATCTGTCATCAAGTCGTGTTGTTACTACCTTCACAACATCTCTGAAGCACATTCCCTTCTCTCCACTCATACAGCCACCACAGGTGGTTGATAATAGTACCTACCTCTCAGGGTTGTCGTGAGGATTAAATGAAATAAAATTTGTAAAAGCATTTAGCACAGTTCCTGGCACATAGTAAGCACTTAATAAATGCCTATTTCCTTCCTCCCTTCCTTCCCTTCTTCTCCTCCTTTCCCTTTCCTTCTTTCTTTGCCTCCTTCCCTCCCTTTCTTCCTTCCTCTCTTTCTTTCCTTTTCCTTCTTTTCCTTTCTCCCTTCCTTTTCTCTTTCCTTCTCTCCTCCCTTTCCCTTCCCCTTTCCTTTCCTCCCCTTTCATCCCTCCCTTCCTTCCCTTGTTCCTTTCTCCCCTCCCTTCCACCTCCCTTCCCTGCTTCCCTTCTTTCTTCCCTCCTTCCTTCCTCTCTTCCTTTCCTTCCACCCTCCTCTCCCTTTATCCTTCCTTCTTCCTTTCTTCTCTTTCCTCCCTTCTATCCTCTCCCTTTTGTCCTTCCTTCTTTTCCTCCCTCCCTCCTTACCCCCCTGTCTTCCTTCCTTCCTTCCTTCCTTCCTTCCTTCCTTCCTTCCTTCCTTCCTTCCTTCCTTCCTTCCTTCTTGACTCCAAGTGTAACCTACTCACTGTCCTACCTGGTAGCCCACCAGCTATCTAGGCTCACTCAGCTACTACTTGACCAATCCAATTAAAGAGAGGAGAGTGCCTTTGCATGTGCAAGAAAGGATGGTACATACGTAACTGCCTGGTCCCTCAACCTGCTTTCGTTGGGGCCATAATTTCTACTTGCTCCATCATGTCCAACACTGGGCCTTCCTTGTTGCTTTTAGACTCTGCCCACATGTGTAGCTCAGCCTGTGTGTAATCCAAGTGATACACTATTTAAAAAAAATCTGAATTTGAAGTCATCCCGGCTCTGTCATGTACTACCTCTGTGCCTGATTTACAGTGTAGGTGATTTTTGTGTTAGCGTTTAACTTCTCTGGGCCTCAGTTCCCTAATTTATTTTATATATACATAATTTATAAAAAGAGTTGAACCAGAGCTCTTCCAGCTCTGAGTCAAGTAAAAAGATTAAACAACCCAAGTGGCACTTTCCTCTTTGTGGGCATCAGCCAAAAGAGCCTGGGCACTTCTGGCCAATTCAACTGCTCTTTGCTCATGTTGGTGCATGAGTGAGCCTTCATTGGTCTCCATCACTGATGGGTAGAAGGGTTGTCATTGTTGGCCATTCTGCCCCATTGCCTTGCAGATGGTGTGGCATGAGGGGTTTTGTTGGTTTGGTTTTAGGCTGGGGAGGATGGCTACACAGCCTCCAAGCCTGGCCACTGCGGCTGTGGCTGCTCAGTGCCAGCTGGAACTGGAAACACTGCATCGCTGGAGGTTGTCTAAGGGCATCTTTGCTGACTTACTGTCTAATGATCTCTGAGGCTATAAAAAGGCACTCAGCACCAATGAGACCATGGACAGAGACAACACCCCCTCCCTCCCCTAAGTCACACCTGCAGAAGCCATTGCCTGAGATGAGGGTGAGGAATGGGGTGTTGGGACAAGAGTACTGGCTTTGGTGTCAGGAAACCTGACTTCAAGTCTCATCTCTGTCACCAACTACCCAGGTGACCTTGGGAAAGTCACCCTCTCTGCATCTCAGTTTCCTCATCTATAAAACTGGGGGTAAAGGGGGAAAGGTTGAACTAATCTATCAACCAAATTAACGGAAGAAAGGTGCCTTTAACTATGTCATGACTGAAAGGCAGGAGAGAATAGAAAATAGATGCCTCAAATACAAAGAGCCTTGGGAAGAAAGGAAGGAGGGAAGGAGGAAGGGAGAAAGGGAAAAAAGGAGGAAGGAAGGAAGGAAGGAAGGAAGGAAGGAAGGAAGGAAGGAAGGAAGGAAGGAAGGAAGGAAGGAAGGAAGAGGGAGAGAGGGAAGAAGGAAGGAAGGAAGGAAGGAAGGAAGGAAGGAAGGAAGGAAGGAAGGAAGGAAGGAAGGAAGGAAGGAAGGAAATAGGTACTTATCAAATGCCTACCATGTGCCAGGCACTGTACTGAGCTCTTTACAAATATTATCTTATTTGATCTTCACAACCCTAGGAAGTAGACGTAATTGTTAATTATTACCCCCATTTTCAAGCTGAGGAAACTAAGGCAAGCAGAGGTCAAGTGACTTGCCCAGGGTCATACAGCTAGTAAGTATCTGTGGCTGAATTTGAACTTATGTCTTCTGAGTTTAGGCACAATGCTCTACCCACCATGCTCCATAGATGCCTTGGGGTGACTTATAACCTTTTACCTTTCACAGCATGGTTTCCCACTTTTGTGCCCAGCCCATCCTAGTCCCCATTTCTGTGTTTTCAGAATTCATGAAGCTCTAAAAGTAACTCTCAGATTCTGTCTACCTATGTATAAATGATCATGAAGGTCTCTTCCAGCTTAAATATATGATTCTACAAACTCTCTCCCACCCCCACCAAAGTGGGCTTCCTTCTCCAAATCAGGATGTGATCAAGGGAAGGGAAAAGCCTGAGATGGGACTTCCAGAGGTTTCAGATTTATAACCTGGGTACCAAGAGCTTTCTGTTACTCTGTAGCCCATGCTGCTGTGAAGGAAGGAAATAGTATTGTTCACATCTCATCTTGCTAGTCATCCTGGCCATCTTCTTAATATATTCTCTGCCCTTGAACCACTAGACCAGATCATTCTTCATATCCCATCCAGGTATCCCCCTCAGTTATCTTACCATCCCTCCTCCCCTGCCCCCCCCCACCTTTTGTTCTAGAACTGTAATCAAATAGATACTACCATTGCTTCTGGAAAAGGGCATATTATCTACTCTGGTGTTTTACACACAATCCCTATGACTTCCCACACCAACACTTTCCCTGGACACCACTCACCTACATGTATTGTTTTACTCTATTAAAATGTCCTGACCTTGAGGTCAGGGACTATCTTGCTTTTGTCCCCAGGATTTAGCAAGTACCTGACACAAAGTGAGTGCTCGAGAAATGCTTTCTGTCCATCCATTCGTTCATTATTAACAATTTCTCAAACCCCGTCAATTGGAGAATGGCTGAAGAAGCTATGCTGTACGATTGTGATGGAATGCTACAAAGCTATAAGAAATGATGACCTTGGTGATCTTAGAAGAACATGGACAGATTTATACAAAGCAATGAAGAGCAAAATGAGCAGAACCAAGAGAATACTGTATATAGTAACTGCAATATTGTTTTAATAATTACTTTGAGCGACTAAGTCATTTTAAATATTATAAATACCCAAATTAAGATGCTATCTGCATCCAGAGAAAGAACTGATGAAGAGAAATATAGAGAGAATAATTTTACACGTAAATATGTGTGCATGTATTATATATTATATATATATGTATGTATGTATTATATATGTGTGTGTGTGTGTGTGTATCCAATTGTAGTCATCTCGGGGTGGGGGAAGAAAAAAATGAAAAAAGTAACTTTATTATATATTTAAAAGGAACAGCAAGTTGTACATAATAGACTTGCAGTTTCATGTGCAATCATCTCTTTTTATTTGGGGGGGGCAGGGCAATTGGGGTTAAGTGACTTGCCCAAGGTCACACAGCTAGTACATGCGTCAAGTGTCTGAAGCCGGATTGGAACTCAGGTCCTCCTGACTCCAGGGCCAGTGCTTTACTCACTGCGCCACCTAGCTGCCCCAATCATCTCTTTTTATTATACTCTTATGAAAATGCTTGGTTTTTTTCCATAAATTAAAAATAAAATTAAAAAAACAAGTTAGCTATCTGTCAGCCAACACCTGTTTATTCAGACAGTGCCAAGCCTTTTGTTCTGTACCCAGTGGACACTTGTGAGGCACCAGCCATCACACTCTGAGGAATGTGCTCCATTCTGAGTCAGAAATATATGCCACAGCCACATACAAACTATGGGATGATGGGCAGCCATTCAATCTTTCGGAGCCTTAGGTCTGTCATCTGTAAAAATGAGGAAAGCAATTTGTAGACTAAAAAATGCTAAAAGTGTAATAATTGTAAAAGTGTAAATAATTGTACATATAATTATTTGTGCTTATAATTATGTATTATGTAATTATATATAATGTACAAATAATGTTTACAGAATTCAACTCAATAAACATAGGAAGTGCCTACTATGTACCAGGTACTGTGCTAGATAATAGAGATGCAGAGACAAAAATAAAAAATAGTATTTGCCCTCAAGGAGCCTATGTTCTGTCGGCAGATACAATGTGTCCACAGAGGAGCAAATGTATGGTATTTTGAAAAGGAAAAAGGGCCTGGTAACCAAAAGGATTTGGCAAGGTTTCGTAGAGTACATGGAATAGAACTTATATCTTGAAAGATACAAGGATTCTGAGGAGTGGGTTTGAAGAGAAAGCGTATTTCAGATATGGGGGATTGCTTGTGCAAATGCACTGAGGTTGGAGAGTGAATGTCAAGTTCAGGAAAAAGGGCTAGTAAACAAATTTGACAGAAATATGGAGTAATTCATGGCGAGGAAGACAATAGAATGAGATTAGAAAGAGAAAGGCTGATACTCCTTCAACGGTCAGCTTTTTTCATTTATCCTCTAAGCAATTGGGAGCTCCTGAGAGTTTTAGAGCAGAGGAGTGATACAATCCAATCTCGGCTTTAGGAAAATAACTTTAGCAATTGTGTGCAGGACTGATTGGAGAGGAGAGATTACGATCCCAGGATGATAGAACTAGTACTGGAAGGGACCCCAGAGAACAGCTAATCCAAACCCTCCCCTCCCCCATCTTACAGTTGAGGAAGCTGAGACCCAAGGAGATGAAATAAATTGTGCATGGTCACATGGGTTACAAGTATCTGAAGTGAGATTTGAACCCCAAACTTCTGACCCCAGAGTCAGCACTCTTTCCACTATGATACAGGCAAAGAAAAAAACAAAGTCAAGCATTTTAGGATGGATTTTTTTTCTTTGCCTCTATCAGATCTTACCTTGTGTTTTCATTATTTATGCACTCTTCTCTTTTCCCTCCTCATCTCCGCCAGCTCCTCCCAAACTTATCATATATTTCTTTAGGGCAAAACCTTTTTATAAGTGAGTTTTTTTCATATTTGTATCCCCAACTTGGAGCCCAATGTCTCACACATAACTGGCACTTAATAAATGTTTTTTTTTTTAAATTGGATTGATAATTAAAACGCCATAGGGCTAAAAATCAGAGCCTTCGGTGTTGGCAAAGAAATTAACCTTCCCTAATGGCCAAGTAGCAGAAGGAATGGATCTTAGAACTTTAGGAAATAAAACATTAAATTTCACTTCTCAAGAAAGGGGGCCAAAGAGCAGAGAAAAGTAGAAGGTAAAAAGGCAGATAATATTGGAAAGGTTTTGATACTCAACACTTTCTCAACTCACCCTCGACTGCCTCCCTTCTTTGACTAGAGGGCTGGAGGACAGAGCATTAAACTTCTCTCGAAATCTTCCTTTATCTAGCATTCATAACCTTCTAGGCAGCTCCATGTTCCATCAGCAGCTGTGCTTGGCTTCGACTCAACAGATCACTACATCCCCACTCCCTTTGTGGCTGTCCTCACCCACTTTTCAGCCTCCTTTGGGGTGTTTTCTTTCACCCTTAGACTATAAGCTACTTGAGGGCAGAGACTTCTTTTTCTTATTTGTATCCCCAGGACTAAGCACAGTGCCCAGCATACAGTAAACATGCTTAATAAGTGTTTATAGAATTGAATTGAACTGAAAGGTAAATATCTGGGGCAGCTAGGTGGCTCAGTGGATAGAGCACCAGCCCTGGAGTCAGGAGGACCTGAGTTCAAATCCAGCCTCAGACAATTGATACTAGCTGTGTGACCCTGGGCAAGTCAGTTAACTCCCAATTGCCTCACCAAGGAAAGAAAGAAAGAAGGAAGGTAAATGCCTGCTAGGTCATCAATATTTTAATGAAATTAGAAATTATTTCAATTTGCCTTTTTTTACCTCCTTCCCTGAGGTGCCTGCTTTAAGTTTCTCCTAGGGAAAATCCATTACCATCTGAATATAATACGAATTAGATATATTTGAAGCATGTTTATAAGCTTCCTATGCCACACTGAGAGTAACCATTTCACATAAGCTGTGTCTCTCTACAAATGGCAGGTGAAGTAGAGAATGAACGCAATTAGCCAAATGATTCAGGCTCCCGTAGGCTTCTTGTCTTAGTTGTTTTGAATATCTGCAAATGATTTCTACTTATCTCTCTCTCCCTGTAATCTCATTATCTTTGACAAACTCAAGAAAGATACACTGCCCTGCAAAAGTATTGGTGCCATTTTCCTTCGCTGACACTTTAGGAATGAGATAGCCTTGGTTTTATTTGTCCTTGGCACTTCACTTTATTGATCACCTCACATGGGATGCCCATGAACCCATCAGAGTAAAGTGGAGAAAGCTTCTTTTATCCTGTGTCATGGCCATGGCGCTCCCATCCTCGCTGCCACATGCCCTGAGAATTTTTCCACATCGACAGCTAAGATGCAACTGAATTCTCCAGAAGTCCAGTGAACACTCAAGGAAAGCTTATAGTGAATACAAATGGCCAACAACTAAACTTGGGCTAATGGGGTGAGAATACATACAAGCAGCATGATGGATGGTTACACTGGCTGTTAGGAAGACCTGGGTTCAAATCCTGTTTCTGATACTAGGTGTTTAATAATTGATGAGTCACAACTTCTGTGACCCTCAGTATCCTCATCTCATCTGTAACATGGAGATGATAATGGTCAATCAACATGCATTTATTAAGCACTAAATAGGTCCCGGCACAGTGCTAAGTGCTGGGAATACAAAGGAAAGCAAAAATAGTCCCTGCCCTCAGGGAGTTTACATTCTGGTGGGGGAGACACCTTGTATACAAAAATGTCCAAGCAGGATACATACAGTTTAAATGGAAGGTCATTTCAGAGAGCAAAAACTGGAGTGGGGATGAGAAAAGTCCCTCTTTATCTTACTGGGTTTTTTTTTAACACTATTGAGCTAATATATGAAAAATGCTGAATAAACTTTTAAAATACCATATTAAAATTACTTATTAACCTCATGCATCTGTCAAATACAAATACCCAAGAATAGCATGCTGAGGGTTTGAATCTTTATGCCCCACTACATTGGCCCCCTAGCCTAGTAATTCTTAAACTGGGGTTCATGGACTCCCAAGATATTGATGGATTAGGGGCTCACATATCTGAATGGGATAAAAAGTTACATCTTTATTTTCATTAACCTTTAATTGAAATTTGGCATTTCTTTCAATTATAAACTAAAAAAAAAAATTATTCTGAGAAGGGGTCCATAGGCTTCATCAGACTACCATGACACACAAAAAAGTTAACTCTTATCTTAAAACTATTCTTTTTTCCTCTTTTTTAGAAAATTTGGGAAGGAATAGTTCCAGAGAAATGCCTTCTCTTGTATAAATGTAAAGTTATACAAGGGTTCCTTCTTAGTTGCAGATGTACAAGAGTTACAAGTTACTAGTACTTAAGAGTGGTTATCTCATCTCTTCTGACTGTTGCCACTTCAGGGAGTCACCAGATTGGAATAGTCTTTTGAGCATTCTGAGTTATAGCACTTTAAGGTTAACAAAGGCTTTTTACAAATGTTATCTCATTTGATCCTTACAATGACCTTGGGAGGAAGGTGCTATTATTATCCCCATTTTATAGATGAGAAAACCAAGGCAGACAGAGGTTAAGTGACTTGCCTGGGGTCCCACAGCTCTATCTACTCCACCACCTAGCTGCGTGATAACAGCTTACCCATATGTAGCAAGCACCTCATGGTTACAAGTGTCATGCATACAATATCTCGTTTGCTCCTCAACAATCCTGTGAGATGAAAAAAAACCAGACAATCATAGAGGTTCAGTGTCTTGCCCATCATCATATGCCTAGTAAAGTGAGCCAGGTCAGGACTCCAGGCCAAGTATTCTGACTCTTAGTACTATGTTCTGTCTACTGCTATTATTGTTCAGGCTGCATTTCAGATACTACATGGGTTATGGACCGTGTTGGGTTGACTTAGGACCCTAGCCATCATTGATAACATTGCTTCTATTGGAACATAGATTCTGAGTTCCAAGTCCAAGGTACCAATACATTATTGGAAAATGGTCCTTTCCTAAGTTGAGACTACCATCAGTAATAATAGAAATAGTGGTAAAAATCTAACATGCTAATATAGCACTTCTAGGGTTTTTATAGAGCTTGACATAGTTTATCATTTGATCCTCACAATATCCCTAAAGGTAAATACTACAGGTATTAAACTCTTTTTACAAAGAGGGAAACTGAGACTCAGAAAAATTAGGTGACTTGCCTGGTAAATTGTCTGAGACAGAATCAATCCCATCAGAACATCCAGCATTCTTTCCATTCCCCCAGGCTGTCTTTCTTGAATAATCGGCAAAGTCTAATGTTAGCATCTTGTCTGCCTTTCTGTGGTTGACAGAAATCATCTGTTTGTTTAAATTGAGTTTTCTTTGCTTATTTCCATCATTACCACTAGGTCACCTGTGAAGTATTAGACTTGCATTTTACAGGTGAGTTACAGTGAAATGCCAAGACATTCACCAACTGACAGCTCTCAGGAAGACAGAAGATCTTCTTCCAAAAAAGTGATTTATCCATCACAAACAAGGGCACAATTAATTTCCTAATAGCCAGTCCAATGTATAAATTAGCCCAAACATAAAGTTTGAGAATATCTCTAGGCTTCTCTAGTCACAGAAGAGTTTATTTAACATTAACTGTGGAAACTTGAAGTCTTGGGGTTCTAAATTTTAAGGTGAGGCCAAAAAGATTTGTTTTGAGGTACCAAACCTGCTTTTGGTTCCAAAAGTAGCATCATCGTTTTTTTTTTAAGTTTTACTGATGTGTTTTGTTCTTACATCACAAACATTTACAGAGTTCTCTTCATGAAATCACTTGTAGCAAAGCAAAACAGTTAAAATGCATGGAGCATCAGTTCTGCATCTATGGCACCTCACCCTCACCTTTATTGTATTTAATTAACAGAAATTTTTCTTTCTCTGACCCTTACACTCCATTGGGAAAAAAAAGGAAAGAAAAACAAATTTCTTGTAACAAATTTGCATAGTAAAGCAAAACAAATTTCTTCCCTGGCTGTATACAAAAAATATAGATTGTACATCTCCTTCCATGCCCTAAACCCATCACCTCTCTGTCATGTGTAGTATGTTTCATCATTCATCCTCTGGAATCACGAAGAGTCATTGCATCGATTGTAGTTCTTAACAATTCTCAAAGTTGTTTGTTTTTACACTGTTGTTTCAGAATAACTTCTTCCTCTACTTCAGCTCATTTCAGTCATCATAAGTTTATGCAATTCTTTAAAATTGTTCTTTTTCATAGTAGTGATGTTATTGTATAAATCGTTCTGCAGGTTCTGCTTACTTCATTCTGTATCAGTTCATGTATTTTTTTGTGTCTTTTCGAAATTATCTATTTGTTTCCATCACATCCAAATACCACAAATTACTCAGCCATTCCTTAATTGATGGGTAGTATCTCCTCAGTATCCAATTTTATGCCACCACAAAAAGGACCTTTTCCTCTTTTTAAATGTTTTTTGAGTATAATCCTAGTAGTAGTATACCTGAGTCAAAGGGCACTCACTGTTTAGTAATTTTCTGTATATATAATTCCAAATTGCTTTCCAGAATGGTTGTACCCATTTATAGGTGCATCAGTGAGCCTGTTTTCCTACAGCCCCTCCAACATTTTTTCTGTCACCTTTCCCAACCTGATGGATGTGAGGTGAAATCTAAGAATTGGTTTAATTTCCGATTCTTCAATTAGTAAGTGTTTGGAGCATTTTTTCACAGCTAGAGAAAGCCTGGGTTTCTTACTTTGAGAACTACCTGCTCATATCTGTAGAGTATTTACCAATTAGGGAAATAATTTTTTTCTTATAAGTTTGAATCAGTTCTTATGTATTTTAGAAATGAAAACTTTACAGAGAAACTTGCAGCAAACATTTTTTCCTCAGTTAATTATTTCCCTTTTAATCTTACCTTTATTAGATTTCTTTCTACAAAAACCTTTTTAAAAACTTTATGTAATCAAAATCATCTAGTTTGTCTTCTGTAATTCTCTCTATTCCTTACTTCATCAGAAATTTTTCTCCTATTCATAAAGCTATTCAGCAATTTATTCCATGTTTTATTTGTGTATGATTTGATCTTTTATATCTAGAGGTCACATACCATTTGAAGGTTATCTTTGATTACTGTATGAGCTATCAGTCTAAATCTGATTTCTTCCTTACTGCTGTACAGCTTTCCCAGCAGCTTTTTTCAAATAGTGAGTCCTTAGCCAAGTAGCTAAGGTCTTTATGTTTATCAAATATTAGGGTACCAAATAATTTGCTTCTGCATGCTGTGTACCTAATTTGTTCCACTGATCAATCTCTCTATTTTTTTAACCAGTGCCAAGTAGTTTTAATAATTATTGCTTTATAGTTTGCTTTGCGATCCAGCACTACAAAGGCCCTTCATTTCTATTTCTTTTTATTATATTGCTTGAGATTCTTAATCCATTTTTCTTCCATAGGAGATTTAGTTATTTTCCCTAATTCTACAAAATAATCCTTTGGTAGTTTGGTATAGCATTGAATAAATAAATTAATTTAGATAATATCCTCATTTTTATTATTTTATTTCATTCTACCCACAAGCAATTACTGTTTTTCCAATACTTTGGGCTTAAGGTTAGAGTTGGGTTAGTGTCTTTATTTCTGTAGAGTTTTATTTATATAATTTGTGTATGGGCAAACTCCCAATTATTTTATCCACTCTGTAGTAATTTTAAATGGAATTTTTCTTTCTATCTCTTCCTGCTGGGTTTTATTGATAGTACAACGGAATGCTGATGATTTTTGTGAATTTATTTTATATCCTGCGGGTCTGATGAAGTTGTCGATTGTTTCAATTCTTTTTAGTTGAATCTGGAGGGTTCTTTAAGTATACCTTATGCAAAAAAGTGATAATTTTGTTTCTTCTTTACCTATAATTATTCCTTATGTTTCTTTTTTTGTGGCTTATTGCTATTCCCAGAATTTCTAGTAGTAGGTCAAATAGAAGTGATGACAATGGATATCCTTGTTTCACCTCTGAATTTATTAGAAAAGATTATTTTCTTTTAATTACATATAATATTAGGTCTTAGTTTTAGATATTTACTCTTTATCATTTTAAGGAAAGGTCTACTTATTCCTATGTTTGCTAAGGTGTTTTTTTTAACAGAAATGGTTGTTATATTTTGTTAAAAACTTATTCTCTATTGATAAAATTATATGTTTTTGCTGTTTTGTTATTAATATGGGTAGTTAAGTTTATAGTATTTTTTAATACTAAAGCAACCTTAAATTCTTAGTATAAATGCAAACTGATCATAATTTATAATATTTGCGGTATGTTATTTTAGTCTCTTTGCTAATACTTTCTTTAAAATTTTTGCATCTATGTAACTAGGGATATTGGTCCACAGCATTCTTTTTCCTGTTTTGATTCTCCCTGGTTTATGTATCAAGAGCAAATATATGTCATTGAAGGAATTTAGTAGGATGCTCTCTTTTGCTATTTTTGCAATCAATTTATGTAATATTGCAATTAATTGTTTCCTTGAATGTTTGATAAAATTCATTCATGAATCCATCTGGTTCCGGAGGCATTTTTCCCCTGTGGAAGTTCATTTATGGCATGATTTCTTCCTCAGAAATTTGCTTATTTAAACTTTTGGTGTCTTGTTTTGTTTAGGTATTTTACATTTTTGTAAATATTTATTTCATTTAAGTTATTTATTTTATTGACAAATAGGCAAAATTGCTTCTAATAATATCCTTTAGTTCTTAATTTCCTATGAATTCTCATTTTTCATCTTTTGATACTTGTAATCTGCTTTTCCTCTTTCTTTTTAATCCAATTAATTAATGACATTGATTCTATTGGTTTTTTAAAGCTCTTATTTTTATTTATTTAATGAAGATTTTTTTTTTGTTCTCAATTTTGTTAATTTTGTCCTTTATTTTCAAGATTTCTATTTTGGTGTTTAGTTGTATTCTCAATTCATTGATGTGTTATTTTCTTTTTTGTTAACAAAAATGTTTAATGTTCAATGGGTGCCTCCCCAAAATTTTGGATGTTGAAATTATCTATCATTTCTACAACATCTGCTTCATCGAACAAATCTTTAAAATTAAATTATTTGGTGTTTAGTTGATTTTCATACTTTTTATTTATATATTTTTTGTTTTTATTGTTTTGTTTTTATTGTATTGTGATCAGTTAAGGATATGTATAATATTTCTGCTTTTCTATATTTATTTGTTAGGTTTTTATGTCCCGAACATGATAAATTTTTGTAAGGATACAATGTACACCGCAGAAATATGCATATTCTTTTCTATTTCCATTCAATAATTGTCAGATTCTATCACATCTAATTTTTAAGAGTTCAAGTATAGAAAATCAGTTATTATTCTGGTGTATCACATTCTCCTAAAATATTTTATTCTTTCACAAAGGGGTCTAATTCAGCCTTCATTGGGAGTTCAAAATTTCATGACCTTAGTGAACAGTTTACTCTGAGAAAAATAGTAGAATGAGATACTTCATATTTTTCTCTTTACCTTTTTATGTTACTATCTATACTTTCCTCAATAGGCTTATTTCTTATCTAGGAATTAATATCTCTTTCCTGAATTTCTATTTAACTGCTCTCCTAGGAAAAGAGTGAGGCTTTAAATGTCTGTTTAAAGCTACAATTTTTGTCCACAGTGCTACAACAGGTGAGATTGTTTCATTTGCCTTCCTTGTGCTTTTGGCCGTTTTGCCCATCACCATGTCTCATTGCATTGGTGCATCTAGAGAAGCTGCCTGCTTGGCTGTGAGGGGCCAGGGCTCTAGGTTAAAAATGCCAAGGGCTGTGGGCCTCCCAGTTCAGTCTGTTCTTAAGCAGAGGAGCTGGCCTGATGAGCACTTGGGATAGCAATTTATGGGCCACCATTAGAGGATTATAGAAACCCTTCCTCAAATTGTAAATAAATCTATATATACACGTGCATGTCTATACGTACATACATATATATCAGGTTTGTAGGAGGTGTACTACATAGCTTATGAAGGTTCCTCCTGTTTATGATGGGGGGAGGGGGGGTGGTAAATAAAGAACACTGAATTTGGAGACCAAAGACCTAACTAGCCCTACTACTACTACTAACTTTCCTTTCTGGGACTCATTCATTATATTCATATGTAAATCAGAGAATGGATTAGATTAGGCTTTCTCTCAGGTCTAACCTACTTCAAAATCCTATAATCATACATATATGTGTGTATACATGTATATACACAGAATATATTATATATATATTCATATAAGCTCAGATACTAACATGTATTATGTACATTTACACATACATACATGAATATACATCTGTATGTTCATATATTAGAGCCCTGTATACCTTTGTGTTGTCAAATGAAATCGTTTAAATGGAGATTTCTTAGTTTATCTCAATTTTCACACACACAGTCTCTCTTGCTCCTCCTCCTCCCTCTTTCCCACTTCCCTTTTATCTCTCCCCTCTTTCTTTCTCCCCCTTTCTCTTTCTTTTTCTTCCCCCCTCTCTTTCCTTTTCTTTAATACATCAGTAATCTATAACTTTATTTGCATTGGTATTAGCTCTACAGATACAGGTCACAATCCTTAGTGACTTAGTAGATGGACTTTGAGAGTTAATATAACCAAAAAATAATCACCATATGGCTAATGAGATGTATTTATATACACATGTACTTCAAGGCATTTTTCCAGCTGAGGCAAATCACAACCAACCCTCCTTCCTCCATGTCTTAATAGATGATCTCTGTGAATTGCCATGGCTGAAGAAACCAACTCATTTAGAGCTGAGTCTCTCTATTCCTAGCTAGACTGGTCTTCTAATGACAGACACATAATCCATCTCTGAGACTGTATTTGAAGCTTTTCTAATTTGATAAGAGCAACCAGAACTGACACTATGCTGATGAAAACTTCAAGAATCCAGTCACGTTGATGTCACAATGAAGCACTGGAGTAAGTGTATGTGTCTCATTAGCCCTGCCATGTTGTCTGAAATTTTCACATTACTGACTTGGAGGGATACTATATAAGTTGTTTTCAGCCATTAAGACCTGATTTTAACTCAGTGTGTCTTCAGTCACCTAGAATCACAGGTTTATAGATTTATAGCTAGAAGGAAACAGATACTGTCTAGTCCAACCAACTTATTTTAAAGATGAGGGAACAGAGGTTCAGAGAGGAAACTGACTTTCTGAAGGTCATTCTGATGACCTAGCAGGATTCTGAGGGAATGAAGGACAGATAAGTTTTGATGGGAAACATGGAAGTCTTGGAAAGGAGGGAAGGAAAACTATGAACCATGGGTCAATGTCTAGGAGGCAAGTCCAGTTGAGACCTTCCAAGAGGAAGCCCCTGGGCAGCCAATCATTAGTCTGAGGAACCTGAACTCCTCTTGTAAAGATACAATGAAGTAGAAAGGAGCACCAGAAGGGAGGATGGGATGCAAACATAGGAAAAAATGGCCAAAAAAATCAAACTTCGATGCCTGTGTTTTTGCATAGGTTCAGTGGTCTCTCAGAACAAATAATTAATAATGGCAGTAATAATGATGAGAAAACAATACATTTACACACTGTAACACAGATTACAAAATGAACTCCTCATAACAATGCATTGAGATTGATAATCATCCCTATTTTATAAATAAGGAAACTGAGGCACAAAAAAGATTTGTTCAAAGCCACATGGCTTAGTCTATTGGCACAGCTAAGAACCAAACACAGGTCTTCTGACTCCAAGCCTCATCTACTTTCCACTGCCCTGTTACTTGGGATCAAGGGATTTACAACCTAGACAGACCTTGAAAATCATATCTCATCTACTCCCCACCCCCATTTTATTGATGAGGCAATTAAGAGAGAGCTAAAGTAGCTTGCTCAAGGCGACGCAAGTCATGATTAGCACAGATTGGACTTGAACTCAGGTCCTCTGATTCCAGATGGGGTCGTCCCTGCCCTACACCATGTTGTCTGCCTGTGTTCACCATGACTCTTTATGATCTAGTTATGTTCAGCCAAGGGGTTACTTGCCAAGATGCAGCTGTAGTCGGTGAGTAAACTGTACTCCTCAGGATGGCAGAATTTAGAATTCTTGGGGACCTCTGGGCACTAGGCTGTTTGCTTTCTCCTTATTTGATGGATGGCCCCTACACCCCTTCCCATTGATTCATCTTTAGTGAGACTGTAGATTTTTAGAAGGGACCTTACCGATCATCCTGAGATTGTGAGTATCCACAACCACTGCACCCATAATGTATTTTAATTGCTCTCTATCAGATGGTTCCTCGAATAGAATGTACTTGTGACTTTGAACCTATGGCTAGAATCCACAGCTACCATTTGTTTCTGCATTTGTCATTTCCCTTAACTTGAGTCACAGACCATAGTAGATTGAATGTAAGAGGGAAAGGAAATTGCTTCTGGGAAATAGCTATGTGACCTTGGGCAGGTGACATCTCTGGTCCTCAGTTACCTCATCTGTAAAATGAAAGCATTTAACTAGATTTCTCTAAGGCCCATCCCAGTTCTGATATTTTGTGACTCCTTCACCCATAGTTTTAGTAAAAGAATTAAATTTCAAATAGTAAAAATTTGACATTTTAAACAAAAATTCACTTCCTATGATCCTCCCAAATTCGGTCACCATTGAAACCCAGATCACAGATTTAAAACTGGAACGGGCCTTTCAAGCCATGAAGTCCAGCTTCCTCATTTTGCGGTTGAAGAAACTGAGTCCCAGGGAAGTGAAATCACTTACTTAAAGTTCTACAGCATTGGGACAGTCAGGATTCAAACCCAGGACCCTTCCCCTCATCTCCCCATTTATCTTATTATCTATTTCTTAGAGTGCCTTAGCAATCAATACATATGTTTCCTCAGAATCCAAACTTTCAATTAGCCAAAGGGGCCGGTTTATGAGGACCCCTTACAGCACGTATGTTTAATATGTTAATTACATATGTTAGTTTCCTAAGTAGCCTTGCTCATCTTCCAGTTTGTTTTAACTATTAAGGCTTGTTCATCAAGTCCCTTATTTCAAGGGCATCCTGCAAAACATATTTCAACATATATTAGACACATTGCCAGGATGCCTTGTTTTTCATGAAAACTGAAACATTTGCTTTTACATTTTTCCTGAAAAAGACTTCTGGCAGCTTCCTGGGGAACATTTGAATTATCTTTTTTTTTCCCCTTCAACTAGAGAAAGTACGTTAAAGCCAAAGATGCTAGGACAAATCTTCATCTGTGTTCTCTGCTATGGCTTGGCAAATTTCATCAGGAAATCGCAAGGATAGCTTCTGTAGTTGGAGGGAGAGAGACAGAAGCATCTCGAGACATGGAAGAGAGCTTTCCAGGAGAGCACATTTTATTAGCTAATTGTCTCCTGATGCCTCGAGACTAGGTATGCTTTTTTTAAGGCAGGAAAAATGAGCCTGTCACCAAGACTGCTCCTCCAAGTCTGTTGTTGTGACTGTCCCCAGCACGCCATATGTTCTAGCTTTCACTATTTAATGGGGATTGAATCATTTGGGCTAACAGGCTTGGATGCAGTGGAGGGAGCTCGGCTCACCACGTCTGCAGCATTGGTGGAGGAGGGGTGGAACTGCTGACTTGTGGGCATCGAGACTTTCCAAGGCTTTCTTTCAGTCTCCTTTATTCCTGTTTCATGATTGTTCTTACAAAGTAGCAAATTCCATCTTAATAGACCTATGCTCCATTGGGAGATGAAACTATATCCAGGCTAACTCAGCAGAGTTGGAAGCTAAGTTGGAAACCTAAAAGGTGGTTTAAACTATATTTTTTATATGACTGACTGAAAGGACCTCCTACTTGAAAGTATCTCCCCACTAGTCTGCCTAAAATTCCACTTGTTTGGGTTGACACATTCCCTACTGATATAGATATCCTCCATGCTAGTACCTTCATGTGAATTAGGATCAGTGTTCAGAGTCCTTCAAGGTCATCTAGCTAACCCCTTCACTCTAGAACTAGAGAAACTGAGATTCAGAAAGATGAAGTAACTTACCCAAGGTGATATTGCTATTTAGTGGCAGTGAGGGGTTCAAACCTAGGTCCTGACTCTAAGTCCAGTGTACTTACCATTACCATGGCTTCAAGAAGAGTGGGGAGAGTTAGGCCTCCAACACCAAGGTGACTATGGTGGTAGAGTAGGACGCCATTGGACATTCAAGGACAAACAAGGAGCAGAAGGGGCAACATAGGTGAAGAACACAGGTTCTATGGAAGCGTTTAGGAAATGTGCTACAGTTCTTTCTTTTTAAAACTTGGCCTGGAGGACATTTTGCCTCCTTTACATTATAATGACAGCAATGGGAAGGGGAGACAGTTCTTAATTTTTCATGTAACATGGGCCCCTTTGGCAATTTAGGGAAGCCCATGGATCCCTTCTCAGGATACTATTTTCAAATGAGTAAAATAAAATGCATACAATTACAAAGGAAACCAATTATATCAAAACATCAATTTTAAAAAGAAGTTCACGGACCCCAAGTTAAGAATCCTTGTAGTGATGGATTTGAAATTAAGAAAAACCAGATAGACTGTTATTTTCATATATTGCGACTTTATAATCGATCTCTAACTTGAATTGCCAAGTCAGAGCAATGTTTTTTTAGAGAAGTAAACAAAAGCATTGCCAGTATGGAATCCTTACTTTTAACTCACATTCTTAACCCTTCTTCTTTAATGTGTGGTTTTAGAGGGTTGCCCGGGGCTCGGAGGATAAGCTGACTTGCCCAAGGTGATACAGGTAATTAGTAAGAGAGGCAGTATTTCAACCAGGGGCTCTGGCTCCATTGTTTTTTTTCTCTGTATCATTTTCATATTTATATCTCCAGCATCTAGCACTAATTACTGTGCTCACAGTAGGTGCTTAATAAATGCTTACTCATTGGTTTCCTCCTCAATTCAGTGTTGGGCTAAGTGATCTCTCAGTTCCCTTCCAACCCCAACAGTCTATGATTCCATAATCCACAAGGTCTATGCTCTTTCCACCACTGTCCATCCTCTAAGAGTCACAGAGAAAGTAACACACGCTTCCGGAAGGATTTGAGCTTGGAGGAACTTTACCTAATTTAATCTCTTCATTTTATATATGAGGCTAGTAAATTGCCCAAAGTCCCCAAGCTAAGTTGCAGAATGAGGATTCTAAGGCTTGAGTTCTGAATTTAGATCTTGTGTTCTTCCTGTTCCCCCCCCATTAAGATCAGAGGTCACCCTGCTGGGGTTAAGAGTTAAAAATATTTGGGCAGCACTTATTCAGTGGCCTCCTTTGACCAGGGCTAAGCTAGGCAGGCAAGGGGATGCCTTCCCTGCAAATAATACAGAACAGTAGGGTATCACCCCAGCATGAAAAAAATATGGGATCCTTTAGTCTGTCTTTCCCCACCCCTCTCATTGCAACTGCCAGCCAAGAAAGCACATAGTAGGAGAAGTTGGTGTGTTTTATTTTGAAAGTAGAAAAATGATTAAAAATGTAAAGGAAGGTGGGAAAAGGGAGGGAACTAAAAGAAAAGGGGAGTTTGGTGAAAATAGAAAGTAGTGGACACATCAGCTGATGTCCACCACATTGACAGTAACCATAGTGGAAGGAACTAGGAGCAAACAAGGAGAGAGACACCAGTTTAAAAACAGTTCAGATATTTATTCTGTCTCCACTATGCCTGAAATCCTTGAGGCGAGTGTTGTGTTTGCCTCTATTTATCCAGGCTCCAAATAACTTTGGTATTCTTTGGGGGCCTACAGTGAAGCTTGGAAATTGGAGCCAGCAGTTTGAAAAATCTTAATGGAAGCCTCAGGAGGGGTTGTTAGTAGTCAGCTCTGTTTAGGGTTGATGGTAAAATCAGGTTTGTTTGTTATTTCACTTGAAGAAACGGTGCTCAGCCTCTCTCCTTCAGTTAGTGGCCATTCATCATTCCTCATTTCTCTTGACAACAGTTCAGATTAGTTGTTGTTTGTCCTTCATTTCGAAGAGGACCAATGACATCATGAGGTGATGTCTTCACTAGCCCATAAATTTAACTTAAGTGAGGCAGAGTTGCACAGAGCAATCAGCCTCACTCCTTCTTCAAGAGTCATCAGAGTCCAGTGGCAGGACAAAAGCAGAATGGCCTTCAATGGCCCAGGATACATTGGATAATCTTGGCATCTTCGATGTTTGACCGCAGTGCCTACTTCAGCTGCCTTCATGGCCTTTGGAACAAATTGTTCTCATCCACCCATTCCTCTGGGGGATGTCTCCACTTTGTGGGGATAGACATCCCCTGGGTTTGAGGCCTATAGTTTACCCTCAACCTGGTTTAGCCTTTTTGCCAAGACAGTTTTACCAGAGTGTGGCCATGGGCATGCTACAGCTTCTTGGAAACACAGGTGAGAGTTGGGTGGCAGATGGACACCAAAGGTGGATGAGCAGTCCTGAAAAAGGCTAGAAGCGCTCACACCAGAGGTACTAGTCCTCCTGAATACCCCACACACTCTTCAGTTCAGTAAAGAGAGGGCAAGCATCTGGCTTGTCTGCAGTAACACCAACTTTAAGAACAGAAAGCCCTGAGCAGCAGAGTAGGAAAATAGTTATGCTCAAAGCTTAAAGATAGAAAAGAAAGAAGTAAAGTCAGCAGGGTACACGGGAAAAAAGCATTAGGTGTAGTAGAGTCAAGGACTTGGAGTCAAATCCCAGCTCTCTCATGAATTACCTATGTGACCTTGGTTAAGCATCAACTACATACCAGGCACTGTATGAAACACTTTACAAATATCTCATTTGATCCTCAAAACAACCTGGGAAAGAGATGCTATTATTATCCACATTTTACAATTGAGGAAACTGAGGAAAAGGTTGAGTGCCTTGCCCAAAGTCACTTAGTAAGTAAATATGTGAGCCTGGATTTGAACCCAAGTCTTCCTGACTCTAGGCCCAGTTCTCTATCCACTGAGTCACCTACCCGTCTATGTGGGCCTCACTTTCTGTATCTGTAAAATGAGGGAGCTAGAGTAGATGACCCCTAAAAGTCCCTTCCAGCTCTGACAAACTGTCAGGTGTCCTTTTTTTTCCTGAAGAAAGGATTTTAAATGGAAGAAGATATTTTAAAACTAAAAACCACATCCATTTGTCTAGCATATGTAATGAGGGGCATTAGATTATGTCTGGGTTAATTTATTTCTTGCTATCAGAAAATGGGATTCTGCTGTAGTTATTTTTATTTCTTGATTTTTAAATGACCATTAGCTTAGAGCTGCCATGTTTTTTGAGTTATGTTAACTAATTCTGCTTCAGGTTTTTGTAATGCAGCTTCTTTTGATGGCACCGCCCCCCCCCCCAAGTCATAGCTGAGTCTTGGTTGCAAGAGAGGGAGATGGCGCTAGTCTTTATCCAGGCTGGTGCCCGTTGTCTCCTGGAATCAGCCCTGGGAACTAGTGACGAACCTTTCCTTCCGTGGAGAGAGAAGTCTGAGATTGGGAAAATAGCTAGGCACGCATTTTCATCTGTTTGAATTCATAATTCAGTTCTGTGAGAGGGCATCATGGTATACCGGATGGAGTGCCCAACTCCTGAGTCAGAAAGACCTGGATTTGAATCCTGACTCTAAGGCTCGCTCACTCTATGGCCCTGGAGAAGTCACAACCTGTCTTGAGCTTCAGATTTCTCATCCGTAAAATGGTGATGATAATAACACCTGTAGTACCTACCCCACTGTTGGTTGTCGTAAGGATCAAATGAGATAATATACTAATGAGTTCAACCCAGTGAACTTCTGTATCATCTTCTACGTTCAGAGCTTCGAATTCTGTGCTGTGGATCCAAGAACAATAAAAACAGCTACCATTCAGATAGCACTTTGAAGTTTGCAAAGTTCGCATTTTACAAATATCATCTCATCTGATCCTCATAACAACCCTGGGAGGTGGGGGCTATTATTATCTCCATCATACAGAGGAGGAGACTAAGGCTAAGAAAGACAGTGCAAGGGTGGGGAGCCTGTGGCCTCATAGGTCCTTGGGTGTGGCCTTTTGATTGAGTCCAAGTTCTACAGAACAAATCCTTTCATTAAGGGGATTTGTTCTGTGAAGTTTAGATTCACTTAAAGGACCTCACTTGAGGACCTAGAGGGCCACATGTGGCCTCGAGGCCCCAGGTTCCCCACCTCTGGCTTAGTGACTTACCAAGGGTCACATAGCTGGTAAATGTCTGAGGGAGGATTTGAATTTAGGTCTTCCTGATTTCAAGTTCAGCATGCTATCTGCTATGCTATGTAAGTATCTCATAAGGATAAAACAAGATCCATTTCCTGCCCTCCAGCCCTTACAGACTCACAGAGGTATGAGACATATACAGATAACAAATAATGAGAATACGACACAATCTGATGTGATAGGTATACAGAAGAGAAAGAGCAGTGCTTGGCTCACAGTAAGTGTTTAGTAAATGCCAAAAAGGGGTACAGATTGGAGCAGGGGATACTTTTGGCTGAATTGGTCAGAGATGGCTTCATAGAAGAGCTGAGCTGGATTTTGAAAGGAAGCATTTCAATAGGTGGTGAACTGAGTAGAGCTCTGGGCCTGGAATCAGGAAGACTCATCCTCCTGAGTTCAAATCTGGCCTCAGACACTTACCAGCTGTGTGACCTTGGGCAAGTCACTTAACCCTGTTTGCCTCAGTTTCCTCATCTGTAAAAAGAGCTTCAGGAGAAAACAGCAAACCACTCTAGTATCTTTGACAAGGAAACCCCCAATGGGGTCATGAAGAGTGGGACACGACTGAACAATAACGGCAACTACTTTCAACAGGTCAAAAGGCAGGCAGAATCAGTTCCAGGCACGGAAGATGGCCTGTGCAAATGCAAATACATGGGCAAGGCTAGGGCGGGATTAGAGAATGCCAAGTGGCCCAGCTTAGCTGGGATGTAGAGTGGGCAAACATCCACCTGGATCTTGGGTTCACTTGGTTTTTAATGTCACTGTTGTTGTCATTGTTCAGAGCCATTAGCAGAGGAAGTTAGAGCATGATATAAATAAGGTCAGGGTCACTAGTCTGGTCTCCCTTGGGGACAATTAGCTTTCCTGTGTTTTCAGATCACATGAATCCAGAAACTGCCCACCTACGTCTCAAGGGCATGACATTTATCAAAAACGGGGTGGGTGGACTAGGGCAATTCCATCTTTGCCAATAGAAAAAGGCTCCAAGTACAATTAATGACCTACTGACTACAGGTCAGGAACAGCATCTTTGTACAGAGCACACACTTTAAAGGGAAATTCTATGGATTTTTAGACATTTTTTTTCGAAATTTACTTACTCAGTCATTTTGCAAGTGCCTCATATTTTATTCAACACACCATAAAATGTGACAGTTTATCAGGCTAGCCTGTCTTTCCATTCTGTCCCTGGCAAGCGTCCACAGGCTTCTCCCAAAGGACACAAGAAATACTGCAGCTAGCTAGTGGACTTTTCTGTGGTTACCTGCCTAGGGATGGGGGCGGGAGGAGGCTGGGGGAGGGGAAAGGGGAGGTTCTGTTACTTTCTCTTTCTCAACAGAGTCACCCCTTCCTATAATTCTTCTTTCTTGTTTCTAAGCCATCTTTGTCATTATCAGACCCTTTCTTTCACAAAGGACCTCCTGGATATTCTCGCCTCTAGGTACTAAAATGTTTTCTTCAGGACTAACAATAAAACCTTTCTCAACTTGAACTCTGGGAGCTCAAGTCCTATGTAAGGCATATTGATCTCTATCATTGATTTAACTTTCTGTGTGTGTGTGTGTGTGTGTGTGTGTGTGTGTGTGTGTGTTCAGCATTAGTCCATCTTTAAATACGGAGTTCTTGAAAAAGGACTCTTTGAAGCTAATTCTAATGATGATGATGATGAAGAAGAAGATGAAGTGACATTCCCATAGTTCGCTAAAATTTGCAAAGTGCTTTACATTAATTATTTCATTTAATCCTCACAACAACCCTAGGAAGTGAGTAGATATCATTATCTTCATTTTATAGCTGTGGAAACTGAGGTCCAGAGGGATTAAAGAATTTGCCCAGCTAGTATCAGAGATAGACTTCAAACCCAAGTCTCTGCTGGATCCAAGTTCAACCCTCTTTCTATTATACCCCAAGACCTCTCTAAGGACTTGGTCCAGAATAAGAAAGAATGTTGGCATTCATCTAATACAGCCCCCCTCATTTTATATATGAGGAAACTGAGACCCAGCTCTGTAGGTGAGTCAGTTTCGCTAAGGTCACAGCAGAGCCAAGATTGGGACACAGGTACCCCTACTTAAGTGTGTGTGCCAAAGAAGGAACAAATGACGTGTTTCTAATTCTTTCATTTAGGGATTTCCTGGATGTTTCTATCCAGACTCCTTTAGCATGTAATCTTTACATGTTGGCACTAAAAAATCCTTGTGTTATGTCACATTTGTCTAGTACTTAGAGTTTTAAAAGCCCTTTCATGTGCCATGTTTCATTCAATCCTTTACCCAAGGGAAGACAATCTGGTGAAGTAAGTAGGGCAGGTTGCCTCTTCTTTCTTTTGTAAATGGAGAAACTGAGGCTCAGTGTTATTATAACACCTGTCCAATGTTATACAGTAAATTAACAATGGAACTGCAGTTTCAATCTCAGTCTCTGAATGCCTAATCTAATGGTTTCCTACAATACATACCCTGCAAATTGATTTTATTTATTCATTTACTTAAGATAATCTCTTTCTGTTATGTTTTAGGAAAGTTTTCTCTTGTTGATAAAATCTGTTTGGTCACAAAATAAAGCATTTTTAACTAGTACTTTTCCTCTTATTACCAATTTCTCTAGCAATATTGTTTCCCCTATTGTTTGGTTTCTCTTATGTATTTTTTTCCAGCAATGATGTTACTTTTGCATTTCCCCCTTCCCTCCCAGCTCTATTTGCTAGTCACAAGACTGAGGACCTTCCACTGATTCTTTATATATTCTTTTCAGGCTAATTTCCTGCCACCTTCCCCTCTTCTGTTTTTACTCTCAGCCTTCACCTAAAAGGAGGGCAAACAGATGCTTTGCAAATGAATTAGTGCATTAGATGTGAACAGTCACTACTTAACACCTAACCTAGATTCATCCTATAAAATATTCATTCAAGATGATGTTGGTTTCAGTTCATGTGTTTGGTCAAAGTATTGACCAGTCATACAGAAATGATGCACCACAATGGCTTAACCCAAAGGAATGTAGCAGAGTGGAAAGGCCATTGAATTGGGAGAAGTTTATAGATTCAAGACCCTGTTCTGCTGCTAGTCCTGATACAAATCACCTCACTCTTCAGGGCTGGAGTTTTACCAAGCCAATTGGCTCCTGCTAGAGACATGACGGATTCGGAGTACAGAATGAGACAGACAGACATTTGCAGACTTGGACAATATGGTGATTTGTTTTGCTTGACTCTGCATATCTGATGTAAGGGTTGTTAGTTTTTCTTCCTTTCTTCCTTTCTTTCTTTCAACTGGGGGAAAGAGGAAACCAGTGATAGGGTTAATAAAATTTTAGAAAAGAAGGTCTTTAAATGCACAGGAAAGAGTAGAAGGAAAGTTAGTAGGAAACAGACAAGCAGGACAACTTGGAAAATAAGATTTTAAAATTTGCTGTTTGAGAGGAAAAGCAAATTGTGCCTGGTGCAGAGGCCCAGATGCCCATACAATCCTCTTTTTTCTGTTCTGTTCTACATATTAAAATGATCTTATTTGCTATTCAAGTTCAGAATAAAAAAATTAATTTTTAAAAATGAGGGGGATGCTAATTTCCAGTTCTTAGATTCTATGATAAAAGTCTTATCCTTCTGCCTCTTCTATCTCTGAAGATTTTTTTTGTGAGAAAAGTAAATGAGATGATCTATATAAAGCACCTTATAAACACTTAAGAGCCACAGAAATGCCAGCTGCTAGCATCATTGTCCTTATCATTGCCACCAGCACTATCATCATCCTCACCAGTATCAGAGTAATTAGTCTAGGCACTTTGCCACCAATGTTTATTAAAATTTTTCTATGACTTTAGGAGTTGCTGTGGCCAAAAAAAAAATCATCTCCCTATAGCCACCATAAGATTCTTTGATTAACTAGGCTGGTTCTGAAACAACAGACAGATTACTGGGTTTGTACTTGAAGCATTTCCAGCTTGGTAGAGTGCTAATGCTGCTCATTCTCCACTGGGCCTTTGATATCCCTGGGTGACCTACGTACCAAGAGACAACAAATACCATTACAACAAAAATAGCTTTATAACAAAAATTGGTCTATGCCTCACGTAGCAGTCTATTTTTTCTATTATCATCATCATCCTAGTCCCAACCTTGGTTCAGATCCCATCTCTACCGCTCACTACCTATGTGACTTAGACCAAGTCATTTGATTTCTCTCAGTTGGTTCATAAAATGATATCCATTTCATCCATAAAATGACAAGATTAGACTTGACATCTGACACTACTTTCATCTCTAAAACTGTGATCCTCTGATCCTATCATCATCATATCAAACAATATTTGACATCAATTCCAGCAAACCAAAACCATTTGGACAGCTCCTCTGATATGCAGAATGTAATGTATCCCTATCTTTTTTCCCATTCTTTTCACCTGGGAATGTCCCTCCACCCATGTGGCACCCTTTTTATATCGGTGAGCTCCTGCCAAAACCTGTCTCCTTTTTGAGGAAGGGTGGCTATCCATTTCTGATTTTCTCTCCTAGATCTGCTTCTGACTCTCTGGATTTCACTACCATCTTCCCCTCTTTCCCACTCTACCCCTGCCTTTTATTTCCTTTTATGGGTTATCTTCCCCTATAATAATGTAAATTCCTTAAAGGCAAGGGCTATCTTTCTTTTTGATTATATTTTCATCCCCAGTGCTCAACCCAGTGCCTGGCACATAGCAAATGCTTGATAAATGCCCATTGACTGCCTGACCCATCTTACCCATACTTTACTATGTTTTCACACCAAAAAAAGGTCTCTTTCCCCTCATTTTCTCAAAAACCAACACTTTCCCTAATTCCCTTCTGCATATGCCAATCTAGACATCTCTTTATTAGCAACTTATTCTGATTAAAATTACACCAAATTTCCTCCTTGCTTATTGCTGGTAGAAGAGCACAGACTAAAAGCAACCTTGTGATTTCTCACTAAATGTAAAATCTATGATGTGGACCACCTGAGGCAGGCGTCAATCACAAATGAGCATCTAGTGAAGTAATCCACTTGGGACTCACTGTGAGCACCGTGCTAGGTTGAACATTCACTGACAGCTATTTAAAATGACATCTTTTAACCCAAAGGAAATAGCTTCTTATCAAGTCTGCTATTAGCTTTCCTTCACACCTTAATATCTCCTTCTTGCTTACTGGGTGCCCAGATCCCATGCCCACTTCCATCTGGGCATGCTCCAAAGGCAAGACTCCATTTTACAGTAGTTATCCTGAAATTATCAGCATGGTCCACCTTAGATGGACATTCCCCTCCCCGATGAATATTCCTGCCAACTCAGCCATCCTCATCTACCCTCCAGACCCTCTGTGACTAGGAGAAGACAGGTTTGGGATGAGAGATTCTTCTCATATTTGTTCCTGTCTCTCACCCTAAAGGCTTTTGAACCTTTCTTCCACCACACCACACATGATTTGGACCACATAAAAGCACTCCTCCAATGCCAATGGTGTTTCTCTTTATTGCACTCATAGAAGATAGCACATTGTTTATCCAGACCAACTGTGACAGGAGAGAGAGAAGACAATCAAATATTCCAGGCACGAGAGTCCTTGATTCCTTACATCTGGGAGAATACAGGTTGTCAGATCTGTTTGCTATTACCCCTGTTTCTGCTTCCCAACAGGGAGCACACTTTTTATATAATCAGGAAACCAGTAAGCCTGAATGTAGTACATAACTTTTTTTTCTTATTGTTTTCTTAATTTCTTAAGTCACTGGGCCCAGCTGGTAACCAGTTCTCTCTTGATGAATTAAAGCAAATTGTAGATATACAAACCTCTGCCTATCTTAAAGTAAAGATGACCTCTTGCTGGACTAGAGGCTGAGAACTATTGAAATTGAATTAGTTTATTAAATAAACCTTTAGATGCAGAAATAATATTGATTTGATTACTTATTTTCTATGCATTCCTTTGATGTTAGAAATGCATTTTATCTTAATTGGCACTTGGGCCAGCCAGGTGGCATAGCGGATGGAGTGCCAGCCCAGGAGTCAGGAAGACTTGAGTTCAAATCTGGCCAAAGACACTTACTAGTTCTGTGACCAGGACAAGTCACTTAACCCCATTGGCCTCAGTTTCCTCACCTGTAAAATGAGCTGGAGAAGGAAATGTCAAACCACTTCAGCATCTTTGCCAAGAAAACTCCAAATGGAGTCATGAAGAGTCAGACACCTCTTAAATGAGCAAACAACAACAAAATCTATACTTAGTGTAGCACGTTACAGTCAATGTGGTTTAGTGAACAAAGTGCCAGCCTTGGGATCAAGAAGACCTATGTTTAGTTCTTATCTCAGCTGTTTGCTAATTGTGTGACTCTGAGCAAGTCACTCAAGCTTTGGTTTGGGGGCCTCAATTTTCTTATCTGCAATAACTATGAATCTTGCAAAATGCTATCTAAATGTGAATCAGTATTAGAGTCTGCAGGGATTCTCTGTGGGTCTCCTCCTGTGGCTTGTTTCTTTTCTTATTGGATGCATTGGAGGCTTTACGCTCTGGATTTGTTTGTGTGCTGTTCCCATCTTTCTCCCATCACCTCCATCTTTCTCATGTACTTTTTTGAGACCTACTCAGGATCAATCTTTTATAAATGCATATTTCTTTTTTAAAAAAATACAAATGCATTTTTGTCACCTATATTTTTGATACAGTTTTTTCTGAAAGCAAAAGTGAAGTGCTCTAAGTCAACCTCATTATGGTTCACAAACCAAAAACATGACTTCGTTTCCCGCTCAGTCTAATTTTTCCCCTGTAACTCTCCTTACCAAGCTCAAGCAAGGAGTCATAAATTCATAGAGATCTCAAGAATGGCAACTTTCTCTGATTTAGCCAGGAGTGGAGAATTATTATATATTAGTCCTACACATGATCAGTAGGCATTATCCTGAGTGAACAGCCAGGCATGAGAATGGGGGAAGAAGGGCTAGGGTAGAGCCAAGTCAAAAGAAGCCTGCACCATTACAGTATTCGGCCGTAGCACTCCCATCTCCCCTAAGGTATTTGGAGTCTACTTTTCTAGACACTGGTTTCTAGCAGATGGAAAAGTCTGTCTACAGCCAATAACACACAGCTGCCCTGGCAGCTAAATAAATCTCCTGAGATAGCCAGATGCAAAGCCCCACTACGCTAGACATACAGGAGCAAACAACAGGAACACTCTTCTCCTCTCTATGGATTTGAGACAATGTTTTTACCACAATTTCTAGAGCCAGAAAGGGGGAGTCCCGAGGGTAGCTATATATGTTACTATAAATTATTGTTTAACAAACTGCACTAAAGCATGGAAGTCAACATAGCCATTTCAAATTACTTGATCCCTTCGTACTTTTGGCTTCTCTGGTTGTAAAATGGGAGCTTTCTCCCAAAAATCTTTCTTGTGGGTTCTGTGTTGAACTATAGACAAATAAATAATGGATGAATGAATAAACAAATAAATATGTGCTCCTCAGACAAGCATGTTCATTTGGAATCTAATTAAGGACAGTCTCTAGACAACTGTGGAATTAGAAATTCTGAATGGAAATATTTCCAAGCAAATAAATAAATCCATATAATAAATGCTGGTGGCAAGGACAAAAAAGGAACCGCTATCACATACACTCAATGAGTATTTGTGAAATCAATTTGAGCTGCCCTTCTCAGCCTCCCTCCCCTCACAGAATGTGTCCAGTGAAATATTAGACAACATAAAATACAGCATGTAAACTCCTTGAGGTCAGGGAATGTCCCATTTTATCTTGGTATCCCTGGTGCCTGGTCCTTGATGGTTGATTTGTGTCTCTAGCACCTAACACATTGCCTGGTATGTGGTCAGTAATTAAATAAAAGTTTTTTGGTTGACTGACTGATTGGTTTGACCAAATGACATGGTTGTTTTACAGGACAAAGAATACAGTCTGATTCACACCAGACCTCACTCAAATCCCTTTATGTTAACTGTCTTTTAAAATAATAATTTTTAAATTTTGCTTTTCATTTCTTTTAAAAATACTCTGGCATTTTTAATTCACTGCTTGCTGACATGCTTTGACCCAGAATCTGTCTTTTAAAATAATATGGTTACATTTCTATTTCCTCCCAAACAACATTGAAGGTTCATGTTATGACTAATGTGATGTTCTCATCTTCTCTTTCTTCCTGTGCGTGGGCCAAATAGAAGTACTCAGCCGTGTCCCTCTGCAATATCTCTACGGAAGTCCTGAAAGTCATCAACGCCACAGAAGAGTTGATAGCAGAATCGAATGGTCCCTGGGATTTCCCAGCAGATCCTCCTGAGAGAGAGAAAGGGGCATTTCCTCTCGGGACAGACCACGTGAGACTTGACGAGCAGCTCACTTCACTGGAAGAAAACGTAAGCGTGTGTGGCTGGGTGGGCCCTGCTCGGGTTAGATCAGTGATGGTTACACGATTCAGCCTGCGAATGGACGCCTACCCTATGGCTGATTGATGTCACAGGGCTTAGCACAGTGCCTGCCACATAGTAAGCAATTGTCGTTGCTGTTTGTCCTTTGTTCTCAAAGAGGACAATTAAAAAATGTTTGTTGACGTGGATTGTTGACTTAAGCCCAGAAATGATAAGGTCTAATTCAATAGAATGAGTGTTGGGGGATGTTGGAGGACCTGGTTTCAAACACTGCCTCTATCACTTACTACCTGTGGGACCATGGGAGACTCAGTTTCCCTCTGAAGATCTCCTTCCCTCACCCATCAAATGAAAGCATTGGAGTATTTTACCTCCATGATGGCTTCCAGCCCTGGATGGGTGATAATCTATGAAACAGACATGGCTCCAAGGGGCTGTATTAATTCTCCAGACTTCAAGAATGCTCCTCTCATCCCTCACTGCCCCACAATCCCCCACAAGGTGGTAAAATCCTATTGGATTTTAAATCCTATTGGATCCTAAAAATCCTATTGGAGACAACTGAGGCAGATAGGGAGACCTGGCTAGCATGGTGTAAAGAGAAGGGCTGTACTTGTATCCAAAGACTCCAATCAATCAGGCTTCCTTCCCCTGTGGAAGCAGGGTAGTGGATAGTGCATTGGGCTGGAATCAGGGTGACCTGGGTTTGAACTCCATCTCATACTAGCTGTGAGACCTTGGCCAAGTCACTTATCCTTCCTAGGTCTCAGTTTAGTGTAGCACTTCACTTATGGTGTGGTTGTGAGGCTCAAGCAGACCAATGCATAGAAAGTACTTTGCAATCCTTAGTAACTTGAGTAACTGAGCTTGAGTTTCCTGCTGAGGACAATGGGCGAGATGACCCGTGAAATCTTTCCCAGTCCTAAACCCTATGGGCCTGTGATTTCTATAGTCCTGGGCAATAGTACCTTATATACATCACCTCACTTAATCCTCACAATAACGTGGTGAGGGGACAAAAAGGGTGACTCAACTAGGGTTACTCTGTTAAACAGGGACAGAGTCAGAACCACAATGACATCTGGTCTGGGGCTCTTTCTTCTCAAGAAATCAAGGCAATGTTCCCATCCCCAGGTGACAGCAAGAACCAGGAGAGAGAAGGAGAAACCTCCACTCAGAGGACACATCGGTATTTACATCCCCCCTTCATGACTCTACCAGTCCAGGCTTCTACATGCAATGGGGCCATGCATTTTGGACTGGGAGGGAGGCATGTGTCTTATTTAATTTGCCTGTTTGTTTTAAGCAGCTCTGTGTTTTGGGGGATCTTACAGTTTTACAAAGTAATAGTGTAGGGACAGCTAAGTGGCACAGTGAGTAGAGCGCCAGCACTGGAGTCAGGAGGACCTGAGTTCAAATCCAGCCTCAGACACTTGACACACTTACTAGCTGTGTGACCTTGGGCAAGTCACTTAACCCCAAATGCCCTGCCAGAAACAAAAATAAATAAGCAAACAAAAGAAAACAAAACAAAGTAATAGTATAACCAGAGGTGGGGAGCCCAGAGAGGTTGTTGAATAGATCAACAGTAACAACAACTTGATAGGAATTTGAATTCAGGAAAACCTGAGTTGAAATCTGGCCTCACACACTTCCTAGCTGTATGACCCTGGTCAAGTCACTTCACCCTGTTTGCTTCATTTCCTCATCTGTAAAATGAACTGGAGAAGGAAATGGCAAACCACTCCAGTTTCTTTTCCAAGAAAACCCCAAATAGGGTCATAGAGAGTCAGACGTGACTGAAACACTGAATGACAACTCTTATTGTTGTCATGACCGTGCCCTACAGCTGAGAGATCAAGTAGTGTCTATTAAGCCCCTTCTCTGCGCCATGCCCTGAGATAGAGATAGAAAGACACAAGTGAACCATTTCCTACCCTCAAGGAATTTATGTGCTATCAGAATTAAAATCCAGATCAAATAGGTTTGAGATGAAGCAAGTCAGGAAAGGAATGTATTTTATATAGTAGCTATCAAATAGGCTCCACCAATGTCTTTCTCTGGTGCCTCATTTTGGTGGGGAGGGGCTCCAGGGTTCTCAGAATCTATGCTGCCAGAGCGTAAGCCATCCAGAGTGGAGGAGCTTCGAGCCTACTACTGGTAATGAGCTGGCTTCTGTTATCCAAGGAGTGTGGGAGAGTAGAAGAATGCCAGTCTGGGGGCCAGAGCACATGGGTTCAAATCATGATTCTGCTTTTTACTACGTGTGTAATCTTGGCCAAGTTACTCATGGCCTCTGACCCTCAGTTACTTTATCTTTAAAGTGAGAGGTTTGGACTAAATGATCTTAACGTCGTCCCCCACTCAATCTGTGAAACAGAACTCCTGTCTAAATGCTGAGGTTCATCGCTAGGCTGACTGTGGGCTGATAAATTTCTCCCTCACAGTCCTTCTCAAAGACTACCCACTAAACCCTAACAAGGACTCTTAATCTGGGATCTGTCATTATTTTTTTCTTTTGATATTTTGATGACTGTATTTCAGTGTAACTTGTTTCCTTTGGAATCTTTTGTATTTTATTTCATGCCTTTAAAAAACAGTATTCAGTGAAGGGGACTATATTCTTCACCAGAATGGGGGTGAGGCCAGGGGAAGGGCTGTGATATTGAAAAAAAAGAAGCTTACTCTTTCCCTAGAGGTTCTGTCCCTATCCACAAAATTTCATATTCTTGAAGTATTGAAATATTATACTTATATACACTTAGGCTTGAATCTTGAATAATATCCATCATCAATATTACCAATATGAAATTTTATATTTATTATAAATACTTAGTAATAATAGCAATAATAACTAACATTTAACCAGAGCTTTAAGGTTTGCAAAGCACTTTACAAATATAATCTCATTACTACACCCTGTTGCCTGAAATGGTTAAAATTTAACTTACAATAGACATTTCTCCTCATTCTTACTTTGAGCTCCTATGCAAGGCATTCAACAGGAATATTTCCCTGTCAGATAGGCCAGTATATTTCAAATGAGTCCATTACACGTCACACTCGGCCCCTTTTTCTGTTCTCATGTTCATTAAGCCTTCCCGTTCTGAAGACGTCTACCACTGACTCAGAATGTAAGTGACACCAGTAATCTCATCGGCTCTAAGGAGATAAAAGCAATGATTTTGTATTCTTGGAGAGAAGATGGTATAGGACGGAGGCTTTTGAAAACACAGGTTTTCCTGTCAAGGAGTTTTCAGCTGTCTCTCAGGCATCTCCTTCTATAGGGAAATATTGGTCCCCAGCCCTTCCTTTCCTCATTTCACTTTTAAAATTAAACCCTCCATATTCCTGGGAGCCTATTCAATGAGTCAGGAAGAATTAGGAGTAGTGGTGAAACATCCCCCCACCACTTTTGAAAAATCTGTTGAATTTGTCAAGCCAGTAAGCATCTTTTTGTCTTGTCTAGGAGGGAATCCAAAAAATACATTGAGAGCCAAGACTGGCCTTAGTTAAAAGAAAAAAAAAATCTAGACTCTCACTTGAGAGACTGAGGTGGGTGATTGGATTAAGTCTTTGTTTCTGTTTTGCTTTCCTTAAAGACCTCTCATTTAAGTCTTTTATCTCATTCTGCAAAGTGAAGGCAACAATTATTTATTAAAGACCTACTATGTGCTAGTTAGTGGTAAGCACTGGGGATACAAAGAGGGCAAAAGACAGCTCTTGTGGGTCTCAGAATCTAATGAGGGACACATAAACAAACAACTGTGTATGAATAAGCTACATACAAGAGAAACTCGGGGAAAACACTAGAATTAACAGAGATTGGGAAGGGCTTCCTGTAGGAGGTACTACTTTAGCTGAGACTTGATGATAAGGAGAGCATTCTAAGCATGGGAGTCAGCCAGTGAAAATACCCAGTGTTGGAAGATGAATACTTTATAAAGTACCCCATCAGATTTGTTGTTGAATCACTTCAGTCATGTCCAACTCTATGTGACCCCATTTGGGGTTTTCTTGGCAAGATATTGGAGTGGTTTGTCATTTCCTTCTCCAGCTCATCTTCCAGATACCCTCCACCAAAGTCCTGCTTTGGTGTCTAATTGTGATGTGGAAGGGAAGGGACCCTGGGTCCTCGAAAATGATTAGTCACTAGAATGTGATCTCAATTGGGTCCTTCCAGATTGGAAAGCTTCTAGTCCAAGCCTGGTGACAGGCATAATTTCTGTTATCATGGCAGTGTGGTGGAAAAGAAAAGAATGTTGCCTTTGGGGTACCCACAAGAGATTAAGGCATGAGAATATACTACTCTTTCCTCTCTGTGCATACCCAAAAAGCAGGCTGACAATGATGAGACATTTGGATAGGATCAGAAACTCACAAGAGAAATACAAGTAAAGTCTTTCAAAATAATCAGTGGGTGCCCATATCCAGCGCAGCCTAAGAAAACTCAAGTCAATAAGGATGGTGGGAAGAATGGTCCTGAGATTGGTATTACAGAGTCCTAGATTTTGTTTAAAGGGACCTTAGACAGAACACTCTCTTCTTACAGAAAAGGAAAACAGTTCCAGAGAGTTCAGGCAACCTGCCCAAAGATAGGCAAGTTGTAAGGAAGCAAAGTCAGGATTCTGGTCAGGTCCCTAGACTCCAAATTTCAAATTCTGCCATCTTTCAACCATGCCTAAGTCAAGAGACCTGAGTTTTAGTCCACCCATCACCAGTCCTGTGGTGTTAGGCTAGTCACTTAGCTTCCGCTCCTCAGTTTCTTCATGTATGTAAAATAAGGATAAAGGTAGCTGGGTGGTGCAGTGGATAGAGCACTGGCCTGAAATCGGGAAGATCCGAGTTCAAATCTACTAGCTGTGTGACCTTAGACAAGTCACTTGCTCTCACTACCTCAGTTTCCTCATCTATAAAATGAGCTGGAGAAGGAAATGGCAAACCACTCCAATGTCTTTGCCAAGAAAACCCCAAATGGGGTCATGAAGAGTTGGATGCAACTGAACAACAAAAAACAGCAGCTCATCTCATGTAGGGAATCACATAAGAGCATAGAATCCTAAAGTCAAAAGAAACCTCAAAGGTTCTATTTTCCAATCTGAGCAATAGCAACGCATGTGTAATATATATTATTATTAAGAAATTACTATGTTAATAATGCGATTTTTTTGGAGCTGTCACTAGGTATTAGCATGTGGAAAGAATGATGGTTCTGGTGTCAGAAGGGACTCGGTCCTGCCTATGTGTGACTTGAGTCACACACACACACACACACACAATCCCCCTGGGTCTCAATACCCTTGCCTCCATTCCCAACTTTCCCCTCTTCAAAGCTCTTATTACTGAGAGCACCACCATCCTCTCAGCCTTCAGGCTCAGAACTTCAGTGTCCAACTCAATTCCCCATTTGATCTCAGCCCACATATCCAATCCATTGCTGAATGCTGTTTCCACCTTCACCACATCTCTCCCATTTCTCCTTCTCTCCACTCACACAGCTGCTCCCCTGCTGCAGGCCCTTACACCTGGACTATTGTATATAATATCTTCTCATTGGTTTCCCTCTCCTGAATCTCTCTCCAATCCCATCCATTCTCCACTCAGATGCCAAAGTAATTTTTCCAATGAAATGTTACCCAACTTGTCCAGAAATCTGTACTAACCAATCGATTAACAAATATTTATTAATGCCTGCTATGTGCTAGGTGCCTGCCCTCCTAGAGCTCACATTCTAACTCAGAGTTCTCATGGCTGTCATTTGTCTCTCTTGTTTGTAGGTGTACCTGACCGCAGGCACCGTCTACGGGTTAGAGGGCCAGCTAAATGAACTGGAGGACGCTGCCCGGAGAATCAGCAGCACCACAGGGGAGTCGGAGCTTGCTGAGCTGGAGGACCAAGTGGCCACAGCAGCAGCCCAGGTGCACCACGCAGAGCTGCAGGTGAGAATGTCTCTTCTCCTCATCACCAGCTGGTAATAGTCCTGAGCCCGTAGAATCAGGAGGTGTCAGAGCTACAAGAGATCTTAGAAGTAATCTAGTCTAAACCGCTCCACCCACTTTACAGATGTGGAAACTGAGGCCCAGGCAGAGAGAGATTGATTTGCCCGAAGTCACGGGAGTGGTAAGTGACAGAGCTAGGTCTGTACTATGCCATGTGCTTCTTCTCTCCCTAATTCTGCCACCCTTCCTATCTACATCTGAATAATAAGTATCACTTTTCTATACTCTAGGCTCTCAGCAAAACTGCAAACCAACTGGTTGTCTTGCTCACCTAACACAGCTTTTCCGCAACCATATCCCCTTTCCCTGGCAAACAGGGCCCTCAACTTGTGTTTTTCCTTCTCTTTAAAAACACCCGCAGAAAGGAATTCAAGGAATTCATTTAAATTAAAATAAAAATGCGTGATAGCTACTTGTACTCCAATAACATAGCCATGGAAGACTCTTAGTTACCTTTGTATTTCAATGAGGCATCAGAATAAGGCTTTAGTAGAGGACAAAGTCATGCACATATCAAAAATATGTATTATATGCAGTAATTTGGGGGTATAAAAAATGTCCCGATGCCTTCTTAGAGGTTCTAGCAGCATGCTAGAGGCCTCTCTGGGAGTAATTTAATATTCTGTGTAGTGCTCTGTCTATCTATATGTTATCTCTTGTTGTAGCGACCTCCATTTCTGATAATATATTTCCTAGATATATTTGTGTGTGTGTGTTTCTCTCTGTATGTGTGTGTTTTACTTCTCACAAAGAAGTCATCATTGGTGATATCTTATTGCCAGCTTAGGCTCACTAGCTATCTGATCATTGTACTTTAGGTCTCCGGTAATTTGGAGACCTAGAAGACTTGGAGACTTAGTTATTTGGAAATTATGGTATTCCATGATATGCCATCAAATAGAATTGCCAAGAGTATTGATCTGTAAAAGGTGGGGGAAAATTTATACCTTTTTGGTATAACGTTCACATTTAACACACGAAACTTTTGGAAGAATAAAATAATCTATTCCGAGTTTTTTTTTTCTTATTTTATTATATATTTATATAATTTATTATATGTTATTTCTTATTTTTTTTTCTTACTTCTAGTGTTCCTTTGGGGAAGATTATGTTGATCTTTACACTCTGGGAACGTAAACCTATTGAATATAACACGGTTGATTAGTCATGGATTTATGTATTTAGAAGACTTTTGATGGTCTTATTCTCTTCTTTCTGCCTGCCTCCATTTTTCTATGCTTTAAGATTTCAGATATTGAGAGTAGGATTGCAGCCCTGACATTGGCGGGGTTGAATGTGGCTCCATGTGTCCGTCTGACAAGGAAACGGGATCAGAAGCAAATGAACCAGGTACTTTTACTTTCTTTGTCAACATATTCAGCACCTGGAGAATTCCAGGTGGGGAGGGGGGATAAGTCTTTTGGCTTTGTAAAAAATAAATATGTTGATTCTTGTTCATAGGTACAGACCATTGACACATCAAGACAGCAGAGGAGAAAACTCCCAGCCCCACCAGTGAAAAGTATGTTTTAAAGACATCATTGAAAATTAACTGTCTAAATTGCATGATTCAAACAGGAAGGGGAGATTGGAAATGAGAAATAGTGGAGAGCTTACTTCTTCTGAATAGCCCTTGGAGAACCTTTCAGCCAAGGCTTCTCAGTAAACCTTATCCCTCACTTACTTTTCAGATGAGAAAACAGAGCCTGCTTCACTTACTTCTGTCAAAACATTTAACCGGAATTTCATACTCCAAGGGTCTATAACACAAAGGACTAAAGAAAGAAAAAGTACTGCCAAGGACTTGATGGTAAATTTCTTCCTCCTCCTTGTCACTTTCCCAATGGATGTTAATTCCAGGCCAGAGCGCTTCTCAACCTGAATGTTGGGAACCGTGGCCCCTTTTTATGTGGAACCTCAGTGTCTAATTCACAGAATGACAAATATACCCTCTTGTATTGTTAGTTACCTTTCTTTCAGCCAATTAGCAAGCATCCTCTGTTTGGAATTCAAATTCCTTCACCATCTGGACCATTCCTACTTTTCCTTACCCTGGAAAGTGTAAAAGAAACTCTGACACTTTACAATCCTCTACACACACTCCAACTCAGCTCCCCTGGCCCACTTGGTGTTCCTCCCACATGATACTCCGCCTCCCATATCTGAACCTTTGAACTGGCTGTCCCCCATCCCTGGAACATACTTCCTCCTCACCTTTTACTCTTAGCATCCCTGGCTTCCTTCAAGACTCACCTCAAATCCCACCTTGTGCAGTAGGTGCAGGCGTATGTTTCTTGTACATACCTAGTTATTGGTACGTTGTAGCCCCAATTAAAATACAAGTCACTTTAGGGCAGGAACCGCATTTTTGCCTTTCTTAGTATCTCCAGCACTTTAGCATAGTTCCAGGCACATAGTAAGCACTTAATAAATGCATGCACACACACACACACACACACAGAGTGTTTACCATGTGCCAATCATTGTTTTAAATACTGGAAATACCAAAAAAAAAAAAAAGGCCAAAACAGGACCTTCCTCCGGGAGCTTACATTCTAATGCCATGTGTTCTAGGGTATGTGTCTTAGTTGCCAAAAAGGCTGTAAGCTCTTTATTAGCAGAACTTGCTACATCTTCAACACTTCTGTGCTTGAAGGCCATGTCTTAAATAAGGAAATAAAACCCAGAGCACCTGCTCCCCAACAGCTTAGAGTCTAGTTGGAGAAATAAGGCTTACCTGTATGAAAACAATTAACATCAGGCAGTATATACTAAATTCCAAACGAGTACTATGGAAGTCCAGAGAAAAGAGATCTCATTTGAGCTTGCTGGTCAGGGAAAATGAAGGGGAAGGATTTGCCCTAGGCCTCTAAGAATGGCTAAGATTGAAACCGGGGAAAGGCTTTATGAGCATTACCGAAAATTGGAAAAGCAGGAGCCAAATACAGAGGCTGCCTAGTCCTTTAAGCTGTCCCTCATAGAGCCATGGAGGTTTATAATCAGGAATATTTTCCCATCCAAATCTACTTGTTCAGGTGTAAAATATTCAGAGGTTTTTCAGTGCCTGCCTCCTACATAACAAGATAATTTCTATTTTCTTACTTTAAAAAAAAAAGCAAACCATTGATGGTGAGGTTATCATCTCCAAGGAGTTGACAACAATCTGTGTGCTAGTATGTTACTGTTATATTTTTTATCTGCCAACCCTTGACTAAAATGAATAGCTTGAGCTTAATTTATTTCCCATTATTTCCAATTTATTCCCTATTTATTACCAATTCCCAATTTATTTCCCATTATTACTATGTGCCAGGCACTGTGCTAAGTGCTAGAGATCATAAGAAAAGCAAAAACAAGACCTCTGTTCTAAGGGACTTACATTCTAATGGGGCTACAACACACTAAAAAGCTAGATATATACACAATAAATGCATACACACACGTGTGTATACTTATATATATATAGACAAATGTAATATATATAGATACATATAGTATCTATGGATAAATAGATGATAGCTACATAGATGGATACATACATATATATGTATATATATACAGAGAGAGAGAGAGAGAGAGAGAGAGAGAGAGAGAGATGCTTACTTCTACCTCACCAGCAGCCCTGGCTTTTTTCAAGACTTAGCTCAAATCTCACCTTCTACAAGAGGACTTTCCCAGTTTCTCTGTGCCGTTAATGCCTCTTTGATGAGATTCCCTTTATTATATATCTATTTGTACTACATTTTTATATACTACATGTATTTACTATATATTTATATATACATACTCTATATATTTACTATACCATATATGTAGATATTATGTAGATTATATCTACATCCACTATAGAGAGATATAGATATATAGTCAATGGAATCTCATTAAGGAAGCATTAACACAGCAATGCAAGGATCTACAACAATTCCAAAAGACCCATGATGGAAATGCCATCTACATCCAAAGAAAGAACTATGGAGCCTGAGTGCATATTGAAGCAGACTGTTTTCTTTTTTTGTTTTGTTTGATTTTTTTTCTTTCTCGTGCTTCCTCCCATTTGTTCTAAGTCTTCTATACAACATGACTAATGTGAAAGTATGTTTAATAGGAATGTATATATAGAGCCTATATCAGACATGCCATCATGGGAAGGGGGGAGGGGAGGAAGGAGGAGAAAATTTAAAACTTATGGAAGTGAATGTTGAAAACTAAAAATAAATAAATTAACTTTTAAAAAAGGAAGCATTAGCAGCAGAGGGGAGTTGGGATAGGCCTTTTGCAGAAGGTGAGATTTGAGCTGAGTCTTAAAGAAAGCCAAGGACTCTAGAAGTCAGAGGTAAGGAGGAAGCATAATCCAGGGATGGGGAGGAGGGCCATTACATATGTTTGTCATGACTATGGACACAGATTATATAATGCTTCTAAAAGCAAAGTTCATATTGAGCAGGGTTTCCCACAATCTGTGGAGCTTTTTGCCAGGGATATTAAATTCAAATAAGCAAACATTTATTAAGTATCTACCGTGTGCTAGACTTTGGAGGCATACCCTTGCCCAACCCAGGAAGAAAAAGGGACAATGCATGTAAAACCCTTTCTCAGAACAACTCCTACACCTATGGTCCTCAGACTTTCCAATCTGTGTCCCACATCCTGCTTAAATCCTCTGTGAACAGTTTAAAAGCTGCCATTTTGTCCTGTAGACCACTGCAAAACAGCTCTTCAGGGCACCATGATTGCTTGTCTGTGAACGCTTCTTATAAAGTCCAAAAATAAAACAGGAGGTTCAAAAACCGAGTAGATTGGCTTATCCCTTACAAATCATCATCACCTCCAAAGCAGATGTGTAAATTTGTAACTTCCCCTAAACTCTTTTGAGTGCCAATTATGTGAAGTCTACCCAGGAAGGGGCCAGAGCAGGAGCATAAAGATTAGAGCTGGTGGATACCATAGAAAAGTCAAGCTAGTCACACATCCTTTTACCAAGTAGGCATAGAGAGAGGCCAAGACTTGCCCAAGGTTGCTGAGTGACTAACAGATTGAAAATTCCAACCCCAGGCCTTCCACTGCCCCATTCAGCCCCTACAAAGCTTTCTTAGGTTCTATAGTTACTAAGATACAGGATCAGAGGACTGGAGGTAGGATCCCAGAGGCCACTATGTGTACACATTGTCGAGCTCCCTGGAGCCAGGGACTATTTCATTTTTTATCTTTATATACTCAGCACCTAGCACAGTGTTTGGCACCTAACTGCTACCTAATAAATATATGTTGATTAATACAGTGACCTATTCTAACTGCCTCATTTTACAGAAAGTAAAATTGAGACCTAGAAAAATTAACTTGCCTAAGGTCATACCACTAGTAACCACCAGAGATGGGATTCAGGAAGGGTGGCTCTTTGTGCTGGAGGATTTTTAGTTGATTTTTCAGTCCTTATTCATTCATTCTTTCGTATCTTCTTCTACAACCATTAATCACCACCCTCCTGTCTAAAATAACTGTATACTTTTAGGCATAACATATCATTTGCAAAAATTCTGGAGAAGATGCAGCGCTATCTAGGAGACTTAGAAGATCGTTCGTGTAAACATCAGCATTGTCTTTGTACTTTAGCTAAATAATTGTTGCTCCTGATAAGAAAGACGTATGAAGGAAGCAAGGGCATCATAGCACAGTGAATAGAATGCCAGACTGGAAGTCAAGAAGATCTGGGTTCAAATCCAAATTCTGACACTTACTACCTGTGTGACCCAGCATTGTACTGTGGAAAGATCAATGGCTCTGGAGTCAGAGGAAATGGGTACAAATCTTACTAATTAATACCTAATACCTGTGTGACCTTGGACAAGTCACAACTTCCAGGGGCCTTGGTTTCTTTCTTTGTAAAATGATGGGGTTGGCCTAGATGACCCCTGAGGCCTATTCCAGCTCCTTGGGCAACACTAGGACTTATCTATTATACCAAGCTATAACAATGGAAGGAATCTTCATACCCCATGCCAACCATCAGATCTTCTATCTATTTGGTCACTATAAGAGCTCTAATGTAGAAACAGCCTGGAGTTGTTAGATGGATGGTCACTAGCTTCTTAGACATTTTTACTTTTTCTAAGTGGCCAATCATCTATTCAATATTTTGCTAACGTGTCATTTTTTCTTTCTCTTAGGAACCAACTCTAGGATCCGCCATAATGTTTTAGTGGTACACAACTCTACTGCCAATCACACACTGCCTCCAGCTGTATACACCAGTGCCTTTCTTGAACAGCCATTGTATACAGTACGTCCCATAGAAAATAGGCCCCAGAGGAGCATCGCTTCCTCTGGGAGCAGGGCTTACTTTTTGTCTTGGATACCTCACTGAGAAAGTTGTCCAAGGCTTCAGCATTCTGGTCTGCTAGTGGGAACATTGCCTTATGTTCCTTTGAGACTCCAGGAAAGATACTAAGATACTGAGTTTCCAAAGCAAAGCTCTTTGTTTTACAAATGGCACTTTTTTTCTCCTGTCAATCAATTGTGCTAAAGAATGTCGTCTTTTAAGATAATATATGTGGCTTTTTTTTGGTAGCCCTGATTCCACCAGATGTCTATCAAAATTCCATCTGGTAAAAGAGAAAACAGCCATCCTGCTGGCCCCTTAGTGCTCACAAAGACCTCCCTGACTTATGCATGCTAAGGAAAATGGACCTGGTAGTGAATGCTAGTTTCACTGATGTTGGGAGTGGTAGGGGTACAATTTTCATTCTTAAAAACAAAAAGAAAATAAAAAGCTACCAGTGAGCAGAGGCTTTCCGTCTGCCAGGCTTCTGGCTCATGGCTCTTATAATTATTTTTATTAGTTTGCAGTCACAAATCATGATGTCACATTCCACCAGGATGGTCCCTAGTGAAATGAATATGGCACACCTAAACAAAGACATGCATTTGCTCTTTATCTCCATCCCAGGGACTATCATGAATTCTAGGCAAGTCACTGGCACCTTGACACTTTCAGCAACAATTGGGGATTCATTCATTAAATTAGGTGCCCATGGACCTCCTTAGGACTTAGACTTTCCCAACACCAAAGGAGAGAAGAATGTTGGGAAAAACAGCCCATAATTCACCTTCTGAGCATTATCCAAAATCAAGGGTGTGCAATTTAGTACTAATGTTAGCTAACACATTTACAATATACAGTACAGCTTCCAAAGTGCTTTCCCTCTCTGTGAGTGGTAAGCAGTAATGATAGTATCCCCATTATACAAATAAAGTCGCCAAGGCAGAAGTAAGACTCCAATCTAGTCTTTTCATTCCCAAGTCCAGGGCTCTTTCTACTAGGTAAAAAAAATCTATTGGGTAGGTTCTAATAGAATACAAAAGATAAATTGAACTCAAAATTACTCACTGAAAGCCAGTTGGAAAATAATTTTTAGAACTCAAAGTATCAAATTGTTTCAAAGGAAATGCTAAATATCTTTTTAAAAAATTACTATAAGCAGCGTGACTCTAAATTATAAGTGTAACATCAATAAATTATTATGTTACTCTGGGCATGTGTGGACAGCAGGAACACATACCAAATATATGTCAGCTTGCATTCTGTTCACAAAAACAAACAAACCTAAAAACTTCATTCAATAAAGTGGGTCATGTTTATTCATGTTATTAAATGAGCATCTAATTAGAAGGGTTGAATTAATTGGGATGACTAAAGAAAATCTCCCTTTGCACCATTTTTAACCTCTAGATGATTGGTTTGTCTGTTACACCCATTCCCCAATCTTGATGGCTGCCAGTATGAGTCATGAGCTGACCCTGATGGTGGTTTGCATATTTGTCTAATTATAATATTTACTAATACTGTATATGTGTTATCCAACCTAAAAGACTCATTTGAATAGAGTAAATCTTTGGCTTTTGTTCCACTGGTATAATTCAAAACAAAATGGAGAAGAAAAAAGCCCACAATACAAAAAAGTTTGGAGTTCAGAATAAGAATGTATTCCATGAAGAGGCATGAGAAGAAGCTACTGTTGTGTTAGTGTTAAAATATTCTGTCTTCTTTGACAAAAATGTGTCCTGTGTAAGCATTGCAAAAAAAAAACAAAAAACAAAAAAAAACTGCTCTATGGCATTTGAATTTTTACAAAGGTTTCCTTGTGCCAAATCTGTGTGAAGATTTCATTTTATCATTCAGAAAAATCACTAAAGCATATGTTCTATCAACATGGAGGATTATTTTGTCATCAAGTGATTTCAATCTTTAGTGTTAATATTTATATTTAGATTAATTTTTATAAATGAAAATATTTTAATGGTTTAAGAAAATTAAGATGCTTTAATGATTTCTTTAATGAAGTCTGAGTACAAGTTAAGCTTGCCTTCATGTTATATGCATCTTTGCCAAGAATTACTGTCAGGAGAAGTGATAATGGAGTAAAAGTCATTTATGAAAAATAATGTCTGTGCAGATGTGACTGTTTTTTTCTAAAAAGATGTAAGCCAGCTACACACACATGAACACACACACACACACACACACACACACACACACACACTTAAAGAGGTGCATGCTGGGTACTCTCAAGCTGGAACTACCAGCACAATAGGTTTGACTGATGTTTTTCCCTAAATCTATTTTTTTTTTTTGACCAGATGGACTGATTGTTTCAGCCTCAGGGAAACAGCCTTAAGTTTTTCTCTGCATCCATCATGCAGTCAATGCCAATGCCTGTTGAATTGAATTTAATCACAGAATGCTTTCCCTCCTGTCCTTGAATGACCTCTCAGGTTAGACAGCTTGCATCAAGTCTGATGTGAATAAAGAAGTCCCAGAGCCCTGGGGCTCTTAACCTGAAGCTCACTGTCCTTGGATAGATTTTGGGGGTCCATGAACCTGGATTCAAAAGACATTGGATCTATTATGAGGAATGAAGGGGAAGAAGCAATGACTTGACCCAAGAGCATTCCATGGAGCCCTGCTGCTTCCCAGAGCTCAGATGTTTCTGGGACTTTATTGTCCACCCTTTTGTTGTTGACCACCAGCCCTAACTATTTCCTTCCCTGACATTCACCTTCAGCTTGCATTGGAATGCTCCAATAGCATGAGTTGAACTCTGGATACTATTAGAAGCATGGAATCTTTGCCCAGTTTGGTGTCCTTGTAGGAATCCTGAGAGGACAGGACTCTGGTTGGAAGACAGGCTTTCCCCAGATGCCAGTTCTAAGATATCAGTAACTTAAGATAAATTGCACCTGTTTGTTGAGTAGAGACGTGGCCAAGAAAAAGATGCCTGTTTTTTGTTGTCGTTTTCTTTTGGTCTAAACCTGTGATTATATTAGTATAGAGTGGAGAAACCCCTCCAACCAACACAGATTAGCAACTTCTCTGCAGCTTAGAGTCTTAGTATGTTAGGGAAAGGAGAAGTTGAATGACTTGTCTAAGGTCACACAGTCAATATAGGTCAGAAGCAGGACTTTACCCCCAATCTACTTAACTCTAAGGCCAGCTCCAGAACTACTAGGCTGCACTAGCTTTGTAGATAGCTGATAATGCCACTTGTTTTGAAATATGATATAACCAAGTTCTGGAAGGAGCCAAGAATTTATCATAGTATTCAGCCAAGATCTGGAACTCCCTTATAGGACTGGGGGCTCCCTGCACCCACCCACATACACACACAGTCACAGATCACTGGTGACACAAATTCTGATTAAATACAGTTCTCATTAAAAACTTGATTATTGACAAATCATGGCTAAAGCCGCTTCTGTCTGAAAGAACTTGTGAGTCATGGAATATTAGCATGGGAAGGATGTACAATATCCATTAGTGGCTTTTTAGATTTCTATAGAAGGCATATAGAATGTGAAATCAGAAGCCAAATATGAGGCCAAAAGAGGAACTCCATGCCAAGCCTATTAGCCTGGGAAGGTGGCTTATGGGTAGGTAGCTTTCTGTTCAGTAAGGATTTGGCTGCTGAAACTTGTGAGTACATCCAACATCAGTTAGAATGGGCACCCTGCTAATTTAGGAAGAAAACTTGACTTTTCAAAGCTGGGTGAGTGATTCATGATTATTCAAATGTATTGGCATTGAAAAATGTCCCTTCAGCCTCAGAAATAGGTATAGATTCAGAATATTTGTCATTGGACTGTGGTTGTCCTCAGCACCTACACAACAAAAGTCAAGGTTCTGTATTGTTAAGAGCAGAATGAATGGAGCATTGAGGCCAGTCCTAAGGATCTATGCCAGTCATATACAGTTGAGTCTGCCTTATGATGGGTGTTAGCTGTGAAAAGAAAAGAATGATATTACTGTGTTTCAATCCAGCTCACCTGTCCTACAGAGACTACACAATCTCAGTGTCAGGAAGGAAGCTCAAAGGCCACCTAACTTGCATCAGACCTGGAACCCCCATACCTGACAAATGACCATCCAGTCTTTGCTTTAAAACCTCCATTAAGAGGAAGTCCCCTACCCTTAACCCCCTCCCAGCAGCCGTTTTCCCCTTTTAGACAGTACCGATGTTAGGAAGTTGGTTGTTTTACTCCTAAATGTGCCCTTTCTGCCACTTCTACTCACTGATTCTAGTTCCGCCCTCTCAGGCCAACTCCCTCTTCCACAATGTTTCTATCTGTCCTATGAGAGCAGAAGTAAGCAAGTTTTCCATCAGACCCTGCCACCCCAGGCCCCTTCGAAGGAGAGAGTTTGATGCTGTCCAGCTCAGCACCTGGAACAGTCTGGCACACAGTGTGCTTAATAAGTACATGTCGACTTACTGATTGATTATGCTTTTCAGCTTGGCCAGCCTGATATCTTTTCCAAGACCTAGATCAGGGGCTCTTAACCTGGGGTCCACTGTCCTTGGATAGATTTCAAGAGATCCATGAAGATGGATGGGAAAGATATCTAATCTTATTCTCACTAATCTTTGGTTTCCTTTGTAGTTCTACATATTTTAGCTTAAGAACCCTGGTTTAGATTATTTAAGGAACTCAGGAGCCTACTCCTCAGTCTAATCTACACATCTGTGCCTATCAGGCAGGTAGGCATTCACAGAGGTCACAGCCTGAGGGATGCATTTCAGAGGGAGTTTGGAAAGGCACCTCTGAGATTTCAGGGAACCCAATATCCCCTTAGCTCTCCACACAAGAAGCCAATTCCAAGGTGCAGGGCACAAGTATCATTGTAATGCTCTTCTAGCTTAGCATCGGCTCTCCATCATTCTGATTGCAGTTACTTCCATGTAATTGCCTAACCAATTCCTGATTGTTTCTGCCTTTTCCATCCCTGTGTGTGATATACAGAAGTAATTATTCTTGGACTTACTGAGGTTTCCAAAGCTTGCTATGGTGATTAATCCATATGACTTGTGCTGATGTTAATAAGGATTGGGTGGTTTGAGGCAGCCCTGCATTGCACATTGTAGAATTTTGTCTGATCACTACAAGAAAAGCAATCTTTGGTGGCAAAGAGCCCTGCAAGGTCACCCTACAGAAACCATTGTATATCAGCTACTTATCACCATCACTCTGACCTCCAGAAGTAAGGCTCTCCTCAAAAGAAGATGTACTCTTCCCTTCTAACTTGCTGCTCACCTCTCCCCACCCCCACCCAATTCCACCTCTTGTGCTCTCTCTCTGAGATCAGTCTGAAAAGAAAGAAACTGACTTCTGTTCTACACATGGCAAATGGGAATTTCTTATGTTGTCTTTAGTGGCTGTTAAGTGATTTGCAGTAGATAGCAACTCACAGTTCTGACAGGCAGATTCTCATAGCTGAAGCATCAGGGCACCCTGAGGGGGACATAGGAAGCAGCAAGAGCCAGGCAAATCAAACCACCAGCACCACCACCTTGACCACTACCTCCCCACGGACCCTGATAAAGACAACCCAAGACACTGAGCCCAAGAGCCTTGGGAGTAGCATTGTTTCCAGTCCAGTGTCCTGGCAAGTGCTCCTGTAAGTGTTACAGCCTCAGCTACTGCAGACCCAGAAAAGAAAGTTCTGACTACCAAAGTCCTTGGCACTGTCACCTGGTTCACCATTAGAAACTGATAAAAATCATTAAAGAAAAAGCATTGATATGTTTTGCCACTACATCCTAAGGATGTGCAGCTGAAATCTTCCCTACGTATCTTCTCCTTGATTCGAATGGGGGCTCCCTGAGAGCAGGGACTATCTTTGCTTTTTCTCTGTGTATCCCTAGCACTTATCACAGTATTTGGCACATAACAAGGCTTAATAGATGCTTTGTTCATTCATCCATAGGATCATAGAGCTAAAGCTGTAAGGGACCTCAGAGATGAGGAATCCTGGGCTCAAGGAGATCAGATGACTTGTCCAAACTCACAAAGTCAACAAGTCCTCATGAATTTGTTAAGTACTTGCTGTGTGCCAAGCATTATGCTAAGTGTTGAGAATACAAATACAAACCAAAAGATAGTCCCTGCCCTCAAGGAGCTTACCTTCTAATGGGAAAGACAATAGATTAAGGGTGGCTGAATGGGAGTGGGGTTGGAGAAAGTACCCGTCAGGGGACGTGGTGGAGAAAGTCCCATTTGCCTTAGTAGATTTCTTTCAATTTCTTTCTTTTTTCTTTTTTAACACATTGTAATCATGGCATCATTAGACTCCTTCACGGAGCTTGGCATTTTGATGGCCCACTAAAGTCATCTTTGGATACTCTATCGTGGCCTGGAGGTGATGTTGGGTATTCAAAAGTCATGTCAGTGAAATGCAATATCTGTTTGGCTAAGCTATGAAGTCTTCACAAAAGTCCAAGCCCAAATGCCATGTCTGTTATCTAAGACCCAGGCTAAGTTGGGAGAGGCTTATCCTCAGGTTGACCCCAGTAACTCTTATCTACCAAGTTGTAGAGGGGCCATCATTAGTGATGAAAATGACCACCCAAATGAAGCCACAGATACTTATTGGATTGAAATATTCACCAGGCAGATTTTTAAAGGCTAAAGGTATATTTTCCTTTTTTATCTTTGTTATGTAACAAAATGGCATAACTTATGTCATTTAAAAAGTTAAATAATGTGATTTTTAAACCATGGAGCTGTCCCTACCTGAGTGTTCCCCCAAGGACTATCTATAACAATGCATTGTTCTTAAAATGGAGTTTATGGACTTGGATTTTAATAGACAGACAAACAGATAGACAGACAGATAAACAGACGGACAGACAGACAGATGGATGGTTGGATGGATGGAGATATTAAATTATATATGTAATATATAAACATATGATAAAATGTATATGATAAAAATTTTCACTATAACTAGTCTCCTTTGTAATCCCATGTATTTTAGTCTATACATTTAAAAACATTATTCTGAGAAGTTGTCCATATACTTCACTAGACTGCTAAAGGGGTCCATGACTCAAAAAACGGTTAAGAACTCCTAGCTTAGACCCTTATGTTTGTCCCTCCAGTCTTTGGCCAATGTTATTTTGAGGTCTGGCCATCAGAATTGCAGACTTAGGAAACTCAAATTACTAACCCTGTTGGTGCTTATGGTGAGGTGATTAATCCCACATATCAAATAGTCAGTTTACTGTTTGTGTTGAAACAGAAATGATGTCAATTAATTAAACCTGACAAGACTAACCTTTGGCAGGTCTACTCATCTGTCATTTTGGATGAGTCTTTTCTCATAGATCCATAGAATGTCACACTTGAAAGAGACTTTTGAGAATATCTAGTCCAACTCACTCAACCTTTATCCCTATTGGAAGATCAAGTTTCCATATGATTGATTGTTAATGTATTTGTCCAATGTGTGAAATAGACATGTTACTGAGCATTGCAACAGCAAATGCGACAAAGCAGCACTAGAGATTTAGTAAAACCTTGCAGGGTAATAAAGTCCATGGCCTCCATTTTGACTTCATTAACTGGGTAATAAAAGTTCTTTTTTAATAACTATCATAAATCCTCAGTTTTTATACTTTAGGATGAATTTTAGAGGTAGTAAATGCTAATTGAGATTTTAAAGAAGCTATAATTAATGTAGTTGAATTAATGTTACTCCTTTGCCTTGATCTGGTAAATAGCCTAATGAATTAAATCAGAAATGAGGAGTAATGCATATTACCCAGCATTAGAAATTGTTCCTGCTGCTTCCAACTGAAGACTTTTAATGGCTTACCATCGCCATCATTACAGGAACAATAATAACATTATAATAATCACTGGCATTCATGTGATATGGCTACAATGTATTTTTACATGCATTTTCTCATTTGGTCTTCTCAACTACACTGTGAAGCAAATAGTGCAAATATTATAGTCCCTGTTTTAGATATCAAAAAACTAGGGCTCAGAGAGTTTGTGACTTGACCAGAGTTCCTTAACTGCAGGAAGAAGAGTGGGTTGGAAACTTGAGCCCAGGTCTTCTGATGCCACATCCAATGTTCTTCCCACTCAACTACACTGCTTATAGTTGACATAAAATTGCAGTCTGATAGGATCCTTGACTGAGAAGTGGAACTCAAAGGCCAGCTAGTAGTCCAATACCTTCATTAGATGGTAAGGTCCTGGGGGTTAAGTAACATACCCATTGTCTCATCATCACTACTATTCAATAGGAAACTAAATATTTATAAAGTATGATGTGTTGACCTAATAGCTTGGCCTTTTCCCTTCAGAAATTTACCTTCAATGTAGTGTTCCTTGCCTTCTCTATCTCTACCTGCAAAATCTCTGTCCCCTTGCCTTGGGATACTGTCAGCCAAAATCAATCAATCAACATTTATTAAGACACTACTATGTGCCAGACACTGCGCTAGGCACTGAAGATACAAAAAAAGAAGCAAAAGACAGTGTCTGCCTTCAAGGCACTTACAGTCTAATGGGAGAGACAACCTGCAAACAAATATACACAAAGCAAGCTGTATACAGGATAAATAGGGAATAATTAATGGCAGCAAAGGTAGGAGAAGGAAGAGGGTTAGGAAAGGCTTCCTGTAGAAACTTAAAGGAAGCCAGGGTGGTCAGTAATTGGAGCAAAGGAAGGAGAGCTTTCCAGGCATGGAGTGCAGCCAGAGAGAATGCCTGGAGCAGAGAGATGGAGGGTCTTGTTCATGGAACAGTCGGGAAGTCAGTTATCACTGGATCAAAAAGTACCCACCAGGGAGTAAGTGAAAGGTTTTGAATGCCAAATGGGGCATTTTTTTTTTATTCTGGAGACAATAGGGAGCCACTGGAGTTTACTGAGTAGGAAAGGACATGATGGAACCTGAAAATCACTGTAGTGGCCCAGTGGAGGATGGATTGGAGTGGGGAGAGACTTGAGGCAGGTAGACCCACTAAGAGACTATTGAAGTAATCAAGGCAGGAGGTGATAAGGGCCTGTACCAGGGTGGGGGCAGTATCAGAGGAGAAGAGGGGCCTGCAGAGGTGAAATCAACAGGACTTGGCAACAGCTTAGATGTAGTGGGGAGGGAGGAAGGAGTAAGAGATAGTGAGGAATCCAGGAATACTCCTGGGTTGTGAGCCTGAGGGACTGGGAGTTAGGTGTTGTCCTTTACCATAACAGGGATGGTAGGAGGGGAGGAGCAATAAGGGGGAATGATAATGAGTTCAGTTTTGAACACAATGACTTTGAGATGTCTAGTGGACATGCAGTTCAAGGTGTCTGACAAGCAACTAGAGATGAGAAATTGGAAGTCAGCAGACAGATTGCAATTCCAGTCAATCATATAGAAGCTTGGGATAGGCCTCCTTCTGTTACATGTGTGATGGAGGGATCTGACCCTCTGCTATCCCCCTACACAAACAACACACACTTCAAGGTATGAGCAAATATCCTCTTCCTCTTTCATATCATCCATGATGACTCAGTGCTTATACTGTGTGGCAGTGAAAGCTTTTACTTGTCTGCTCAGCCAAAGCTCCACAGATATACTAAAAGGATGACCCCTGTCCTTGAGGCCTCTGCCTTCCCCGGTGGTTTTCAAGTGAGGAGGACTCCTATGAGTTGCCAAGTGGGGAAAGGTCAGTCACCCTATCTCCCCAGGAACCATGTGTTTGCAAGCGTGTATTACCTTTTTGATTTAGTTTATTCTTTCCAGATTTGGGAGGAATCAAAATTCTTAGTTGACAGTGCTCAGCCAACCAATGAGCCTTAGAGATCCATCAAAGTCATTAGAGGTTGCACCAGCAGACAGCTGAATGGAGGCTGAGTGGAGATGACTATGGCAATTGTCTACGATGGGAATTGAAGTCTCCATAAACACATAGATGAAGATCCAGAAGAACTGGAAGGAAACATCCAGTGAAGATGTCACAGCCTGAGAGGAGCAGTCCAGCTAAGTAAGGAAATGAATTGGTTCATCATCAATGCCATTCCAGAAACAAATTTCAATGGGGAGGGTGGGGTAAATAGAGTGCCAAACCTGGAGCCAGTTAGACTTGCCTCAGACACCTGCTTCAAAATCCTACCTCAGAGACCTACTATCTGTCCCAAGTTACTCAACTTTTTTCAGCCTCAGTTTCCTCACCTGTAAAATGGAGATAATAATATCACCTACTTCACATTCTTGTTCTGAAGATCAATTCAGAGAATAGGTAAAGTACATTGAAAATCTAAAAGTACTATATAAGTGATAACTATTATTACTATAATCATCATCATTATCCTACCTCAAGTTTGAACCTACTCTCCCTAGGGGGCTTAGTTGTACTAGGGGAGAGTATGTCCTCTAAGTTGGGGTGAATGTTTTGCATCTACTGTTCTTAGTAAATATCCTTTTGTAAAAGCTAATAGATGTCAACTAGTTAATCAATATTGGGGAACACACTAGATGGGGGCTCTTGACCACCACAAGTAGCAACTCTGGTTCTTCAGATTTATCCTGAGAATTCTGAGGAGGAAAGTAGACATTAATAGGTTAGATTCATACTAATCCATTGCTAGTTAGCATAGTGAACACAGAGGGAGTTTGTAGCATGCTCCAAGTACAAGAAGTGTCTAAGGAGATACTACATATAGCTTAGTCAGAAGTATTCAAAAAAAAAAAAAGCAGGGAGAGGATTCTGGGAAGATGATGGAGTAGGTAAGAAAATTTCAAGCTCTTAATACTTTCCCCCACAAAAGAGATGAAATAGTGCCTCTGGAAGAACATAGAGCTGTGAAAACAAATAAGAGTAGGGGCAGAACTGGGGTCTTCTTGGGCCATCAGAGAAGACCTGAAGAAAAATCCCAGGATGAGATTTCCTCTGGTGAAAAGTAAACACCTCCAGGCTAGGGTTCCCTTTAACAATGAGCAGCAAGCTGCTTAAACAACAAGAGGCAAATCCTGTGGTTAGCTGG
>CM053623.1:34747995-34809179 GCA_028646595.1 Phalanger gymnotis | reverse complement strand
CAAGAAAGTAAGAGGAAAAGGGATAAGGGGGGAGGGCGGAGTAGGGTGACAGAAGGAATGGCACACTGGGGAAAAGGCTAATCAGAATATATGCCACCTTGGGGTGGGGGAGGGTAGAAATGGGGAGAAAATTTGTGACTCAAAATCTTGTGGAAATCAATGTTGAAAACTAAAAAATATTAAAGAACAATAGTGTTCAACTCAAAAAAAAAAGACTTCACCCTGTCTGCCTCAGTTTCCTCATCTGTAAAATGAGCTGGAGAAGGAAATGGCAAACCACTCCAGTATCTTTGCCAAGAAAACCCCAAATGGGGTCATGAAGAGGCAGATATGACTAAACAACAACTTCTTTTTAAACTGCAGCTCATCCCATTTTGCAGAATCTGCAAGGGTTAGAGGTTCCCTGGAACAGAATCTGTGCCTTGGAAGAAAGTTTTTTCTTGCTGCTAAGCATAGTGGCCCACCTGGGGATTAGCTCATGACCCTGGGTTCATTAGCATTGAACTCTAACCAACTAACTCAGAATTCCAAGCAAACCACTTTCTTTCAACTATCTGCCTTCTGCAAAGTACAGAGAAGAGCTCAGTTCCACAAAAGGCTTCAGGAACTAAGAAGCAGCTGTATATATGGGGTCACTTTAATGTGTGACAATGCCTTGAAATCCCAGGGGCTCTGCTATCATAGAGAATGCAGGCAGCCCCAGCAGCTTCTCCTTCAAGGGTAAAAATGTTTGAAGCAAATGCTTGGCTTGAGGTTGGCTTTTTCTGTTCCATATACTTGGTCTAAAATCAGTTCCACATATTTGGTCTAAAATCTCAAATGACATGATCTTAAATGGAGAATGATGAGAAACAGAGGTAGAAATAGACAAGAGTTGAGGTCAAACTCAATTTAATTCAACAAGTATTTATTAAACACCTTTTTGTGCCAGGTGGTGTGCTAGGCACTGTAGGCTCAAAGACAAAAAGGAAACCATTTCTGTTCTCAAGGAGGTGACAGTAGACTAGAATCAAGCAAGTAAGCCTTTATTCAGCACCAACTATGTGCCAAATACTGCTAGGCACTAAGAAGCAGGAAGAAAGCTGTGTGTGTGTGTGTGTGTGTGTGTGTGTGTGTGTGTGTGTGTGTGTGTGTGAAGGGCAACAGAAGAAAGTTAAAAAACAAAGCACCAAATTTGGTACAAAGTAATTTAAAAACCTATCTTAAATATCCGTCTCTCACATTCATCAGTTCTTGGTGCTGTAAGGCCCCCAAAATGGGGTCCAGTGTGTTGCTATTTATCAGTGTCATTTTCCCAAAATGCACAATAAATCATACTTCTTGGTCCACATATCCAAGACAATTAAGGACTTAGGTCTCAAAATGCCAGCTAAGTACTCATCAAGTGAATATTCAATGCAAAATTGGGGCTTCTCCAAATAAGAGGTACTACCGGAGAGGCTGGATGCTGAGTGGAGAAGGAAAATCTTCAAGAGATGGCACCATGCCTATATCAAAACTACCCCACACTTTCTTGCTGTAGCCAAACTAGTAAAGTACTTTACATCTATGGAACCATCATCTGAGCCTCCCAACATCCCTTTGAGGCAGGTATTATCATTCTTCCCATTTTACAGATGAGGAAACAGAAGCTGAGAGGCATCAAATGCCTTTCCCAAGGTAACACAGCTATTAAGGATCTGAGGCAGGATTGGATAGCAGGTCTTCCTAACTCCAAATCCACTACCCTTATCTCTTTGGTCACCTGGCTGCTTCTGAACAGTAATGACAATGTGTCTGTCTACAAGTGTATTCACTGAAATTCAGGCTAAAACATTTCAAATCAAGGAGACATTTGGTGTGTTCATTTAAAAACATCTCCTTGCTTGACAGCCTCTTTATTTTCTCTTAGGAGAAGTCTGCCCTGTGCAAAATTTGCATTTTACAGAACATTTAGCTGAATGGGCCCTCAGCCTTGGCAATTGAGTAATAATTATAATATAGTGTAGGTAAATGGAACTGTTCTTTTGAAGAGCTTTCCCTGCGGTTGGAAAGCTTTAATGTCCATTTAAAATATCTGAAGCCTCTTTAATTGATTCAAATTCAGAGTTGCCAACCTATTCATGCCTAAAACTGGACTAGACAATGAACACAGCCAGCCTTAAAATATTAAGATGTGCTATTTGTCTTAGTAGTTCAAAGAAATAAGTATGAAAGGCTTTAGAAGGGGGTCCCAACCTTTTCCAACATGAATACCCCTTGTTAACATAAAAATATTCAGGGACTCTCATAAAATAGTAGTTTTATTATGGGCATCCATTGATTAGGGAAAAGCTGCAATTGATCAATCCACAATGGTTTATTAGGCTTCTGCTCTTCTCCAGGCACTGTGCTCCCTGGGGTACACGAAGACAAAGAAAAACAGTCTTTGTCTTCAGGGAGCTTATATTCTATCAGCTGACATTGCATTTACAATTACTTCAGTCACACTTGTAAATGGATCACTATTTTATTCATCTCAATAGCATCTAACATGCATCCGACAAATAGTAATACATATGTCACTCTACAGAAAGTATGCTTGCTTACCACTTTACTGTGGCATTGTTACAGGGTGGGAAGTGCGCTGGACTTGGGGTCAGGAAGACCTGAGTTCAAATAGCTGTGTGACCCCTGCCAAGTCACTTACTTCTGTCTGCCTCGCTTTCCACATCTATAAAATGGGGATAATAATAGGACCTATGTCCTACGACCAAGGCACGGATAAAATGAGTCAATATTGTACAATGCTGGCTATTATTATTCTTTCCATAGTAAGGGGGGTGACAGAGGTATCATTTACAATGAAGAATGTGACCCAGGACAGGGGAGGCAGCCTGGGGAAATTAGCCCAGAGCTGTGAGACAGCTTGAGTCCTAAGAACAACTGGGTGTAACTAAAATTTAACCATATATTCAGGAGTAATTTGTTGATGCTAAAGAACTAGAAAAATATGCCAAAAACTGTATTCCAATGACTTCAAGTAATGACAAAAGAAATTACTCTAGCATATGGTTCCAAATTTGGCTTTTCCAAATATTCTAAGTGTTTAAAACTATATATGTATATATATATACATATATATACACACACATACATATTGTCTCTGGAAAAAAAAAACTTTGATAATTTGAAGAGGAGAAAGACAGACAAAGAGAAAAAGACAGAGAGACAGAGACATGGAGAGACAGAGTATTTAAGTGCTTACTATGTTATATGCTGGGTACTGTACTAAAAGCTAGGGACAGAAATACAAGCAAGATAGTTCCTGGCCTCAAGATGCTTGCATTCTAACGGGGGAAGATGACTTATAAAGAGGTGGTGGAAAGGGGACAAAGGCAACCAAGAAGGGGCATGGCCAGGAGAACAAAGCAAGTGCCTTGGGGGATACTGGTTTCAAGCAAAAGTAAGGCTGACCAGGGTGAGGGAGGGGGAAAGCCAGGGATAGAGTCTAAGTTTCCAGTGGTATGGATGTAAAACAAAACATCCCTCACTCTCCAGAACTTACATACTCCTGGGGGATGCAACCTAGATAGGTAAATGCCAAGTATCTAACTGCAGGCGTCTTCTAAGACCAAAATGAAAAGTAATATTTTATCTACCTTCCCCATCTCTACTCCCCACCACCAAAAAAATTAATACCCTGATTATATCCTGACTCATGACAGTGCCCTTATGAAAGGATTTCCTAAGAAAGTTTGAGTAACTAAGATTTCTTCTTTCCCTGTAGTCCGTGATGAACGTAGGTCATTTTATATGATATTGTGGCAAAGAAGCATGTTTCCTGTTCAAGGCAGGCAATTTAATTTTGTCATCAATTTAACAGTTAAATGATCTGCCCTGGATTGGAGACCAGCTGAGTGATAGCAGCTGGGCTGCCATATAGACCGTGGCCCACTTTCACTGTTTGGGGCATAGAGAGAAAGGAGGAGGGGAGAGGTGTGAGGAAGAGAAACAGATGCTCTGCTAAGGCAGTGAACCAAGATGCTGAAAGCCTTGTCAGTGGAACCAGGGAAGATGGAAGAATGGAAACAGAGATTCCATCAAAAATTAAGAGATAGCATTAGCAAAGCAGGGATCAACAGCAAGATGGAATTCTCAGTAACAACATTTTACATGAAAGCAAATAAAAAATACAGAGGGAAAATCCACAAAAGCTGAAAAGAGTGCAGAAATCATCCTTCATTAACAGTGGGCAATAATTTCCCTAACACAAAATGCCCAGTTTCCATATTTGAGGATTTTTAGAGATGGTTATCCTAAGAGATTGGAAATGTATATTTAGAGAGGGGATGCTGCACCCGGAAAGACCGCCAAAGATGGAGCCATAAGCTGGCTTGCCAAGAGATGTGGACTTGTAGATTGCTTGGACAGCATGGATCAGAGGTGACTGTGCTGATCAGTCCTACAAAGCTGTCTTTATCTCCTAAGAGAGTAAAATAAATGATGGATTGTTGTTTCGTGTTTTAAGTATTTGTTAATGTGCGCTTATGAGTCTTTTGTGTTCTAGTACTTCCTTTGTGGAAGAAGTAAATAGTTTGTCCTATATCTGGAGAAAAAAATAAAAGGAAGGTAACCAGGGCATCTAAATCAGCCAGATAGAGCACCGGCCCTGGAATCAAGAAGACCTGAGTTCCTGAGTTCAAATCCGGCCTCAGATACTTACTAGCTGTGCGACCTTGGGCAAGTCACTTAACCTCTGTTTGACTGAATCCACTGGAGAAGGAAATGGCAAACCACTCCAGTATCTTTGTCAAGGAAAACCCCATAGACAGTATGGTCCATGGGGTCATGAAGAGTCAGACATGACTAAACAACAACAACAAAATGCAGGGCAGCTAGAGGGTACAGTGGAAATAGTACTGAAGTTGGAGCCATGAGGAGGAGCTCAAATGCTGCCTCTGATACATTCAGTGTATGACCATGGGCAAATCCAGCCTTGGCCTCAGCTTCCTCACCTGTAAAATGGGGAGTAACATTAGCACCTAGGATGCAAAGGTTGTTTCCAAAGTCATATGAGATAATACGCAAAGCAGTTTGCAAACCTTGGAGTGCTGCATAAATGCTAGCTATTTTTCATCTATACACAGCTCAATTCCCAATGGGCTTGTCATGAAAATGAATGAAGGAGCCATGGAGTCCTTTAAAGCCTTTAAAAGGAATTGAGCTGGTAAGTGCAAATTATTCAAATTAACAAGGGAGCCCAGAGTGGAAAGGGAAGTATGGCAGATGCATTAGGTACAGTTATTGCCTTCTCATCTCCCTCCCTTTGTCAATTAACAAATTCCTGCCGTGGTTCTGTGAAGGAGAACATAAGTCTTTTATACCATCTCTTTCCATCTGCCGTTAACACTTCATTAGTTTCAGCAGCATTAGTTTCAGCTCCTTATGCTAAGATTGTGGGAATTGAGTCTGGAAGGGAATCTGTAAATCCTACTGGCCTTATTTTATAAATAGGGAAACGGAGACCAAAACAGAGAAAGTGACTTGCTCGAAGTCACAAGAAGGTGGTATAAATAGCAGAGCCAAGGTTTTAATCTAGCTGCACTCAGGCTTTTAAAGGAAAGAGTAGGTTTCATTTTTGCCTCTCTGTCTCCGGCACTGAGCCGAGCACCCTATATGTAGAAAGTGTGTAATACAAGTGTATTAGATTAAGTTGAAGCCGGGATTATGGCTCCAAACTCTATGCCTCTCATATCTTATATTCCGAATTTCCCTAAAAGAAATCATTGAGCATTTTTCATATCTCTCTGAAATGTGTTACAATCCAGGGGTCGGGAGGAACCATCCCAGGGAAAACTAGCCACAGGTTGTTTTCCTTTCATTTCCTTATGATGCCAAGGGCATTATGGTACTTACAATGTATTTACTGGCTTAAATGGAATCACCAACATTTTGATTATTTTGATGATTATTGTGTTTAGCATTTTATAGAATAATAGAATTTAAAGGCAGAGTAGACCTTAAAGATTTTCCAGTCCAATTTCATTCTATAGATGAGGTAACTAAGGCCTGGAGATGGGAGATACCTTCCTTAAAGCCAGAGGCAGAAAGGAGCCAAGCTAAATTTTAACCTGAGTTCTCTATGCATCCAGGTATTCTATAGGTCAAATTATGTTCCCCCGACATATACCAGGTGTTTTTTTTTTAAAATAACACCAAGGAATAGAGAAAGATCAAAGAAGGGGTAGTACAGTACTCAGGATAGATGGGACAAAGATGAGAAAGAGAAGGTAGAGCTGCTCTTTTGTGTCTGTTTTCTCTGCAAAGAAGAATGATCATTAGACTGGAAGGAACCCAACAAAAATAGGAAGGAAGGAAACAGCAGGAAGCACCCAGCAGCCCTTGGTGAATTCAAGACACCAGACCCAGATGAATGACATTCCAATGTACCTAGAAAACTGGCTGATGGGATTGCTGAGCAACTGTCAGAGATCTTTGAAAGACAGTAGGAAAGGGAGAGATGCTGTAGGACTGGAGGTGTGCAAATGTCTCCATTTTTAGGAAAGCGATCCTTCCACAAGTATTATTATGCTCACTTTATAAATGAGGAAATTGAAACACTAAAGGTAAAGTAATTTGGCTAGGGTCATAACAGCTGTTCAAGGTAGGATTTGAATCCAGGTTTCCTAACTCTGAATCCAATGCTCATTCAATTTCACCATGCTGCCTTGCTTATTAAAAGAAGCATTCATTCTTTCTTGGTGCATAATATATAAGGAGGCATTCCAGAGTATGTATTGCTGATATATAGCATAATAATAAAAGAATGTCCTGTGACAGTATACCCAGTTATTGATGGCTTGGTTATTTTTTTTTTGAACTGTCAATCCTTTGACTGTTAGTTGCATAAATTTGGCCGAGTCACTTTGCTCCTCTAGGCTTCAGTTTCTCATTTTTAAATTGAGGGGGTTGAAGCAGATGCCCCTTAAGATCCTTTCCTACTCTAATAGTCTAAGATTCCCTGTCTTGGTTGTGCTGATAAACTCTGTTATCCTAATAATTTGTCTACATGGAACAAGTAAATTCTTTAACACTAAGTTGGCCATTCTTTTGTTTTACAAAGTGTAGCATTGATATGGTGAGATACAATGAGAAGAATCCAGAGATTTCCATGTATTTACCTAGTCAGGGATCAGGGAAGCCAAAAGCATGCTTCTATTTGTGTTCAGAAGGGTTTCCAAGGCAACCACCATATCTTGTCATTTATAATTGGAACTAGACAGCTTTCTTCAAAATGGCGCCTAGAAAGGTATTGAGTTTATATGTGGAACTCTATAAATTATGATCAAGACAACAGGATACAGGTCAAGCAATCTCACCGCTTCATTATGGCTTCAGCTTGCTCTCCAATCTCGAAATCTGTAGCTGGAAACTGTGGATTGGCAATGGCTGTGGGAAAAATAGATTTTAAAAATAACAGGATTTGAGGATATATTCTGGAAGCTACAAATACTTAAGCATGATGAGGATGAGAAACATGAGAGGAGAAACACTAAGATGTTTTTATCCTGTTTGGCAGGTGACCAATTAGAATGGATGTTTTTTAAAAGTGTGGGTACATGGTTTAGGCTTTTTGTGTCTGTCTCTGTAAGCAGAAAGAGGGTCACTAAGTCAAGAGGAATTTTTAGCCATGATATGGAAGGAATTCAGTTTTATTCTGCCTGCAAAGATCCCTAATTTACTGTGATGAAAAGATGTCCCCAATGTTAGCCCTCGTGCTGCCAAGAGACCTAGCACATGCATGCACACGCGCACACATACACACACGCACACACACACACACACACACACACACACACACACATCAATAAATCACAGAATATTTGAACTGCAAGAGACCTTAGATATCATGTAGTTAAAGTCTCTCATTTTACAAGTGAAGAAACTGAGGTCCAGAAAGGTTAAGTGATTTTTCCAAAGCCACAAAGCTGGTTATTAACAGATCCAGGCCTCTTGACCCTCAGTCCAGTACCCTTTCCACTCTCCTGTCTTCTCCCCAGTCCAAAACTGTTTAACGGTGCCTTCCATGATCCTGTGGCCCACTTACTGTGCTAGGCTCCATGAGACAGAAATATAACATGTGGTCTCTGCCCTCAAGCAGTGTACATTCCAGACAAAGAGACAAAAGTAACATGCGTTAAACAATGAGATAGCACCAGATTGTATAGTTTTGATAAACTGAGGAATTGACTACAAGTCCACTAAGAGATAAGAGACCTCTTTGAGCTACAATAATCAGAAAAGACTTCATAGAATAAGTAGGACTTGACATGGGCTTTGAAGGATGCACAAGACTTAGAGATTAATTTGCAAACTAATTTTATTTTGTCTTTATTAGTGCTTCTCACAGTCCATTTCTGGATTTGAGGGAGATTTCTTAACATCCCAACTCCTCAGCCTCCTTAAATCCTATAACCTATTCCTTCACTACACCTCAGGTCATACACGGAATCTCACCAAAAACCACAAGTTTTCCACCTTCTTAATTAGAAATTCCATCATTTCTCCTTACAACCATAACCTTTCAATTATCCTCCTATTGATTTTTGATATTCTATTTAATTATTGATATCTCCCTGTGCCTAAACCTATTCTTTGTTCTCATTAAGATTCCTAATTCTCCCACCTCTCAGAACTTTCTTGGGTTATTACTCCTATTCTGACTTCATTTTCCTCTCTTTCTAGTCTCAACCCAAGAATTAGCCATTTCAACTCTACACTGTCCTCCTCACTGGAAGACCTCACCTCTTTGTCTTACCACAGTTCTTCTCTTGCAAAACGTAATCACAGATTACCCATCATCTGACTCCTCTGCTCTTACTCATGAGCTCCTCAATGGAGCTGGATTAAGTCTCACACTCTGTCGACTTTATAAATTCATATTATTCAATTGCAACTCAGCCCTTACTATACAGCAAGGTAGTCCTTTTGTTTCTCCCTAATTGATTCCTTATCTCACTCTCCTCAGAAGCTATTTCCAACCTTCTCTTCTCTCCTTAAGCTTCCTAAATCTTCCATGCCCCTCCCCATTTCAGCTGAGGCCCTTGCTTCTTAATTTACTGAGATGACTTAGGCCAATGTAGATGAGCTTTTTCTATTCCCTTTCTCTTTGTCTCAAAACCCCTTGACACCATCCCCTCCCTCTCTGTCTCTAATAGAGAGGTAGCCCTTCTCCTTTCTATCCCTTCCCATCTTTTCCATAAGATTGCAACCTCAATCACCACCACCACCACCCCTTGAATCTTCAACCTCTTCCTATCTACCTGTTCCTTCCCTATTGCCTTCAAATATATACATAGGCTCATATGCTCAACCTCCCTGTCTGTAAAAACAAGACACCTTCACTAGACCCTTCCATCTCTTCAAACTATCATCATATATCTCTTTTTCTCAGCCAAACACTGAGAAAACACTTTCAAACACTGTCTATACTTACTGTCTACACTTTTCCTCTTACTCACTTCTCAACCCTTTGCAATCCAGCTTTTGACTCAATCACTCAACTGAAACAGCACTCTCCAATTTACTAACCATCTTTCAATTGCCAAATTGGATGGTCTTTTCTCAGTCCTCATCTTTTTTTATCTATTTGCTTCATTTGATACTGACTACATTCTCTTCCTACTCTCCTCTCTGGATTTTTGTAACCATACTTTCTCCTTGTTTTCCTGTCTAAACACTTCTTTGCCTGCTTTCTTGGCATATCTTCCACATCATACCCACTAATTGTGGTTGTTCCCTGAGGTTCCTCTCTAGGTCCTAGTCTCATCTCCCTCTACATTGATGACTTCATCTTCACTCTTGAATTTAGCTATCATATTTATATATAGGATGCATATATCAACATGAGAGCATTAAGATGTCAACTCAAACCAGGAAGGAAAATCTGATGTCATACAAGGAGATGTCTTTTCTCTGAAGTCTCTAGGGAGGAGGAAGGAAGGAAGGAAAGAAGGAAGGAAAAGAGGAAGGAAGGAAGGAAGGAAGGAAGGAAGGAAGGAAGGAAGGAAGGAACGAAGGAAGGAAGGAAGGAAGGAAGGGAAGGAGAAAGGAAGGGAGGAAAGGAGAGGGAGGGAAGAAGGAAGAAATTATATGCTTTGGTGAAAACAGGATTACATATCATTTCAGCATCACCTATGGCCCACTGGACTTTTGAAACCAGATGTCTCAAAGACATCTCAACATACCCAAAACAGGACTCAAACCATCTTGTCTTCCAAATTTCATTATTTCTGTTGAAGAAATTATCATCCTTCTAGCCCCTCAGGTCCATAATTATCCTGAACTCTTTACTCTCCCTTACCTACTCATCCAATTAGTTGATAAATCTTGTTGTTTCTACCTCCACAACATCTCTTGCATCTGATTCCTTCTCTCTAGTCACAAAGCTACCACTTTAATGAAGCCTTCATCACCTTTTCTAGAGTGATGCCACAGCATCCTAATTAGCCTACCTGGCTCAGGTCTCTCCCCACTCCAATCCTTCCTCCGCACTGCTGCCAAAATAATTTTCCTTAAGCACAAGTCTAACCATGTCACCTCCCCTATGCAATATCTTCCCATTTCTCCCTATTGCCTGTAGGATCTGATGCAAATTCCTCTGTTTAGCTTTTAAAATCATTCACAGCCTGGCATCAATCTGTCTTTCTGACTTCACTGGACGTTACGCCCTATCCTGAAGTCTGAGATCCAGTCGAACTGCTCTTTTGTCTGTTCCTCAAACATAACAGACCACCTCTAGCCTCTAGACATTTGCACTAGCCATCCTATGTGACTATAATACACTCCATCTTTACCTCTACCTCAGAGTCCTCCTCTTCCTTCAAGACTTAGCTCAAGTACTGCCTTGTACATGAAGCCTTTCCCCACCCTACCACTAGCTGCTAATGTTTTCCCTCTCACACCACTTTAGTTTTTTAACTATTCTGTATTCATTTAGATTTTTCACTTTTCATTTGTTTTGTATATACATGTACATGTATTTCCTTTCTTCCCTCATTAGAATGTAAGCTCCTAGTGACAGCAAATTGTTTCATTGCCTAGAAATGTCTAGCACAGAGCCTGACACATAGTTGGAACTTAATACAAGCCTGTTGATTGATTGATTGAGACACAACTTACTGCCACAGAGAGTTTAACTGTATTGATAGCAAAACAAAGTATATGGCAGCACCACCTTCTATGTGAAACTTTTCCAGATTCCTGTCAGTGGCTAGTGCCCATGCTCCCCAAACTATCATCATTGTCTACATGTTTAAAATATACATACACATGTCTCCCTTGTGCTATAAACATGTGTCAGGCACTGTGCTAAGCCCTGTGGCTACACAGAAGAAAAATAAAGACAGTCTTTGCCTTCAGGGACCTTACAATCTAATGGAATAGATATGATAGCATGATAAGATTTGTACAATCTGTTGGTATGTAAGTTCTTTGTGAGAAGAGACTGTTTTGCTTTTGTCTTTGTATGCCCAGAACTTAGCACTGTGCCTTGCACATGTGCTTGGTAAATGTGTGTTGATTTTGCCATTGCTTAATTAATTATGAATTAATTAACTATGCACCAGACTGTGACATAGCTACCCTCATTTCTTTTGTCCTGATTCTAGGTTTATAGGATCCTAGATTTAGAAAGGTCATCTAGTCCAACTCCCTCATTTTGTAGGTGAGGAAATAGGGATAGAGATAGACTAAGTGATTTGTCCAAGATGAGAGATTTTAAATAACAGAGCTGAGTCTTGAGCCAAAGTCCTTTGACTTCAGTGTGGAAAGATCTTTGGACTGGAACTAGCTCAGCACTACATGAAATCTCATCAGGAGCTGTCCAGCTCTTCCAGTGCTGAATACTAATGGTGAGTGGCTCCCTTCCCTTGTTAAACTGCAGAATAAACAAGCTACGTTAAACCTTATCAATCCAGGGTAAGAAAACCCCATGTGCCTAGGATCCTGCCAGCATGAGCCAGAAAAGAATATGAAATGGGTTTGGTAGAATTCCTTCATTTCTTAGTGGTTACATTCTGTGGCTTCACTAGTCACTCTGATATTCCAGTTAATGCTCCCTTCCCCTTTCTCCTCAAAGCCAAATTTAATCAGACTGCCTCGAAGCTTCTTACTTTCCCTAAAAAACAAAAACATAATCTTTTGACTCAAAACATTGCCATATAATTGTGAGATGCTTAGTGGTAGCAAGGAAAATGTGTCATTTTGTGTTCTGCTCCATGATATAAACAAAAACTGACAAGTGTTCTTTTTGTGTAATAGGGAATAGATCTTTCCCTGACAAAAGATGTCTTCATTTGATTACTCAAAAGCATATTTATTTTATTTAGGATTAGAGCAGAGATCTGAAATTTACAAAAATATGCCATGTAATCTAGCAGTACTTTTTGAAAATGAATTAATGCTTCCCTATTTCTGAATATTGAAATGTTCATGGCTAAGATAAAAACAAAACATATCTTGGAATTTTTTTTCAAAGGCCTACTCCTTCATCTTTACTTTTCTATATTCCCATCAACAGAAACACATAAATAAGCAAATAAACACATAAAACAAAAGGTGAAATTTTATCCCAAGCCTTTAACTTTAACAAAGCAGAACTAGGTAATGATAAAACAATCATGAAAATTCTTTTGGTCTGTGCCCCTTCCAGACTTTCCTCAAATCATGCCTCCTTCAGAACCAGTTTTCTTTCCTACTTCCCTTTATTTCCTACTTCCCTTTATTTCCTACTTCCCTCTACTAATTTCCCCTGTATCAGCAAACATAGGTATTACCAAAAATTCTTGAATGCTTCATATTTCTCTTTTTCTAGTGGCATAATATTCCATTACATAAACTTACCATAATTTATTTGGCCATTCTTCAGTTTTTAGACATGACAGTTGTTTCCAGTTTTTTGCTGCCACAAATAGAATAGCTATGAATATTGCTGCACAAATAAGTATATGTTGTGAGATACAGATCCAACCTTTTTCTTTTTGTTTTTTCTTTTCCTTTTTTCGCTATAAAATCAGTAGTTTCTATTGAATAGTGATCCCATTTCCCTGTTTTTAAATGTAGGTTTGTCAGACATTAATCTTTACTATTTACTGAGTTCTACTTCTGTATTCTTTATTCTGTTCCATTCACCTAGTTCTCTATTCTTTTTCCAGGAAAGGACAGATTTTGTTATTATTAATTTAGCATACATTTTGAAATCTCATGATGCTAGTCTCTCTTCATTTTTTCACTTCTTTAAGTTCTCTATTTTTTCATATGAATTTTTTACAAAAATCTAATTCTAGGAAATAACCTACTGGTATTTCATTAAAGCTGAAAGTCAGTTTGGGAGGCATTCACATTTCTACCTCCATATAGTGATAAAAATATTTTTTCTTTATGCTTAGATTTGACCATGTAGGCCATTCATCTACTTAAAAACTCCAGTAATTCTCTATTAACTTTAGAATAAAATATAAACTCCAGTTTGGCTTTTAAAGCCTTTCGTACCTTGGCCCAACCTATCTTTCCAGAGTCCTTACATATTATGCCCCCTTTCCATATTCTGATTCAGCCAAACCGGTCTTCTCTTTGTTCCTTACACACGACATTCCATTTCCAATCTCTGTGCCTATCCCCTATGAATGAAATGTGCTCTCTCCTTATCTCTGCCTCATACACTCTACCTCCTTTCCCTTAAGGTGCAGATCAAGCACCATTTTCTACAGGAAGAGTTCCCTGATTCTCCAACTACTAGCGTCCTCTCTCTCCAACCATATCGTATTTAACTACCTTGTGTGTACGTTGTATGTATAGTGTAAATCCATCCATCTAGATACACATGCACAGTGTCCCCCAAAAAAATGTAAGCTCCTTAAAAATTGGGACCATTTAATTTTGTATTTGTCTGCTAGAACTCATGACACAGAGTAGGGGCTTAATTATTTGTTAATTGATCCCCTAATTAATCCATTTGTTCACCCTACTCGTGAGCAAGGATTGTATAGTATTTGTTCAATACATCCTTGATTTCTATCAAAAGCTTTTTGGAGCTATCTTTGTGTATGTTTCTGCTAAGTCCTGATAAGTTAATGCCCAGATATTTGCTATATTTTGTCATTATTGCAAATAATATTTCTTTCTGTCAATTTCTTTTGATCCTTAGTGATGATATATAGAAATGTAAATGTCTTTTCTAGGCTTCTCTTGTGTTCTGCTTCCTCACTAAAGTTATTCATGATTTCCTTTTTTTTGAGAGTGGAGGTAGTCCCATGCCTTTGATTTTCTAAGTATATTTTCTAATTATATTACCTGCAAATAGACTCTTTTCACTTCTTTGTTGCCAATGCTAGTCTATTTAGCTTTGTCTCCATGCCTTATTGCTAAAATTTTAAAATTTTGCTTAATGGAAGTGGATAAAATAGACATCCCTAGTTATAGCTGTCTCTAATGAGAATGCTTTTCATTTCTCCTTTGTATATGGTAGCTCCTGGTTTCAAATATGTACTTCTTTAATCATATCATGGAAAGATACTTCCCTACTTATATTTTAATATCTTTTAATGTAAATATGTTCTATTTTATCAAAGATTTTATCTACAACTTATAAGATAATATAGTCTTTACATTTTTTCTCTTGTTAATGAGGTTTATTGTATGGATTGTCTTCTTGTTATCAAACCACCTTCTCATTCCAATTATAAATCCAAATATAAATTTGCCACAGTGGGTAATTTTTATGTGTTTCTATGTTCTATACACAATTCTGTTGTAATGCTTGTTTTGAAAATGTAAATTTGTTCCAGTATGCTTGATATATTAGGGAACAATTTGATATAATGTGAATTTCTTATTTGCTTATAAATAATCTTATCCTCAAGAAACAGTGAGAATGCAAGATACTTCACCACTCACAATAACTCACAAACTACAACCCTTCCAATGCCCTGTTCTACAAGCAAAGTTCAGATCTTTTTCAAGATAAAGTGTCATATTTATCATAGATCTCCTGATGCAATTAGAAGCTGTGAATAGAAGAAGGCAGGCCTACACCTATGATCTCCATCGCACTCCCCTTCTCCCCACCTATGGTCCTACAAGTTGTAGCACTAAAGCCAACCTCATTGGCCCTCTGGTGGGCCAACCATGGCTGACCTTTGCCAGCCCAGACAAGCTGAGAAGCAGCCCCAGGCTTTGGACACTATTTATTGCAGTATTCATGTATTTCTCAACCATTAACATGTATAAAAGTGTCCTACCATTTTTATTAGGTTTCTATCTTTCCTTTATGCATTACTAAGTTATTAAGTGTTGTTCTCCTGTAATACCAATTAAATTGGAACTTTTTTTACGGTTTTAGAATGATAAATTAAGTATCTTTGATCGAGCCTTACTAGGTGCAAAGCCGCAGGCCCAAACCCCTATCTATTAGGTGTTAAACCAATGTGGGCATGAAGCCCTCAGGGTCCTAAGGGGAGTTGCTAAAACCAGAGCCAATAGTAGGAGCCTAAGTTCTGGTCACTCAAATAACATTTGATGACGGCTAAAGAGTGTATAAAAAGAGAGAACAGAGCTATTTGCTGGGGCTCTCACTCACTGGAAGAGGAGTGTGACTGAAAGAGACTCTGGGCAGCTGTTAAGAGCCCCCCAGCTTATAAACCCAGATGTTGGGACTTTGTTAAACCCTGGTAACTTACGCACTGAGATTTGAATCAGACAAGGTCTGTCTGTTGATGTTTATAATTTGTTTGTATTTGCTCTGAAGTTCAGGGTGCTGGCTTTTTCCCCTGAACTAAGTGAATGATATTTGTATGTTGGATTGAAAGTAGGATTGTTAACCACTTATAGTTACTTTCCTTAGTAAAGCAGATCAAAGAACATGTATTGGCAGTGTTCTCGTTGTTGGGTTTGTATTGGTCTTTCACCCCCACAGCAGCTGCTAGCCGAATTGTTGCAACGTCTTCTAACTCCATTTTTGTCATAAGCCTTGTGGTTTTTATTGCATCATTTTGCATAACATGGCAATTTTTAAGAATGTATACAGCAGAGGTGATTGTATCTGTGCATACTTTAATTAGTAATTTAACATCCGTTAATGTTATCACTGATGATATTGGTCTAAAATTTCCTTTCTCAGTTTTGACTTTCTTTGTTCAGTTTAGAGATCAATATTATATTCACTTAATGGCAAAAACATAGACAAAAATTAAGAGTTACAAAACAGCTCTTTGGCAATCCAGACCAACTCTTACCTGGAAAAGATTCTCCACTACAACACATTCAACCAACGGTCCATCAGGCACTGATTAAAGACTCCCCATCAGGGATAATCCACTGCTACCCAAAGGAACCCTTTCCCCTTTTAGACAGCTGTGATAATTAGGAATTTTTTCCTGAAATCAAGTCTAAATTTGCTTTGTTGCATTTCTACATTCTACCTATTGCTCTCAGTTCTGCCTTTTGGAGCCAAATGGAACAAATGTCATCCCACAGATAGGTGGTGTAGTGGAAAAAGTGCTTGGCCTGGAGTCAAGAAGATTTGAATTCAAATGTAGCCTCAGGTTCTTACTAGTTATACATCTCTAAGCAAGTCGCTTAACCTCAGTCTGCCTCAGTTGCTTCAACTATAAAATGGGGATAATAGCACCCTCCTCACACTGTTTTTGTAAGAATCAAATGAGACATTATTTGTATAGTGCACTATGCCTAACACATAGTAGGTGCTTATTAAATACCTGTTCCCTTCCTCCCTCCACTTGTGCTTCAAGTACTTGCAGGCAGCTAACAAGTCACTCTCCACTAAGCTTTCTTTTCTCCATGCTAAACATCCCCTGTTCCTTGTAACAACAATTCAGCCAGCAGTTGTTGTGGAATGAAAGATCAACACAAGCCCAACAACAAGAGCTGACAGCACAGGCTCTTTTGATCTGCTTTGCTAAGGAAAGTAACCATAAGGGGTTAACAATCTTACTTTAATCCAACATATAAATATAACTCACTTAGTTCAGGAGGAAAAGCCAGCAACCTGAACTTCAGAGCAAATACAAACAAATTACCAAGAGAGACAATATAAACAGACCGAATCACAATTCATAGTTACCAGGGCTTAACAAAGTCCCAACATCTAGATTTACAAGCCAGAGGACCCTTTTTTTTATTTGTTTTTGGGGTTTTGGGGGGGGCAGTTCTGGTCTGGCTTTATTAGAAGGAGCTTAAGAACTGGGTGAGGCCGTAATGGCAGAAGTGGGCTGGAGACGGTACAAATGGGGCTAACTAAGGTGGAGCAGGGGAGAAGAATAGGGGAAAAATGGGGAGGAGAGGCAGGATGGGGTCTAGACTCAAAGTGGAGTACAAGGCAGAAAGCTAGCAGGAGGGGCTCAGAAAGGAGCTTCCCATGAAGCACGAGTGGCCATCAGGGCCCCTTTCAGTTGTTCATAGGTGACAAAACATCACTACATTCCAGGAGCCCAAGAGGAGGAAGGAAGGCATGAACCCTTTGTAGAAGGCTTGGGGTCCCTCCTTCCAAAGCATGGTGAGGGTGCAGTGGCCAGCACTGGCATACTGGCCCACAGCTGAGTTCATGTATCTCATCTTGACCACAAGCACAAGGGAAGCAATGATAGCAGTGCAGAAGCCAGCCCCAAAAGCTCATGTGAAGTGTCATGGAAGGTCATCAGTCATGAGATGGGCCTTCAGGAGGGCATCTTTGATGAGATCATAGGTCACCAGCTCAGAACAGTTGATGATAGTATTGTGGGCAACACTGGGTGAAGTTCCTTTCCATAAGCCCTGAAGGCCCTCCTCTCAGGCAATAGTCTTATAGGCATCCAATGTACCCTGGTATCTCCGGCTGCCACCTGCACAAGCCTGGGCCTGGAAATGTACCTTCACCACATCTGTGGTTTGGGCTACACCCAGTGCCAGTGCCCCTGTGGTGCAGCCTGCCAGGAGACGGCTCCCAATACCTGCATGCTCAGATCCCTTGGTGTAGAACTGCTTGACAGAGTCAAGAGGCCAATGTGGACAGTGGCAAAACTCATTTGGCACTGCAACCCAGCCACCGGCCCATTGTACAGACTGCCAGAGCCCTCAGTCTTCACCATGGTCAAAATGGTGCCCATGACACCCCAATACTGGGCATTGGTAGAGGAAGTTCATGTGGCCCCCTGGCTCTCTCCTCAAATCTGCAGCCAGACTTTGGCTGTGTCCAGGGAGAAGGTGATTAGGTCAGCAATGCAGGCGGCAGTGTCAGCCCTGAGGAACTTTACAGTGGCTGTTGGAGGCACATCTGTAGGCTTAAATCCAACCATGATGAATGCTGGCTTTCTGCTACTTCCCAGGAGGCAGAAGAGAAATGGAAAGACAGCCTCCACTGACTGAGCAAGACAAGACAGAGGAACTCTACTGGAGTACTGATCTGGAGGGTCTCACGATGACAGCACCTTGATCAAGCTTCTCTAAAGGTGTCCCACTGTTCAAAGTTGCTCATGGCAACCACTTGAGCAACTTGATTTTCTATGGAAAGTTGTTGGGAAACTGAACACCTCTTCCAAGGCTGAGATCTCCTAGGGACCTAGTGAAGAGACAGCTAGGCAGCTCCTCCAGCCCCCTGGATGACAGACTCTGCTGCAGACCTCATGTCTCCCACCACCTCCTCCTGTTTTCCTCTACAGTCTGGGCACATAGTAGAGGAGGTTGAAGCAATGTACTTGCCAAGAGACCCACCAGACAGAATGCTAACCTTTGAGTTTTTATACCGGTTAGGGCCTGAAGAATTCACACCTAATCGGCAAAAGAGTGTGAGCCTGGGGCTTAGTACCTAGTTAGCAAAAGGGTGTGGGCCTAAGGCTTTGCACCTAGAAAGCCTTAATCAAAGGCATTTGATTACTTTAACATTTCTAAAAGATAAAACAGTAAAAAAAAAAAAAGTCCCACCTTAATTACCAATACATTCCTTCAAATGATTCTTATATAGTAGGGGCCCAAGGCCCACCAACATTCTGGTTGCCTTTCTCTAAACATTCTCCAATTTGTCCTGTCTCTCCTAAACTGCAGCACTCAGAATTAAATACAATGTTCCAGATATGATTTAACAAGGGCAAAATATAGCAGGTGCAAAATAGCACCTCTTTATTCCTGGAAGCTGTGTCCAAGATCTCATTAGCTTTTTTGGCAACCATCATACTATTGATTCATTTTGAATTTGTGGTCCACTAATTTGCAGAGCCTACCAGCTCCGTTTATGTTTGAAAATAATATTTATGGCTAAGAGTTAGTTTGGGATATTTTGCTCATGAATTCATTTTATTCGGTTATCTTTTGGCACTCCAGTGCTTTTTAGCTGATTTCTCCTGATATGGGTCTATATATATTGTCTAGATCTTGATATGTTAGGTTTTTTGGGGGGAGCTTTCATCCATTTCTTTGATATTCTTGAATTTATTAGCCTGTACATAGAAATCATCGCTAATTTCTTATGAGCTAGTCTTTCTCATTTCTCATTTTGGTGATTTCCGCTTGCTCTCTTTTTCCCCCTTTTTTGATTAGACTTTCTATTTTAGCTGATTCAGGGCTCTGCAGTATAATTGTATCAGCACGTTTCCTTAATTTGCTCATTTTTATGTCATTGGTTTTTATTATCTGTGGGGTATTTTTAGATATTTTTTTTTCACTTTTGGCTTCTATTTGGTTTTTTGTAGGGTGTGAAAATCCTTATTCTTTTCAATCGATCTTTTTACTCCAACATTTTAAATCCAATTCATTTCCTATGCATTCAAAATACTAAAAATAGTATTAGGACTTTGACTACTGAAGAGAATTATTTGTTAGAGAAACAGAGAGATGATAGATAGGTAGATAGATAGATAGATAGATAGATAGATAGATAGATAGATAGATAGATAGATAGATAGATAGATAGATGATAGATAGACAGATGGATGGATGATAGATAAATTGATAGAAATAGATAGATGATAGGTAGATAGATAGATAGATAGATAGATAGATAGATAGATAGATAGATGATAGATAGATAGACAGATGGATGGATGATAGATAAATTGATAGAAATAGAGACATGATAGATGATAGATAAATTGATAGGAATAGATGACAGATAGATGGATAGATGGTAGAAGACAGATGATGGATAAATTTATACATAGACATAGATGAATAGAGAGATTGTGTGTATTCAACACATGCAAACTATTGGCATTTTCATTATTGGGAAGCATTTATAAATGCATTTTAATTATTCTTCACAAAAGCTCTGTGATGAGTCACAATAGTAGTTTCCATTTTCATGGATGAAGCTGCATGACAAAGGATTCCAAGTTTCAGAGGCAGACATCATACGTTCCAACCCCTGGGTTTTGGAGATGAGTCAATGAAGGCCTAGCAATGGGGAGTGACTTGCCTGGATTCAACCCCAGGTATTCTGGCCCCAAATCCAATGCTTGCACTTAGGTTTCTTTGATCACAGGCTTCTGGTTTGTTTTGTTTCCTAAGTCAACTGCAGTGTGTTCTGATGGAAAGGGCATTGGACTAAGTTTGAGAGGCCTAGGTTCTAGTTATAGCTCTGCAAGACCTTGGGAAAGCCACCTCACCTCAGTCTCCTCATTTGCAAATTAGGAGATTAAACAAATAATAAAGTTCACATTTTTAAAGAACTTTTCTCATAATAATCCTATGAGGTAGATAGTGCAAATATTGTTATCCCTATTATACAAGTGGATCAATTAATGAATGCTCAGAGACACAAAATGTCTTGCCTAAGGTCTATAAAGTCCCTCCCAGCTCCAAATGTTATTGTCTCAATTTAAAACATAAGCTTCAAGACAGCTGAAACTGTACTTTTTGGGAACCCACTTTCACTGAATCCAATGTTGCAAACATTAGCATAATTATAAAAATGCCAAAAATAATAATAATAACTGATCATTACATGGCACTAAGATTTATAAAGCACTTTCACACAATTTTTCATTTAATCCTTACCAACAACGTTGCAAGAGAAATGCTATTATCATTTCCCCCTTACAGATGAGAAGATGGAGTGTAAAACGTGACCTGCCTGGGCTCACACTGGTTCATCTCATTGGAAGTAGACATCCTTTGATGGGATGGTCTAGCCTGAAAAATCAGGGGAATTGTATAAATATAGCATCACTCATTTTTAGCAGAGCATTTGACAAAGTGTCTCATATTCTTCTTGTGAGACAGAGAGGTTTGGGCTGGACAGCCACACTTATTTTAAAGTTGCTGGATGGCTATAACACAAAGAGTCTGGTGCTGACCTGATGTCAAACCAGAGAAAGGTGACGTGGGGAAAAGCCCAAGGTTCTATTTCTGGCCCAATAATGAAGAGCATTTTATCACGGATTTGGAGGAATGAATAGATGGCAAGCTCATGAAATTTATAGGTGACCCAAAAGTGCAAAGGGCAGCTAACATGTTAAGTGACACTGTAAGGACCCCAAAAGGCCTGAAGAGACTGGAACAATAAGCCAAATGTATAATTCCAAAAGAAAATCAACTCCATGAGAGCACAGTAGGGGCTGAGTGGCCGGACAACAGTTCCTTAAGAAAAGAACTGGGGTTTGCAGTTGCCTAATGCCTCAATTAAGCTAATGTGTAACATGGCAGATAAAAAAAGCTAATGCAACACATGGCTACATGAAGAGAGGCAGATTGTCGGAAAATAAGGAGGCAACAGTCCTGCTGGACTCTGCCGTAGTCGGACCACATCTAAAGTGATGTTCAGTTATGGATACTATGGTTTAAGAAGGACACCAATAAGCCAGAGGCACATTCAGAGAAGGATGACCAAGAATGGTAAGGAGCCTCAAGACCATGGCACACAAGGCTAATCAATGAGATATTTGGTTTGAAAAAAAAAAGATTCTGATTGCAAAAATAATAGGATCAGAGGTTTAGAGCTAGAAGGAGCCTTAGAAGCCATCCTGTCAGCCTTCTTCCTTTTACAGATGAAAAAAATTAGTCTCAAAACAATGTAAGTGATCTGCCCATGGTGACACCTAAATATCACAGAGTATTTCCTAAAATCACAGGATGGAAGGTTTAAGAAGGGCTGGAAATAAGTTAGCCCAATCCTCTCACCTTATATAAGATAAAACTGAGGCAAGGAGAGGTTAGGTAATTTGTCCATGGTCACATGACTGGTTAACGACAGAAGCAGAATTTGAACTTCAGTCTTAAAGGCTCCCAATCTAGTGTTCTTTTCCACTGTACCAGCAGAAGAAAAAGGAGAGTAGGCATAATGTCAACTGATGAATTTTTGAAGCTCTTATGCATAAGAAAGACTAGACTTGTTCAGCTTGGCCCAGGGTTTCAAAAATAGGAGCAATGTCTGAAAGTTGCAGAAAGGTAGATTTCAGCTACATGTAATGACCGACTTACTAACAATTGATGTTATTGGAAAATAAAATGTACTGCTCCCCACCTGCCCTCCGAGAGTAGCAGACTCCTCACTGGAGTTCTTCAAGGGATGCCTGGATGATCAGTTATAGACTTGATCCCTCTTTGGATGAGAAGGTGACCTCTGAGTTCACTTCTAACTGCGATTAGGTAAATATCAATATGGTGTCTCCACTCTGCTCTGACACTCACAGAAGCATGCTGGGACAGAGCACGCAGGTGCTCCAACTCACCCCAGTGGGACGCTACAGGGTTCAGAGCAGGTCTGGGACCCTTCCACAGTACTTTCCTAAATGGAAGGTAGGGCGTGCCAAGCTGAAAAAAAAAAAAAAAGCCAGAGTCAGAGGTTTCCTGTAATTGGAAACAGCTAGTCCCTCCTGTTTGCGGCTGGCCTTCTCTTTGCTCTACCGTTAACCTCTTTAGGTGATGGCAACGTGACGCCATACTTTCTCAGATAAATGGCTTTGGTTAATTGTACTTTTCATTTTAATTTCTGATTTCATGACTCCCGCCATTCAACACTTTGGTTTTGAACTCAGGAATCAATGACATAATTTCCCTCTTACCTTCACATTAAATACACAAATCAGATGTGTTCTCCCCTTTGCTCCTTTGCATTTCTGATGAGGGCTTTTAGCAATTGTTAAGCCCAATTACTAGCTCTTCCCTGCAGGCTTGTTTTCACTCCTCTCCGGGCCCTTCCTTTTTAATCCTCATGCTATAAAAATGCCAGTTCCATCTATTTCTTTGAAGTTTGCCAGATTTATGTTTACCCAGTATTATCTAAGAGGGAAACAAATCCCACTTATTAGAGAATATGCACATTGCACCAACCCATTATATTAAGATAACTGAGATACCTCCTTGGTCAGATTGTTCTCCATTAATGACTTGAAGCATCTTCTCAATAACAGGAACCATGATGAAAGGAAAAACGGGCAAATGCATACAGAGTAGTTCTGGGGTTTGTTTTTTTCCAATCTATGATGTCTAGCTGTTGACTGTGGCTGAAGGGGGCAATCCAGAATGCGAGAATATAAAGGGAGATAGACATAGATACAAATAATATAGATAGGTGTAGATAACATGGATATGGATATTAGTATAGAAACAGATATGGGTATAGATATAGATTAGGTATAGACAGGAGCATAGATATAGATATGTATGCCTATATATGAATGTGTATGTTTATATGTGTCTATATGTAGTATACATATATTATATATGTATATATAGTACATTGGACTGCTTCAGTTTTATGTGTATATATAAAATGGCTTCGGTTATATACATGTATATATAAATACATATGTGTATACATATATGTATGTGTATATATATAAAATGGAAGCTATACAATACATTAGCATTTATTAAGCATCTACTGTGTATCAAACACTGTGCTAAGCACTGGGGATACAAAAAGAAAAAGACTGTCCCTGCCCTCAAGGAGCTTACGATCTAATGGGGAACAACAACCCATCAAAGAAAGCTGAGAAGAAGGGGTAGAGAGTACCCACATGATGATAAATTGGCTGAGCTTCTAGGAAGGCTTTAAAGGAAGCCTTTGGGAGGAGTTTTTTGTTCTGCCCCCCAGATCTCCAATCAGAGGGACAGAGAAAACCGCAGGTTTTTAACATAGTTGCACTCAGTAGACCAGGATCTCATAGAGGCAGAAGGGGAACAGAGGGAAGAAGACTGGCCCCAGGGTCAGAGGGATTAAACTGAAATCCCACCACTCTAGTCTTGTATTCCCAACTGTTTGGTCGATGTCATGGAAGAAAAATTCAATTCTCTGTGTTTTAAACAAAATCTATCAGCGATAACTTATTAGTATAGAAGCTTTTCTGCTTTCAGAAACATTTGGTGTTTCCTCTGCTAATCAGAATATTGTCTCTCTCCCAAGCAACTTTCAATGTATTTGTTATAACAATAATGAAACAAAAGCTGGAATTCCACAGAAAAGTAAAACAAAGATATATAGTCCAAATCAATGATTTTTGACTTACCAAAGAGAATAGCAGTAATGTTAATGCAGGTGAATCTTAGAGAAAAGCTCTTCCTGAGATCAATCTCTCTGACTACTCCCATTGCCTCATTCAAAGTGAGAACCTGAAAAGATCTTAGCTTAAAGGGGTCAAGGTCTCCCACTGCATCCTAGGCCATCTCCAGTCATATTGATATATATCTGGCCACTGGATCCAGATGGTTGTGGAGGAGAGAGCGAGGCTGGTTACTTTGCAGAGCCATCCCTCACTCGAATCCAATTCATGTGTATGTCATGGCATCACCTCCCTGATGTCATGGTCCTCTTCAAGAACAAAGGACAAACCACAACCACACAAATGTGAACAAAATACCTCTCTCAATTGGCACAAAGACATTTCTACTCGTAGTTCATTCACCACAGACGAGACTCTAGATCCCTCCCCAAACTTCATTAAGTCTTCTGTTCAAGACAGGCAGTGTGGTATAGTGGATGGAGTTATGGACTCAGAATCAGAAAGACCCAAGTTCAAGCCTCTTGTCTGATGCCACCTGTGGTACCCTGGGCAAGTCTCCTAAGTGCTCTGAGCTTCATTTTCCTCATTTATAAAGTAAGGCAGTTTGATGAGATGGCCTCTATGGTTCCTTCCAGTGCTAAGCCTATAATTCTAAGAGTGAGTGTGTCTTCGATTCAGCTGAAACCAAGGGCTTTAGACTAGAACATTGTCCCAATGTATTTTTTTGATATTTTATAACACAACTGAGGCCTGCTGTATGCTTCTATAATATCCCCACCTGGTTCTCTTGCTGGTACCTTAAAAGTCAACAAACCAAATTTATCATCTTTTCTCTTACCAAAAAATGTGTCTTTCTCCCTTAACTTCCCTGTTTTGGTTGATGGTGCCAGTGGGTATCTGGGAGGATGCTGGTGCCATCTTCAACTTTTCTTCTCCCTTCCCCACCCTTTCCTTTCCCTAGTGCTTAGCACAAAGATAGCACATAGTAAGCACTTAATAAATGCTTGTTGATTGAGATCACTCTCAAAATTCAATCTGTTGCCATATCAACAATCCCTACCTCCTCCATGTCTCTTGTTTCTATCCTCTCCTTTCCAATCCCACTATAACCATCCTCTGCTCATTTATCAAGCACCTACAGCATGCCAGGCACTGTGCCAAGTGCTATGGATACAAAGAAAATCAAAAGATTACCTAGCCCCAAGGAGCTCACCCTCTAATGCAGAAAGACAATACGTAAAAAGAATCTGCAAATCAGAATGCTGTCTCAGAATACTGCAAAAGAGAGGAGGGAGGGGAAGGGGTAGAGGCATGATGGAGCTCTAAAGCCAGGTGGAAAATGAGGAAGTGGCTGCTCTGAGCTCCTTCCTTAAATGGAAGATCTGGGAGGAGCTCCCCGTGTCTACCTCCTCCCTTTCCAATCAAAAGAAGGGAGGGACCCCAGAGGTAGGAGTACCAAGGAGGTGTGAGTCCCAGAGCTGATGTGTCTCGCAGGAAGATGAATTTCTGGGGACAATAACGAAGTCCAGGAGAGTAGTCAGGTGGGAAATGAGGAAGTGGCTCCTCTGAGCTCCTTCCTTAAATGGAGAATCTGGGAAGAGCTCTCCATTCCACCATCCAACCTCTCCAATCAAAGGGAAAGAGGGACCCCAGTGGTGAGGGAGTACTGTAGAGTTAACACCTCATTTTTAATTTAATAGGTCTTGACTGATCTTTCTGCTTCCTGTCTCTCTATGCTCCAAGCTATTCTTCATCCTGATTCCCTTGTAAAAATTTTAATGTGTCACTCTAACTACATCATTCCTCTGCTCAAAAGCTAACAATGGTTCCCCATTGCCTATTGAATTAAGGATAAACTCCTTATATGGGCATTCAAAGCCCTTCATAATCCAGTTACAACCTATTTTTCTCTCCTTACCTAAAATAATTCTGCTAAGAAAGCAGAGGCTAGTGGCATTCTGGTATATGAGGGACTGAAGAGACAAACTGACCCAAAGAGAAGTAGGAGAGTAAATCATAGATGAGTAAAAGGATTGCCATGAAGAAGTAAAGGCTCACTTGAGATTAGATGGCATGAATTTGTAGTGGTCCCAGCAGACATAATTTCATGACTTTCTTCAACAGGGTTCTACACCTAGGGAGTAGGCGCCTAGAAGCTGGAGAGTAGGTATCCTGCCAGGAAACTGGCAATGTATGAATGATCAAAGGGCAAGGGGTCAAGGAATAGCAGGCTGGAGGATAGGGCCTTGTCAGACTGGTTAACTGCAAGGTCAAGACTATGAAGGAAAGAAAATGAGGCCAGAACAGGAGGTTCTTTCTCTCTGGGAAAGCAAGGAGGGGTGGAATGGGAGAAGAAGAAGGGCATGATGTTATCATCAGAGACCAGAATTACAAAGTTCAAAATCTTGGAATTGAGACAGTTATGGGTGATGGTAAGGTGGGTGGTTCAGATAGAATAGACATGGAGGTTAGGGGAGTTTAGAAAATCAATGAGCTGGAAAGCCAGAACAGTCAAAGTTACCTCAGTTAGCATATTGAAGACATGAAGAATGAAGACAGAGGATGCGGTGAAGAGAAAGTCTGAGGTCCACGTAATGAACACATTGGAAAGAAGGGAATGTGATAGGTAGATGACAAAAAAGAATATGGCAGTAAGAAAGATGGATTGAATTTCAAAGGAGAAGAGCTTGATGAGTAATGGTGACAGAAAGAAATTCTGAAAGTGCTGTGAGAAGTCTGGTATCTCCCGGATCAGTGTCCAGGATGCGAAAAAAATAGATAAAATGTTCTGCAGAGTGGGGCAGGGGATGAAGCATCTTTAGAAGAAAGCTTATCATTACCAAATGCCAGGAGATAGATATGAATGTGAAAGGAACATTCTCAGATGAGAGGGAGTTCATTATTAATAATTTGTAAGGTTATTTATAAGGGCAGCTAGGTTCAAATCTGGCCTCAGACACTTACTAACTGTATGACCCTGGGCAATTTACTTAACCCTGTTTGCCTCAGTTTCCTTATCTGCAAAATGGGCTGGAGAAGGAAATGGCAAACCATTCTAGTATTTTTCCAAAGAAAACCCTAAATGGGGTCACAGAGAGTCAGACATGACTAAAAGGACTCAACAACAAGGGGTCATTTATTGGGGTATGTACAAAGTTTAGACATGTAACACATCTAAACATATTGTGGTACATGTAAAGGAATATTATTGTACTGTAAGGAACAATGAATATGAGGAATTCAGAGAAGCATGAGAAGACATGAACTGACACAAAGTAGAATAAGTAAAACTAGGATGCAATATGTACAATGACTACAATGATATGAACAAAGTGAACAACAATAAATCGAAACTAAACTCTGAGACACTATAATAACCAAGCTTGGCTCCAAAGAAGAAATGTGAAAAGGTACTTCCCCACCCCCACCCAAAGCAGGGGATTGTGGGTGTGGAACGTTGCTGATAATTATCAGACTATTTTAATGTGTTGGTTTTATAACTCATTCTCTAGGGTCACTCTCTTGGGTTCCAAAGGACAACGTTTTAAGTAGCTGCTTTTATCTCTAGCTCCTGGGTTTCCAATGATGTGTTCCACTTTAACAATCAGCCTGTAGACTTAGGTCTTAGCAAATCAATTTATTTAAATGGCATAGCAAGAACAGAAGGCACAAAAACACCTCATCCCCAAACCTGAGGCTGAACTCCTACAATGCAAATCTGGTTGCATTTTCAACAATTTTTCCTGGTTCAAAGCTAGGTTCCCTTGGGAGAAACCTGACCCAAACTATACTGACCATCAATTATATTTCCCAAATCTTCATCTCTATATTCAAGGTCATAACCAGGCAATGGCCATTTGCCCCCAGATCACCAAATAGTTCTTGGGTATAGGGTTCCCCAGTTTTTTAAATTCTAAATTTCACTTGATAGTCTATGCCAGGGGTGGGAACCTACAGCCTTGAGGCTACATGTGGCCTTCTAAGTTCTTGGGTGGACCTTTTGACTGACTTCAGGTTTTACAGAACAAATCCTTTTATTGAGGGGTTCCCCATCCCTGGTCTATGTAAATGATAGCTATATGATAGCTGTCTTTGCATAGGGAGCAAGCTCATTACCTTGGCTGGCCTTTTCACAAGCAAATGAGACACCCAAAGCCTCTTCTTCTTTACAAGGTATAAATGAGTCTACTCAAAGTAGATGTGAAAAATGATCTCCTCTTGAAAGAGGCCCTTGCTCTACTACGTGTGAATGTAGTCTGAATAAGTCTAGAATAAGCCTATCACATCTAACGGGGTAGGAATGGAGACTGAGTAAACCCCTAGGGACCAGCAAATTTGTGTGAAAGAAGCCTCTACCTTTTCAATGAGTAAGGGTTTCATGTAATTATACTGGTTTTTTGTCCTTTGTCATAAGGTATGGCTTTCTAGAAGGCTTTTAGGGGAGGGACACATTGTGAAATCTGGATAGTATAAAAGCAAAAAAAATTAATACACTTTTATGTTTTAAAAATCTGCGAGGCAACATGACGAATGTGGAAATCTGTTTAATATGATTGTATGTGTATAGCCTATATCAGATTGCATGTCATCTTGGGGAGGGGGAGAGGAGAAAGAAGGAGGGAGAAAAAATTTAGAACTCAAATCTTAGAAAAGTGAATGTTGAAAACAAAAAAAAAAATTTAAAAATCAGGTGAAAGAAAAGGAAAAAAGTGGATGAGGGAGGTTCCCATGGGCCCAATGAAATTATTCTCTTCAATTTCACACTGAAAGCCACCAATCTAGTTTGGGCCTTCATCCTCTGTCCACTAGATTGTTAACCTAATTGGCCTCCAGGCTTCTGGTTTCTCCTCTCTCTGGTCCATCCTCCACCCAGCTGCCAAACTCTGCCCCCTAAGAATATGTCTGATAACATTATTTCCCTGCTCAAAAATCTCTACTGCCTCTACGATATTAATACATACTCCCCATTTGAAATCTAAAATTCTTCAAAATTAGTTTCCTGCCCACTTTTCCAGGTATTTTCATGACTCCCTTCCATAACTTCCTTTTGTGAGTTCTATGTTCCAGCAAAACTGGTCCACTTCTTCTCTGAATTTAGCATTCGGTCTCCAGACTCCAAGCCTTTACATTATTCAGTTTCTTCATCATTTTTTTAAGGTTAGACAATAAACCAAACAATAAATCAAGCCCTGGTTTATAGCATTCATGATTTCTGAGGTATAAGTGGTCACATTGAAAATTTAATAATCGGCTTGGTCATACCAGGCCCAGCACACCTCTGTCTTCAAGACACAACTCATTCCCTTAGGGGAAACATTTTCTGATATCCCACTGAAGGACTTCTTAACTTGAGGTCCACAGACCCATGGATGGTTGCAGAGAGTTCATAAACTTGGATGGGAGAAAAATAATTTTAATTTTCACTAACCCCTGACTGAAATTTAGCCTTTCCATGAACTATATATTTTTTAATCTTCCAAGAAGGGGTCTTTAGGCTTCATCAGACTGCAGAGAGTGTGATACAGGACTCAGGATTCAGAGAGACCTGAATTCAAATTCCACCTCAGACACTCACTAGCTGTGTGACCCTAGGAAAGTCATTAACCTTCATTTGCCTCAGTTTCCTCAAGTGAAAAACAGTGATGATAATAATAGTACTTCCCTCCTGGAGCTTTTGTGAGGATCAAATAAAATGATATTCATAAAATGCTTAGCGCACAGTGCCTGGCACATAGTGGGCACTATCGAAATGCCCTAGTTCACATGTGGAGGGGAAGGTTGTATCTCCCAGGGGGAGCTTTCTCAGCTGATTACAAAAGGAGGTTTCAGGGAATCAGAATGGTGATATCTGGGTAGCAAGGTCAAACTTCAAGGTGCTGTTCAAATTTGAGTTGTTATTACATTCCTTCCCCAGTCAAACATTTATCAAACATCTACTATGTGCCGGGCACTGGGGAGATAAAAGGAAATTGATGCCCTGCCTTCTCCACTCTCAACAGAGAAGGGAGAATTTTGGTGGAAAGGAATGGGAAAGTGAAAATGGAGGTCTTGGGAGTTGAAAAAGTCAATGAACTGAGTGGGGAGGGGAAGGGGTAGGAGACAGGAGGTCAGAAGAACATTAAACTAAACATTTCTTTCACACTTTTCATTTAAATGTTTGCTACTCTGAACTTGCCAATACCAAAGAACATGAACATTTCTAAAAACCAAAAACAGAAAAAAGAGGAATATTTGCGACTGTGAATCTCAATCATATAGTTTGTTGGTTTAAGTATATAATAAAATTAACTCAATTTCAAAGCTGACCCTCTTCTGTTCTCTTCTCTGCATTAAAAAGAATTGAGCCTTTTTAATTATTTTCCTTTTTTGTGGGGTGTGAGGGTAGAGAAGGTATCACTATTACTAAATCCACCTCAATGAAGTGATAAAGGCTTCTAATCTTGGGCTGCGCAAAGCAGGACTCACAAGGTCACTCTTTTCTCCATATTCCTTCCTCAACACTAAAAGCAGAGATTGCTTCTCTATCTTTACATCCCCAGTGCCCAAAATGTTGTCTTGCACACATAGCAAGAGTTAACAAATGTTTGATCAATAAATTTGGTAATAACTCAACTTCAAATGAAATGTTAAGGTTTGTGATGCACTTCTCTCACAATGTTTGCTAGGCATTACCTGGATACCCATTTTACAGATGAAGAAATTTGAGACTCTTGGGAAATTAGGAGAGCTAGTAAGCATCTAAAGTGTAATTCCTACTTAGATATCCTGACCCCAGGTCCAAACTCTTTCTGCCACCTATGCCATTGGTTCAAGAATTGGAAAGCAGGATTTGCTTTCTATTTCATTTTTTATATGTCCCACAACTTCCACATTTCCATGAATATAGCAAATGCTCAATAAATATTTATGGAGTCGAACCAAGTTGTATTTCCCTTAGCCCCTTCCACATGCTTTGAACAATATGGCCACTTAATAAAGCTTGCTGAATCTCCTTCTTTTCTAAACTCCTAGAATACAATTTAGTTGTCCAAGTCATAGTGTTCATTCAGCTCATAGAGTTATCTTTTTTCCTATTAAAGGTTTCCTTGAGAAAGAATAATTCATAAATTAATTAGCATTAGTTTATCATTCAGGGAAGCTAGGTGGCATGGTGGTAAAAGTACTAGACCTGGAGTCTAGAAGACTCATCTTCCTGATTTCAAATCTGGCCTCAGACACTTACTAGCAGTGTGACCCAGGGCAAGTGACTTAACCTTATTTGCCTCAGTTTCCTCATCTGTGAGATGAGCTGGAGAAGGAAATGGCAAATCACTTCTTTGACAAGAAAACCCCAAATGAAGTCACAAAGAGTTGGACATGACTGAAAAATGACTAAATAACAGTTTATTATTCAAGCAAATCTATAACAGTTTTCTGCCTAAATAATTTTCCTTTGTTTTTGTTCATTAATGACCATTAATATAAGGGAAACTATATTTGTATTTCATATGTGTGTTTCATATGCCTGGCATTTCATTCTAGGGAATCAAGCTCATCCAACTGTTTCCAGTGGAAACTTTTGATCAAAGAATAAAGCATGACAAGCTTAGAGCCTTTAGAAAGGAAAAATGAACAGAAGTAACTCATTGTTCTTCTGTGTTATGGAGCACTTGGGACAGATACTTTCACGTGTCCTTCAGAAAAGCTACAGCAGGTCTGAGTACTTTGTAGGTCAGCATCAATTCAAAACCAATGGCTCTTGAGCACATGCTGATGGATGTATTTACATTTTTTCCAATCAGCCAGAAGATATGTTACTGCAAAATAAAAAGGCATTTAATCAAACAGCCTAACAGTGACAAGAAGAGATTCCTCTCCATATTCAAATGGGGTAAGACCTCTCACAGGTTACCATGCAACCAACCGGGAGAGCACACAATGAGCACACATAGTTGGGGAACATGTATGGCACATATTATGGGTATTATGGGCAGCCAGGAAATATCAGTGAAATGGCACATTAGAATCCATGGGGCTAAGGCACATTCCTAGAGGAACAGAGTCCCCAGATGGCCAGGTACAGTCAAGGAAGGTATGTGAAGACAGAAAAGTATGACCAAGTCACACATGTGGCTGGGGGCAACTTACACATCAAACAGTGATGTAGATACCCTCTGGTGACATCACAGCGCACACCCCATCTCTATTGGGCACATCATCTCTCCTTGGCATTATGTCATCGCCACTGGTTTCCCATTATAACTGCTGTCTCCTGCCATCTGCTGGGCTTCAGGAAATCCAGCTGCTGTCTCCTGCCCTGGCTAGGAGTTCTAGACTATAGTTCTTTTCATTCATATTCAAGGTCAAAGAGTTTTAATACCAAGCCCCACAATTAGCAGACTGTTCTAGGGTAAAATGGAGTTAGTCTTTTTGTCTGTCCCTGGGGATGATTTGAAATCTATGGTCTCAGACTATCTGACTTCAGTTGGAAAATTTCTTTTTAGCTCTTCTTTCAAACCTGATTAGGATTTCATGTTCCCAAAATAAATTGGGTTCTGCCAGAAAAAATACCACAATGCTGATGTGGAAGCTGGGGGCCTAGATAGGCCTCCTTATTTGACTGGTGTGCAAATGAATTTATGGCCCAGAACAAAAGCTAAAAGAAAAGGGCAACCTTCACAACCTTTCTGGTCCATATTTTCACCTTTACTATATATAGCTATAAGCCATAATCCCTTGGCTTTTGCTGTATATTCTGTCCAGTGCAAGTCCTCACTATCATATGTAGATATAGATATAGATATATAGATATACACACACACATGTATATGTATACATATGTATAGAGAAGGGGAGAGAGACAGAGAGTGCAAGCAAGCTGGGAGTCCAATTTATTAAATAACAAGTCTTTTAGTATCTCTCAATTACCAAATCACATTTCTATTGTAATTAGCTTTGCCCAAGGCTCTTTCTAGTACATAGTAAAGGACATATCCCTGCTCTCAATCTTAAAGGAGACTCTCTAATAGGAGTTATTGTCATTTTTTTCTGTTCTGTCCAACTCTTTGTGACCCCATTTGGGGTTTTCTTGGCAAATATACTGGAGTGGTTTGCTATTTCCTTCTCTAACTCATTTGACAGATGAGAAAACTGAGGCAAATAGGGTTTAGTGACTTGCCCAAGATCACACAGCTAATAAGTGTCTGAAGCCAGATTTGAACTCAGGAAGAGGAATCTTCCTGACTTCAGGCCCAGCACTCTATCAACTGGGCCATAAATCTAACAAGAGAGATTAGACAGTAAATGAACGGGGACACATAGTTACAGAATCATACTGTTTGTGCCAATGTTACCATGATAGACGAGAGAGCAGGTTACCAGAAACGAAGCGAATGACTGATTTTCCCTAACTCAGAATAGGAAACAATCCATCACCCACTTTTTTCACTCCTCCAAAAGACCGCCCAGAAGGTTTTACAGCAACATGAGAGATGCGCATGCTAGTGGCCAGAGAAGATTCTGGCTCCAAGGAATTGGTTCATTCTGCAGGTCAAGCGACTTGAGAGTTCAGGTGAAGGATCCAGGAGGGATACCAAGGGAGTCTTTCTCCCTCTCCTCTCCAAAGGTAAGATCAGTTCACTCTCCAAAGGTAAGATCGGTCCACTGCTTGGACAACACCAACAAAGAAACTGCATGGGCAAAGTATTCCCATTTAAAATCACTTTATTTTACATAGAGCCAGTTATAACAAGCCTTTACAGAAGCAATTCTGGAAGATGCATCCCTGTGTTGGAGTGTTCAACTGTTTTATTAAGAAACAGGAGATATAGCTGATGCTAGGATGGCAGAGAGGGTTATTATTTTCTTACTTTTTACCATATAAATAACGGTTTCATCAGTAACATGTTCCCAGCATATTCCATAAATATTCTTAATGTAGCTCTATTATACTCTAACATTCAAAACCCCAAGGCACACTTTCTATAGTTTATTTCATCATGCTCCATTTAGAATTACATCCACTTAAGGGACTGTGGGATTAAGGCAACCTATTTTAAAGGGAGCGTTCTACATCACAGCAGAATGATGTAATGGATAGAAGGTTGGCCTGAGAGCCAGACAGACCTGGGTTCGAGTCTTGTCTCTGACACATGATGGCTATGCGACTGACCATGGGCAGGTCACTGAATCTCTCAATGCTTCAGAAAGCTCTCTTAATTACAGTCCATGTCCCTTCACCAGAAGCTCCCTAAACCATTGAAATCATGAGTCTAATCCAAAAATCCTTTAAAAGTCTATATTGGGAGCAGCTAGGTGGTGCAGTGAGTAAAGCACCGGCCCTGGAGTTGGGAGGACCTGAGTTCAAATCCAGCCTTGGACACTTGTGTGACCTTGGGCAAGTCACTTAACCCCAATTTCCCTGCCTTCCCCCCTCAAAAAAAAAAACAAAAGAAGAAAAGTCTATATTGAATGATTGTATCAAACCAATGACTTATAAAGGAATTATAATAATACCTGATATATGTATAATATTATAAGATTTGAACCATGTTTTACATCTGTTATTTCATTTGAGCCTTCTCCAAACATTGGATATTAACATCCTGAGAGAAACTGAGGTTCCGTGAAATTAAGTGACTGGCCCATGGTCACAAAGTTGGTTACCTTCAGAGGTGGCATTTGAAATCAGGTGTCTTCTCACTCCAAGGGCATCACTTCTTTCCACAAGCATAGTCTGCCTTTCTAAAGAAAATACCTTTTTTTAATGGAGAAAATGCATGTTCTGATCCATGCAATGACAGAGCATACTTCCAGAATGACAAAGATGAAGCAAATTAACCACCTCCTACCCCAGAGGTGATGGACTTAAAAGTCAGAAGGAGACATATATTTCTGGACATGGCTAACATGGGCATTTGTTTGGCTTGACTGCATATGTTATAAGGATTTTTTTTAATTCTTCAGTTGAGGCAGAGGGGAGTGGAAAGGAGAAAAATAAATGCTTGTTAATTGGAAAAATAAGAAAACAAATTTTTAAATAAAGAATATATATGGCTATCCAGATTGCAGCACAAAAGTAGGTGGGAGAAATAAATCACATCTCTTGCCTCTGTATACCTTGCCCTGCAAAAGCACGCTGGCCTTTTTTTACATAAAGGCAGATAGTAAATCTGGTAACTGCAAAAGGATTTTATAGCCAAAGACCTTGGCATCTTTCCTGGACTTTTCCATTATAAGCAGGTTCCATGAAACAGGGCGAATACATTCTGACTTTTCTCATCATTGCAAAACTCTATTACATTTCGCCCAAGTGAATTTTTACCATGATGAAATTTCACCCACACTAGGGAATTTCTATTCAGGAACATTTACTATGGGAAATGGAAAGAACAGACCAAAAATATATGCCTACAGACAAAGAAAATCCTCCATCAACTGGCCATACCTCCATCTAGTGTTTTGCTTCAAGAGTTTCTGCTTATGCAAGCTTAATAGTTCAGGCTTTTCTGCATTTGCCTCATAGCAGCACCATCACAAAACAGTATCGCTGTCACACACAAATCTATGTGGGTCTTCTCTAAGCAAGCTGTCTGTCCTTTGGTCACTCCATTGTCCAAAGGCTGACTTTGACCAGCTGCTATTATCCAGTACCCAGCATTATCACTGATTGCCTTCTCTGACCTTGTCTTTAACTACTTACGTGCCTACTGGCAGCTTGGTATACTGGGTGGAGGGCTAACTTGGAGTCAGGAAGACCTGATTTCAGATCTTGCCACGGATGCATGCTAGCCATGTGATAATGAGGAAGCCGTTGATGCTCTACATACCTCCCAAGCAGCTCTCCAAGAGTATAGCTGAGATACTGATTTGCTTTGGTGAATGGAGTTTCCATACCAAGAATTAACAAGTGCTTGTATGTGGATAAACCTGCCAAATGCATGCATATGTTCAAAAATTTTAACTTAATTAAAAATGTATTTTAATAGCTTAAAACTGCACTGATTTTTTGAATACTCCATAAATAAAAATGGATCTGTAATTTATATGTGTATATATTTGTTTGTAATTGTAATATATATATATATATAATTTGTATATGTATGAGTATATGTGTGTGTACATATATACCAGAGACAGAAAGATAGATGCAGAGACAGAGATTAAGAAGTGATTAAGCCTTATCAAGTGCCAAGCACAATGCTAAGTACTGGGGATAGAAATACACTCAAGACAGTCCCTGCCCTCAAAGAGATTATATTTTAACGGGGAAGGCAACACAAAAAATGGGAGGTAGAAATGGGGAGGAAGTACTTTTTTATTGTGTACTTACTCAACAGACACCAACATTCAATACACAAAAAGGGGCGGGGTGGGGGGGGGCATTGTATATGAAAGAACCCTAGACTAGAAGTCTTTGGTTCAAGACCTGGTTATAACCCTGACCATCTGCCTGGCCTTGATCAGATCTTTTAACCTACCTAAAGGTTTCTCATTCTTTATCTGTAACATCAGCTTGCTAATACTCAATGATGAAACTCTCAAACTTGTAAGGATGGAGGGGGATCACGTCTGTGAAAGCACTTTGTACCAGGAAAATGCCATATGAGTCACCTCGTGACTTGGAAGAGACCTTTGAGGTCATCTGAAGGCTTCTTAAACTTTTTCCACTCGAGACCCTTCAGGACTTCTTAAACTGTGAGTCCTGACCTTATTCGGTGTCACGCCCCACAGTTTAAGAAGCACAAAAAATTACTGTTGGCGGCTAGGTATCCAAATGGATACAGTGCCCGGCCTGGAGTCAGACTCATCTTCTTGGGCGCAAACCCAGCCTTAGACATTTATGAGCTGTGGGACCCTGGCCATGCCACTTCACCCTGTTTGCCTCAGTTTCCTCATCTGTAAAACGAACTGGAGAAGGTAATGGCAAACCACTCCAGTAGCTCTGCCAAGAAAACCCCAAATGGGGTCAAAAAGAGTTGGACACGATTGAAAAAGCACTAAACAAGTCCAAACTGTAGGGAGCTAAGTAGCTCTGTGGATAGAGCTCAGAGCCAGGAAGACGTGAGTTCAAATGTATCCCCAAGGCGTGTATAATGTATGGGAGGAGGGAAAATAGAATATCTACACTGATAAGAGTCACACCAAGAGATGGGAAAGGAGATCTCAAGCCCTCTAGGGAGAAAGGAAGAGAACTCCAATAACCAAACTCCACGAGGGCTCTCTGGAACAGCTTTTCTCTGCATCCTCAAAGCTTAGCATGGTCCTTGGCACCTAGTAAGCGCTTAATAATTGTTGGCTGATTAGTTGATTGATGACGTGCTTAGCACAATTCCTGGCACACAGTAGGTGCTTAATGATACACGTTAATGAATTTAATTACTGAATTAATGTGAAAAGAGTTAGTTTGAAGCCCCGAGTTTGAGCATTAGCTTTTCCACGATCTGCATGACTTTGGACAAGTCAGTTCACTGCCTATTGCCTCAGTTTCCTTTTCTGTACAATAACTTTGGAGGTTCTCTGAAGCTCTGAAACTACAACCCAAAGACCTAGCCGCGTCTTCGTGGGAAGGGGTGGGAGGAGGGGGTGGGGTCTCGCCCTCCCCGGAACGAACTCTTCCAGTAGGGAGCTAGAAGCAACTTTCCAAGCATCCCTGAGGAGCCTAAGAGTAGGCGGGGGCGGGGAGCGGGGGAGGGCGCAGGGGCGCAATGCCTGCCGGGACTTGTGGTCCGCTGCCCCGCGGCAGGGGGAGCGCCTTGCCTCTCAACCCGCCAGAAGAGAACTACAAGTCCCAAGAGACTTCGCGCGCCGACAGTCACGTGGGATGGGCGGAGAGCGTGCCTAAATACTCGCGTTCGGCCATTTTGTGGGAGAAGCCGCAGCGCCGCCTCCTCCTTCGGGTGTCCTGTGCTTGCTGCAGCCGCCGTCTCCCCCCGCCGCCGCTGCTCCGCCGCCTCCGTCGCCGCCCTCCGCCCGCCTCCGCTTCGCTCCCCACTCCCGCCGCCTTCCCTCCTTCACTTATCTCCTCCTCCTTCGCCCCCACAGCCTCCTGACACAGGGTCTTCCGGGCGCGCCCCGCCGGCATTTTATCCCCTCACCGGCCTCTCACTAATATCGCATGTCCACTATCCAGAACCTCCAATCTTTCGGTAAGTAACGGCGTGGAGCCCCGAGGCCGGCCGCCGGGCCCCCGGCGCCCGCCACCCCCGGCCTGGCGGGGCCGCTCGCCCCCCCCCACCCCCGCGGCGCCCCGGGCTTTTGTCTGCGCCCAGAAAATGGCCGACGGCGAGCGGACCCCGGCCCGGACCCCCGGTCCGGATCCGGGACTCCAGCGACTCTCCTGTCAGTTACCCCATCACCCTCCGCCAGACCCTTGGGCCGCCCCCTCCCCCCACCAATCGTATCTCTTTCCGAGCCCTCGAGCCCCCGCCTTTGTCCGCCTCCCCCAACCCCCCAGTCGGGGCTCTGGGTTCCAAACTTGGCGTGACCTTGGGCCGGATTTCCTCCGGACCCGGCCAGGGTCCTGCGTGAGAGCCCCGGGCCCCCCGGCAGGGAAGGGGTGACGCCGAAGGCCCTTAGCGAGCCCCACCACGGGGGACGATGCGTGGGGCCCCCTCGGACCCGAAGGCCCCCCCCCCCGCCCCATTTAGTATTGGGATGTTTCTCTGCTCCTTTCCCGTTGGGAAAGTATGGAGAAGTCTCTACGGGCTGATTCTGGGCCTGATCCCGGTTCCGACCCAGCGCGGGGAGCGGACGCTGGGCCCCCGGGGATTTCACGGCGCTCCCTTAATGGGAATTACTGGGTGAAAATCAGAGATTGAGTGGATTCTAAGACGGGGGTGGGAGGGTGTACCCAGGATGGTTTGTTTTGAACGTGTAACAGAAGCGTCCTCCCCGACAGCTGTAGAACGTGATCTCTGAAGCTAGCTCGGTTCCTCCAGGCTCGATGACTGCCCCGCGACGTTTTCTAGATTTTACGTATCACGGGCTATAACCGTGTTAGGGAGGCTGGAGTTCCGGGTCCTCAAAGCAGAATGACTGGGGGAGGGGAAATCTTAGGCTAGGGCAGAGATGGCTAACCCCTAGAAAATTCGTGTTACCGCTTGTCTAGATGCTCGACTACCTTCTGTGTGGTGATTATTTTATTTTTCTGTTACTGGTTTTGTGTCCGCAGACCCCTTTGCTGATGCAACTAAGGGTGACGACATACTCCCGGCAGGGACTGAGGATTACATTCATATAAGAATCCAACAACGAAACGGCAGAAAGACGCTGACTACTGTTCAGGGAATTGCGGATGATTATGACAAAAAGAAACTTGTGAAAGCTTTCAAAAAGGTACAGATGTTAGACGTAACAGAAAAAAAAATATAACGAAGCCGAGTAACTGGATTCTAGTTTCGTGCCGAAACCTTAAATTGCATACAGTGGTTACTCTCAAATTTGATCAATATAATTCCCAATTTCCAGCAAGCCGCATATGAGTCTTAAAATTAACGTAAAAATACCCAATTGCTGCCTTTCATCTCAGTTTGAAAAGTTAAAAAAAACTAGGAAAAGGAAAAAAACTGCTTATTTGGATTTTATGTAAAAATTGATCCTTTAGTTGTTAAAATGATCTAAGTGTTTTGTTTTTATTATTAACTTTTGTATTAGTTTGCCAGCATTTATAAACTACCATTTTAATGTCCTCATTTAATTTGAAACTAAAATATTTGGTACTATTATGGTGAAACTTTTCATTTAGTGATATTAAAAGATGTAATTGCTTGTGGCTCATTTGTAATGATATGGATACATTTTTCTAGAAATTTGCTTGTAATGGTACTGTGATTGAACATCCTGAATACGGTGAGGTTATCCAGCTTCAAGGTGACCAGAGAAAGAACATTTGCCAGTTCCTCCTGGAGGTAAGTGACTACAGATAAAATAAAGCAGTGTTTAATTTCTATTATACGTTAACACTTAGCCTCATAAAAGTGATGCACATCAAGTAAGTCAGTTTTACTGAGTAGTTGGTAATACAGTATCTACATAGTGGGAAAAGGATAGACTGTCCAATTCGTCGTTAAAATGACTTAACGTACTTGTTGTTTACAGAAGTGTCGATTGAAATTATAAATTTTGTAATGATTATTGACACTATTCTGCAGATTTTCATTATAGTTTTTCAGAACATCTTGGTGCCAGAAATTTAATACCTTGATTGAATATGGTTGTTGTTATTCCTAAATTTAAATTAAATGCAGTAAACACACATTTAGACTCTGAAAATATTTTGATGTCAAAAATAAAAGGAATTTTCTCTATAGATAACAATACCTTTGTCACCAAATGCCCCAACTAAATGATAATCCTTTTAATACCTCTTCATTTTATGTCGACTGCTTTAGAGAAGGGCAATTTATTCCTGTAAACAGCTTTGCTAAAATGTTTTTTGTTTTACAGGTTGGCATTGTCAAGGAGGAGCAGCTTAAGGTTCATGGTTTCTAAAATGAGCAAAAACACATGGAGTATTTCTTGAATAGTTTTGTTCTCTAAGCCAAATTGGCTACCTTGTGAAATGAGTCTCTGCGGTAAACGGACTTTTCTTTTATTTAATTGTTCAAAATTCCATTCACATCTGCATGATTATAGGAAACATGTCTGTAGGCTAGTAACACATAAGAAAATTGCAGTAAGATGGTAACTAAGCCCTTTATTCATCCTAACACATTTCCAATGGAAAATATTTTGTTTTGAGTGTCTATTGTTCAGTTTATTACTTTTCACTTGATTTAAAATGTTTTTGTTGTATTAAACCATGTATGTTGCAGCTTAACAATAAAAAAAAGCTTATTAACACTTTTGTGAGCAGTTATGCTCCCAAGTTTAAACAAGACCCAAGTTACAAGCACTTTTTTTTTTAATGTAAACTTTCTCAAATAAATGGATTCCTCCTTCAGCAAGTAGTTCTTTCCAAGAATAGTTAAACTTCATTGTGTGACATTGGAAGCTAATCAGCTGAGCACTGAAGGAAAAGGGAGCATTAAATACAATCTTGAGCTAATTTCCCCTTAACATAATGGCACATTCCATGACTATTCTTTGTTTACTGACTATAAAATTCTTGGAATAAGTAAGTGTAGTACATAGCTGAACTCTATCTCAGTGCCACAATTCAGTTCCTTGTTAATTAAAAAGTTGTCACTGGAATTGTGCTACTCTCATGAAAATTAGTATCATCATTGAATGAATCTTTGCTTTTATATGTTTTGTGGCTCATGCCTTAAAAAATAAGAAGCCAAGAACCTTCCTTTCCTTATTCTGATAGACTCTTCTGAAAAATAAGGAAAAGGAGGAGAGAGTCAATTGAACAGTCTGAGATAAATTGGAAGTGTGTGGAATTGGAATGATGTGATGAGGGGTTTGTGCCATAACACCTAGAAATGCACTTCCTCTCTACCTGGTTATTAAATTGTAATGGAAATATAGCCCTTCTGTTTTTTGTCAAGTGAATTATTAATATAGTTGCAAAGTATTCAAGCAGAACAGCCAAAAGAACTGGACCCAAATGTATAAGCTATTAAATAATAAACTCTGAGGACAGGGACCTTGCTTTTGTATTCTCCATAGTGGTGTGAACATACATAGTAGGTGCCTGATAAATATTCATCAAATTAATATAGTGAGTCAATTTTGGTTTAATAGAAGGTTCTGTGAAATGTATATTATGTCACATTGTGTGCCAGCTGAACCTATGTCCATAATACTCGATAAGTATACTTGCCTCCTTCATAAATTCATTATGTTCACCCATGATTTTTATAAAGGGTGGGGGAGCCTTTTTGGTTTTTGTTAATGGAATAAAATACTAGAAATAAGACTTAACTATTCACTTTGTAGTTAAGTTTAGAATTTGCAATGTGGTTAAAGAACTTGGAAAATACTAATCTGTGGAATCAACAGTCTGGTTATGTGCCATATAAATGTGATACATCCATTTGAAATAACTGAGAGTTGTATTTATTTTCATGTATACCATAATATACATTAGTGATCTTTGAGCTGTATTTGAGGACTCCCTTTTTTGCACTTTTCTCATTCTATAGAAATGGTTTCCACAGATGTATTGTTTGAAATGAAAACATTTTTCTTTATTGAGATGACTAGATCTGGTTTCTGCTTTGATTTGTTCATACAGGTATTTGGAGTGTTTTGATTAGAACAAAACTCATTCCCACAAGCACAAGAGTCACATAGGCCCAAGTTCCAAATCTCGAATTTGGTGTAAAGGCAACACATGATTTGCCACCCAGACTTTATAAGTGCTAGGTCATAAGCAGACTCCAATTCAAGGCCCAAGTTTTCTGTCAAATTAGTTCCCCTGATACTCTGAACACCTAGAGGAAGGTAGTAATAGTAATCGGGTTTTGGTTCACAAAAGTGTCCTGCAACTTGCGCACGGGGGATGGGGCATGGGGAGGGAATACCTAAAGAAAATTAAAATTTCTGGAGTAGGAATTGGTAAATAGATACACAATAACTTGAAAGAGTATAACTGGTGTTTATATGTAAAAGGATCAAATTTTTACTTCCACTAGTTTGTCATAACGGTGGCTGAGTAGATTTGGTTCATTGCATTAATATATTTGAAGAGAACCTGGGGAAGTAAAGTGAAAAAAAAAAGTCAAATATGAAATACTCAGCTAAAGTTGGCTACTAAAGAATAAAGTACTGACCAGTTCCAAATCTTTACCAATTCCCAAATCCCTAGGTAATCTCACTTGAGTTCATAGGTTGGTGCATAATTACAAAAGGCCAACTTGCCGATAACATATAGAGCTCAGCAGCCCATTGCTGCCCTGATGTCCCCACACCTTTACACCACATCTGTGCTTTCCTAGGTCAATACCACCACTTAGTGGCCAATATTGGGAATTGTTATGAAGTAAGTGGTAAAAGACCAGGTCCTTGTCTCATCTCAAAGCTGCATGGTACCTCAGGCAACTTTTCTCCACAAATTTCTGCCCACTTTAGAAAATCTTGGCCACATTCCACAGCTCTCCCATCTTGCTACCCTACCTCTCCAGTTAATGATGTTCTAACAAATGAAAATACTGGAGATGATAAATAAGCAGGGCCCCATCGTATAAAGAACCGCCACACTTAAATCTCAAATACTAGTATTGTGGTTTTATATTTAATATGTGAAGGATTTCAGCAATGTTCTGGGTTAGGAATGATATTATGGACTGACCTAGAAACCCCATTTATAATATTTCTGGGAGAATTCTTAACCCTAAGCCATCAATTTGTAGTTCATGTTAATTCTAATCATCTGGATATTAGATATATCTGCCCCCCTGCCGCCAATCTGGCTTGTTGAAAATTTGAGTGTGACCAATGGTGTTTTTAGTGCCAATAATATGGGATGATATGAAGGAAATGATTGGCAACAAAAGCTGTGAGGTGAATGAGAATAGCTTTTTACAAATGAAACAAAGTTTAAAACTACATCTGTTCATACTATTAGCATAATTGTATTAATATATCTACATTTACACATTTCCTCTGAAGATTCTCACTTTTAGGCACATAGACTTCCAACCAGTGTAAATTTCACACAAGCTTTACAGAAACTCGGATAATCCATGCAATTTTTACACATGTTAAAAGCACACATACCTAAATATTTGCTCTACAATGGTAATTCCTATCTCGGTCATTTGACTATGTGAGACTTTAATGTTTAAAGTGGTGATACTAAGGTTCTAAGTAATTAGAACTACTTCTAAAATCACTGCTGACCCAAAGAACTTCATGGCCTGGCTTTAATATGTTAATACACGTTAATATGGAAACCAATTGTCTTGAAGGGCTGGAAAGCCTGATTTAAGTAGGCAAACATTAAATATTTACTATGTCCCAGGCACTGTGCTGATTATATTATTTCTCCAGATATTTTGTTGCACCAACTGGAAGAACCATATGGAGATAATTTGTTTGATAGAATTCACCAATTTTTTTCAACAGCTGTATAGTGTCATTGTTTCCTAAATCCGGTTTAGAAGTCTCCCATATTAGGGCTAATTTGAATTTAAGCACCTATTAGTCAACCACTAAGTGACTTCTTAGGTAAGTGGGGTGGAGGCAGGGAGGATTGAAATCACTAATTGACCTAATGGGGTTGTGTTAAGGCTATAGTATTTTTGAAGTTTCTTTGAAGTTTTGTCTTTACCAACTCAAGTGCATGTATGTGAAACACCCAGATGTAAACTTTAAATTATGACAGATTGTGGTAAAGTGAATCAGTGCCAAGTAACCATGTGAGACAATATAATGCAAATATGCAGGAACACCCTTTGGTTCCCCCTGCAAAATGAGCTTGGTGGCTACAAAATCGGATTAATGAACTTATCCAATAATTATGTTCCCCAGTATATTTTTTATTGATGAGATTTGAACAACATTCAGTAGTCATTGAAAGTACTATCATACTGACTGAAGAGTCCACACCAGAAGAACAACTCGTAACAAGAACCAAAGCAATGCAGTGATTTCCATACTGGACTCTAGAATCCCAAAGTATTTAATCTATTCAGCAATGATGATTTTGAAGTTGGTGTGAGGATGCAGAGACCCAGTGCTGTGGTGAATAAATTGCTGGACTTGGGGTCTGTGTTTCATACTGTCTGTTTTCTGAAAAGCTTAAATTTTTCACCTTTCTGTCCCACCATACCCATCACACCCCACTTCCTAGTTCTGAAGCCATAATCAAATGAATATCATTTCTGTTGAAAGGGGATGTCATTCTATATCCTTCAATAGGACTCGTTCACCATCTTGAAACTTTGCATAACAATATATTCCTCTCTGGATGCCTCTTCTCATTATTTGTTGTCTTTGCCAATTAGATCGCCATCTTGAACAATGTACACAACAATAAAAACGAACAAGTTTGAAAAATTTGGGAACTAATCACTGCAATGACCAGCTATGATGCCAGAGAGCTGCTGATGAAGTGTGTTATCCATCACTTTTTGATGGACAGGTCATGTCTTGGATGCAGAATAAGACGTTTTCAGACACGGCCAATGAGAGAATGTATTTTTGCTTGACTCCATGTTTATTATGAGGGCTTTGTTTTTTCTTGTTCTCTCTTTTTCCATTGTGGAAGGGAGGATGAGAGAGGGGAATAAAGGGTGTTTTGTGACAGTTCTCTGGCCTAAAGGAGTCCTTCCTGGGAGGACACTGTGTTCTGCCATTTACCCTTACCTTATACATCTGGGCTCATGGTGTTAATAGGTTAAGCCCTTGTCCAGGTACTCAGTTTATATCTAAGGAAAGGTGCTGGTGGGACAGCCAGAGCTGTTGGGGAAAACAACCCCTTAATGATTTTGGGTGCTGACATGTAAAACAACCGGAATTCAGTGCAAATCTATTGCAAGCAATGGGAAAGAGAGAAAGAGGATGGAATATATAACCCAGACATTCACGCTAACAGTATAATTCACATAAGGGCAGCGCTGCATTGGGGAGCACAGAGACAAGGTTCCATTCAACAGAAAGGGATGTTCTAAAATGCCCTTCTGAGGGTGAGATTCTGATGCTATGATTTTGGATGGCCTCCCTGAACTGGCTGAATTGCATATCGGGTCAGGACAAAATATTGTTGGGGGATTTGTTTGCCAGGAGAAAAACAAGCTGGAGGTAGACAAGATATTGTTTGGAAGACACAGCTGTACCAATCTTCAAAAAGTGTTACTGTATTTTTCCATGAATGTGTTTTACAAGCCACAGCCTCCCTTAAGGGGAAGCCATCATGATGCTCTCAGGACCACCAGTCCCAATCTCCTAACAAGGGGTAAGGTAGCAAAAAAAAAAAAGAAAAGGAAGATAAAAAGGTCTTTTCAGGCTTCTTGGTTTTGTTGTTGTTGTTGTTGTTTTGTTTTCTTTTGTTTTTTAAAGCAGAAAAATAGAAGGCCAGAAAGAAGTGATGAGAAGCGAAACAACCTTGAAAGCTACAAGTTGAACTAATATACTTTAAAAGAAAATCAGGCTATAAATAATAGAGATCTGAAGTTTTGTGTACAATCCTCATTAAGTTCTAGCCTACATATAAAAATATGAAAATGTCCATTTTCTTTGGTGTTCCTTAAGTTCAGAATTAAAATTTTATATGCATGTATGTATGTATACATATATATATGCATATGTGTGTGTGTATAAAACATATTGAGGTTAAGGGTTATCTTTGCTTTTGTATTTGTATCCCTGCTCTTCACATGGTGCTTGACACATAGTAGGCATTTAATAAATGCTTTTTGTATTCATTTTTATATTTAGCATATCCTACCACCACCACCATTTGATAGTAAGTACCTTGGAGGCAAGGACTATGTCCTTTTTCATCTTTGTGCCCAGCACAGCCCCTTGTATACTTTTAGTGTTCATTTAATTGAATGAGGTACTTAACATATTTCAATATTATATTTATCGGAACATATGCCATCTCCTGTACTAGATTATTAGCTCCTTAATAGACTGCATCCTATTCCTATTTATCTTTGTATCTCTTGCAGCCGCTAGGACAACACATTGCATGTTCTGGGCACTCAAAAAAAAATTTTTTTTTTGCGTGAATAAAAAGGAGGAATGGGATTAGGATTGGTAGAAACAGAGAAGACATGGGTATTCCAATGAGGAGCATGGTATACTTCAAGGACAATGAAGAAACATGCCTAGGTGGAACAGAGGGTCTATATTGGTTAATAGTTGATAAGTCGAGTGATTAAAGATATATGTTGGGAATATAGGGCCAGGATATGGGATGCATAGAAAGCCAAACTGATGAGCTTGGACTTCATCCCGCAGCTGGTAATTTTTGATCAGGGGCTGCAATGTTAAAAAGTAGTCTTGTAGGATGATTGCTACAACCAGGCATCTGACAAAATCACAATGTACAGTTAACCAGAGAAGCATCAACATCTGAGTTTTCTCCAAAGCCAGGGAGCTCATTAACAACGGCTGGCCCAGAGTCACGCGCCACTCCTGCTGTAGCTCAGAGCTCCAAAAGACAAAGCCAACCTCTGGGTTTATATATCTTGCTCAGGGTCAGAGGTGAGTCGCACATGCAACTCACCCATGTGACCTAAAAGCATCACAAAAATGAGACTTAACCATGTGGTCTAAAAGCTTCTGATGTCACAAACGTCATTCAAAACCGTGTAAACTAGGGTTTCCCTTGAGACAAGGAGGTCATCGAGAACTCCTAATTTAATCAAGGAAACAAAGGCTAAACTCTTCAAGGGCACTTGGTTGAATAAGTGCTGAGCCCATCTTGATTGCCAATACACTATATAGGGGGGAAAAAGAAAAAGACTACATTTTATTATTTTGGAATATTTTACATGAAAAGGATGCTGGTAAGTGTTTAACAACCAGCTCTGCAGGGGGTGGGGGGAATGGATATATGACACATTTTAAGGTTTAATCTGCATCTTTTAACATTTTCTCTATAATTATTGAAAGTCTTGACAATCAATAAATCAAGCCCTGATCTGTAGTGTTTGCCAAGAGGCTCACATTGAAAATTTCACAAGTAGAAGCTGTCTCTAGTGCACCAGTGGCCTTAGCATCATGGCAAGTGTCCTTTCCAAGCTATGGAGAATGGCCATGAATGTCTGCAGGCCAACAATGGCTTTCAGTTAATTGTGTATTACTATTCTACAATGCCATTCCATTTGTCTCTTTCCAAACCAAAATGACTCTTCCTAGCCACCATCTCCTGTGTGTGTTATCTTCAGCTGAGCCCAAACATTCTTTCCTCCCTAAATGCCTAATCACCTGGTCCAGAAACCACATCCTGAGGACTTACCCTTTCTTCTGTGGAATGTGCTCTGGTCCAGATGATAGAAGAGTGCTTCCAGGGCCCCAACTCCCAGCGCCTTCCCAGTTCTGGAACCATTACTCCTGGAAAGGATCATTTAGTCTACTCCCTAGTGACTGTGTTCACTAACCCTCTAACTTTCTCAACCAAAATAACCCTCCATGGGCATTACTTCTCTATGTTGTTATCTCTCGCATTAGATTATATGATTCTTGAGGGCAGGGCCTGGATTAATTGGCTTTTATATTTGTATCCCGAATGCTTTAGAAATGCTTTTTCTTCCCTTCTTTCTTCCCTCTTTCCCTCCTTTCCTTTCTTCCTCCCTCCCTCTTTTCTTCCCTCCCTTCTTCCCTTCTTTCCTTCTCTCCTTTCTTATTCATTCCTTATTGGACTAGTTTTCAGCTGCATCTGTAGAGACCAAGTTAAATCATCTATCCCTAGAAAGGAGCTCAAATATTCCAGAGCTCCTCTGCTAGTTGTACACTCTATACTTTTCTACCACTTTTCTTCATTTAGCCTCCATGACAATCCCACTTGGATGCTTCGCCAGGGGGTGGAATGTGTTCCAGAATCCTCGCCACCCATATCAGTGAAGTGCGAGCTTTGGCAGGTTCTCCCAGACTGGAATCGGTACTGGATCTTTTGTCTGTCTCATCCCTAGACTGTCCAATGAGTGTTAGAATTTTTTTGGCCACAGCAGCTTTCGAAGACCATGTACTTAGGTACTGAGATCATGTACAAAGGGGTAGCCATCTGCATTGGTGGAAGGAATACTCACACCCATTAAAAGACCCATTCTTGAAGTATTGATGAGCTATCCCCATTTATGATGTGAATTCACAAAATTTACTGGTCTCTCTGCTCACAGTTGCTCCTGCCTCCCACAGCTGCTAAAATAATTTGAGTGTGAGTGCATTATACAGCAACACTAAACAATTCAGCCCTAAATCCTGTGGGCAGTTGGTCCCCCTAGATCAGGGCTGTCCAACCTTAGGTTATCTTAAGGCTTCATTAAAAAAAAATAATTATTTAAGGGCCGCACCTAGAATAAAAAATACAGTACACTAATGGAAAGTTGGGGAACGAGAGTCATCAATACGACCCACGAAGGCGTAAAGCTCAAAAGCAAACACAAAACAACAAAGTGACAATACACCAGTATAAAGATAGGTGCATATTGACAGTCTGCATCGTACAGACGAAATGCAACCCACACATTGATTGAAAATTCCATGCGTAATACTGCTTAAAAACACCAAAGAAAATTAACATCAACAAGATTATTTATTAGTGATAGAATTAAAAAATCTAATACACATTCCATGCAAATTATCATTTTATTTTTTTGCTCACGAAAATTAAAACCCCCAGGTGAGCAGCATAAAATTGAACTGTGGGCCACACGTGGCCCAAGGGCGGTATTTTGGACAGCTCTGCCCTAGATCATGAAGTCATAGATACAGAGATAGACAAGAACTTCAGAGGCTGTCTGGTCCAGCCCCCTCATTTACAGATGATAAATATGAGGCCAACAGTTTTAATGACCTATCCAAGGTCCTGCAGTAAGTGACAGAGATGAGGTTTAAACCTGAGTCCTCTGACTCTTGACTTCCCCTGTTCCATAAAAGTGAGCAGTCCGTAGAATCTTAGACTTTTTATTTGAGAAGAAAATATCAGTGAAACAGATCTGGGCCTCTTTCCCTCAACCCTTCCCCCCTCCCTAATGAAATTTATTGGATACCTTCATTGTATTCCATGGTACATTTAGATAAATTGATAACAATAAGTAGAATTTTAACTTTAGAAGAAATTTTCCTTAACTGAAAACATACGGAGTGAATAATCAAAAATAATGTATAGCTATGATTACTTATTTTAGTGGGAAAATGCTCCTTTTTCTATATTTGTGCTTTTAATTAATACATCTCATATTGGTTATGAAATAGTCCTACAAAATTCTCATCCTTCTATGACCTTTAAGAAAGCTGGAAAATACTACTTTGTAATTTCGATTTCACTTACTGGGCCACAAAATCTACATAACTTCCCCCAATGTTTTCAGCTCCTTCCTTAAAATCAGAAACATTGTTCATTCACCTTTCCTTGCTTAGTTGTGGAATCACTGCAGTTTGAGGATCTGTGAACAATTAATGATGAAGGCTTCTTACCACCCCACACCCTGAGAACAGGTTTAATTCAAGTAGACAAACATTTATTAAATAATTACTATTCTTTCTTCCCCAATTCTTGCTCTCATTCTGAGGGACTTCAACATACATAAGTGATATTCCTTCAAATGTCCCGATTCCCTTACTTAGTTATTTGTCTCCACCCTCAACAGAGATAGTCACACCTTTGAGCTTGCCATCACTCACAAAGGTCATGCATCCATGTTCACAAATTTTGAGATTCTTTTATCTGATCATAGTCTGTTGTCATTCTACCTCTCTGCCTTGCAACTCCAAACCTTAGTCTTCATCTTCACCATGACCCTCAAGTTCTTTGTTCTTTCCTAGGCCATCACTGTTGGCCTGCCATCTCTCTTCTCCATCTTGACCCACTGGTAAACCAGTTCAATTATATGATACCCTCTTTTCTCAAATATCTTGCCCCATTATCCTATAGAATATTTTGCCCTTCCTAACCCCATCTTTGGATTACTCCTATCATTCATTGCCTAGTCTCCTACTCCTGTACTCTTGAACAAAGCAAGAAAAAAAATCACAAAAGCATGCAACTGGATCAATGACAAGTTTATGTGACATAATCTCGGCTGGGCTCTCACTGCAACAAGGCAATTCTCGTACACTTCTCTGATCGATTCACTATCTCACCACAGCAGCTTTTCTAAATCTTCTTATTCTTACTCAAGCTTTTGACAGCCTCTCTTTCCCTACTCCTTTCCCGGTTCAGAACCTTGTCTCATATTTCACTGAAAAAAATGAAGGCGTTTACAGAGAGTTCTCCCTTCTTCCTTGTTCCTTATTTCACATCACTCAGCTGCCTTCTGCTGCTGCTTCCTCCTATACCTGTTACACTTAAAATGGTGGGCTTTCTCTTTGCCAAGGCAGACCCCTCCATATGCACAAGTGATCCTATTCCATTTGATCTTGTCCAGCACATTGTTGCCTCTATTAACTCTACTTTTTCACATTAATCTCCAATTGTTTCCTCTGTTGGCTACTTCTCTACTGCCTATAAATATGCCTATGTCTATCTATCCTTAAAAAAACCCATCACTTGAGCAAGCCCTCATCCTCCTCCCATATAGTGATTGTCCTATGCCTCTCTCCTCCCTTTTGTGGTTAAATTCTTTGAGAATCTCATGTACAATAAGGGCCTGTACTTCTTCCTCAATCTCTGCAGTCTGGCTTCTGACCTCATCATTCAACTAAAAGTGCTTTATCCAAAGTTACTAATGATTTCTTACTTGCCAAATCTAATGGTCTTTTCCCCAGTATTCCTCTGTCTTGGCTTCTCTGCAGGCTTTGAAATTGTTAATCCACCTTTATCCTCTTTCTTCTTTAGATCTTCTTGGTACTGGTCTCTCCTGATTCTCTTCCTAACTATCCCAATGTTCTTTCTCTGTTGCCTTTCCAGGATCTTTAACCATGTCATACCCATTAACCACAGGTGTGCTCCAGTGCTTTGCCTGGGCCTTCCCTTCTTTTCTATGCTATTTCACTTGGTGATTTCATCAGCTCCCATAGTGTAACTTATCATCTCTATAATAGAATTTTTAGATCTACTTGTCTAGCCTTAACTTTTCTCCTGTCCTCTAGTCTCACGTACAAAGCCACTTCTTGGAAATCTGATCAAACAATATTTAGCTCCTACTATGTGCCAGATACTGCACTAAGTGCTGGGGATACAAAAAGAGACAAAAGATAGACCCTGCCCTCAAGGAACTCACAGGCTAATGGGGGGAGACAACAGGAAAACAAATACATACAAAGTGAGTTATAGATAGGTAATAGGAAAAAATGAACAGAGGAAAGGCACTGGAATTAAGAGGAGTTAGGGAAAGGCTTCTGGTAGAAGGTAGGATTTTAGTTTGGTCTTGAGCAAAGCCAGTAATCAAAGTAGAGGAGGGAGAGGGTTCCAGACATGAGGAGTGCCAGAGAGAATGCCTGGAGTTGAGAGATGGAGTGTCTTGTTTGTGGAGCAGCCAGGAGATCACTGTCATTGGAATGAAGAATTTGCACTGGGGAATAAGGTGTGAGAAGATGGGAAAGGTAAGACGGGGCTGGGTTCTGAAGAGCTTTGAGTGCCAGAGTATTTTGTATTTGATCTTAGAGGCAATACCAAGCCATTGGAGTTTATTGAGTAGCAGGGTGATGTAATCAGACCAGCACTTTAGGAAAATCACTTTAGCGGCTGAATGGAGAATGGATTGGAATGGTCAGAGACCTGGGGCAGACAAATCTACCAGCAGACTATTGTAGTAATCAAGGTGTGAGGTAATGAGGACCTTCCCAAGAGGGGTAGGAGGGTCAGGAGAAAGGGAATGCATTAAAGAGATGTTGCAAAGGTGAAAAGCAGCAAGGAATTGGATGTCTCAAAGATATCTTAAGCTCAGCATACCCAACACTGAATTCATTGTCCTTCTCTCCGAACTATCCTCTCTTGCTAACTTCCCTATTACTCTTGAGGATACCACCATCCTTCTAGTCATCCAGGCTCGCAACCTCATTCTCACTCGCTACCCATGTCAGTTACCAAGTCCTGTCATTTCTACCTTCCTAACATATTGCCTATGCATCCCCTTCTCTAGCACCACCCTGGTGCAGGCCCTCATCACCTTATGTCTGGACTGTTGCTACTTGCTCTTCCTGCCCTGACTATGTCTTACTCTTATTCCACAATACCCAGTGGCTCCCTATCACCTTCAGGATCAAATGTGAAATCCTCCATTTGGCTTTCAAAGCCCTTCATAATCTGGACCCTTCCTACCTTTCCAGCCTTCTTACACATTACTCCCCTCCACAAACTCTGCAGTCCCATGCCACTGGCCTCCATACTGTCTTCAAACACAAGGAGCATTTTCACTGGCTGTCCTATATTTCTGTAAATCTTCTTCCTCATCTCCACCTCCTGGCTTCTCTGGCTTGCTTCAAGTCTCTACTAAAATCCTACCTTCTGTAAAAAACCTTTCCTAGTCCTGCTGAATGTTAGGGCCTTCCGTCTGAGACAACCCCCAATTTATTCTATATAATTTTGTTTATGCACGGTTGTTTGCATCTTGTCTCTCACTATTACACTGAACTCCCTGAGAGCAGGGATTCTCTCTTGCCTTTGTATTCCTTGGCCTAGCACACAGTAGGTAGTAAAATAAATGCTGATAGACTGACCGACTGTGCTCGCAACTGTCAAACGGGAATAATTCCTGCCCTCAAAGACCAATATGCTATGTACCAGCCCAACGTGAGGCCTAGAGGCCACACGTGGGCTCGAGGCTGCACATTCCCCACCCCACCAGCCTATCTAATGTAATCAATTCAATTCACCTAGTAGTTATTAGGCACTTGACTATGCTCAAAGGCTCTCTCTGGTTTAGGAGATATTGAGACCAAACAAAGAAGGAGGTTACACCTTCTTGAGCACATAAATAATACACATACAGATAAAGTAAATACAAAGTAATTTCAGTAAAGAGATTGGAATAACAACTGAGTGGAGGGGAAGCTTGCTCTAAAAAGTCACGCCTGAACTAGAGCTTCAAGGAAGCAAAAGATTGTTAAGAGGCTAAGAAGGAAATGCATTTTATGCATGAAGGCTGTTGCCATTGCTGTTCAGTCATGTCCAGACTCTTCTTGACCCCATTTGGGATTTTTTTTTTTTGGCAAAGATACTGGAGTGGTTTGCCATTTCCTTCTCCAGCTCATTTTGCAAATGAGGAAACTGAGGCAAACAGGGTTAAATGACTTGCCCAGGGTCACACAGCTAATAAGTATCTGAGGCCAGATTTGAACTCACGGAGATAAGTCTTCCTTGGCTCAGCACTCTGTGCACTGTACCACCCAGCTTACCTGTATAGGTGTGGAAAGGCATGGATGTAGAAAATTGGATACTGAATTTGGGGAAGAGCAAGATCCAATTTGACTGGGACAGCATGTGAAGGGGAGTACCATGAACTCATTCTGGAAGGTAGACTGCAATCAGACTAAAACGAAGTACCAAGCTGAGCATTATGCATTTTTTTTTCCTTCCAGGAGGGAGATAGTGAAGATCCTTGACATGGATGTAATACCATAAAAGGAAAGACAAGGAAATTTAAAGAGGAAGAGAGGGAGGGCATTATCCTCTAGGGGGGAATCAGAAAATACTCCCTGGGGGAGATGACACCTGAGCTGAGCTGGACCTAGAAGAAAGATAAGAATTCTAAGAAGGCAAGAGATAAGAAGTGAATTCTAGGCCAAGGGGACAGCTTGGATGAATGCATAGAGGTGTAGAGAATATCAGGTTCAAGAAACAGCAAATGGGCTGGTTAGGTTGGAATGGAGAGTGCATAAAGGGGTGCCATGTGAGAGGCTCTATTTTCAAAGATTGGCAAGAACAGCGTCCAAGGCCACCTGTTCAAATGGCTGACCCTGTACACCAGACTGTCAACGTTGTATATTCATGCAGTGCTTTGATTCTGTGGGTTTGGTGAGATAGTCTTTGGAAATGATGCTTGAAAATTTTTTTTTTTAGGTAAAAGTATATTGCTTCCACCTACTCAAGATATCAAATACCTCACCCCATGCTACCCCCCCCCCCAATAAAGAAAAGGAAAGGAAAGGAAAGGAAAAGATATGGGTGTTTAGGTGTGAGCCAAGTTATAAAGTGGGTTGGATGAGAATTCAGTTAGTCAATCAGTCAACTAGCATTTGTTAAGCATGTGTTAAGCATGTTACTATGTGTAAGACACTGTGCTAAGCACTTTCAAAGAAAGGCAAAAGAAAAACAAACCATCATTGCTCCCGAGCTCACAGTCTAATGGAGGAGACCTGAATTTTAGGAAGTTCTATTTGACAGCTCAGTGAAGGAAGGTTTGGAGCAGGCAATGCCTTGAAGCAGGAAGATTAATAGTCCAGGCATGAGGTGATCAGGGCATGCAACCGGTGGTAGTGTCAAAAGAGGAAAGGGGATGTATAGGAGAGATGTTATAAAGATAGAAATGACAAGACTTGACAACTGATTGCATGTGGATGATGAGACAGAGTGTGGGCTCAAAGATGACACTTAGGTTGTGAGCCTGGGTGACTGGAAATGTGGTGGTACCCTCCAGTAATAGGGAAGTGAGGAAGAGAGAAAGGTGTGAGGGAAAGATAATGAGTTCGATTTGGGAATGGTAGAGTTTAAGACATCTATGAGACATCCTGTTCCAGATGTCCAACAGGCAGGTATAAATGTGGGACCAGGGGTCACAAGAGAGATTAGGTCTAGACAAGTAGACCTGAGAATTATCTGCACAGACACAAAGATTGAAACCATAGAGCCAAAGGGATCACCCAATGAAATAAAATAAAGGAAGAAGAGGTCCCAGGACAAAACCTTGGGGGACACCCATGATTAGTGGATATGATACAGATAAAGACCCAGCAAAGGATGCAGAAAAGGAATGTTTGGATAGGTAGGAGGAAAAATGGGGAGAGCAGTGACGGAAAACCTGGAGAAAAGAGAGTATCAAGGAGAAGATGGTGATTAACAACGTCAAAGGCCGAGAAAGGCCAAGAAAGATGAGGATTGAGAACAAGACCACCAGGTTTGGCAATTAGGAGTTCATTGATAACTATGGAGAAAGCAATTTCAGTTGAATGATGAGGTCAGAAGTCAGACGGTAGAGAATTAAGAGAGGAAAAGAAGAGGAGGCATCGATTGGTTATAGACCACCAATGGCCTTCTCAAGGAATTTGGACATAAAAGAATAAAGAAATAAGAACAATCGCTCTCAGGGAACGGGATGGATGGATCGAGTGAGGGGTTTTAGAAGATGAGGTAGACATAAGCATGTTTGTGGCCAGTAGGAAATCAGCTAGTAGAGAGGAAGCAAGTGGAGATTAATGTGAGGAAGTAGGGATGACAGAGGAGTCAGTCTCCTGGAGAAGATGGGATGGAAAGGAATCACTGGTACATGTAAAAGGACACCTCTTCTAACTGAAAGTTAGTCAGTTACCATGGTGGGGGAAGGGAAGGAGAATGGCCAAGGTGGGCTCAGGATAAGAAGTCAACAACCTCCTTCCTTTCCTAATTAAGCAAGTCCTATTTGACACCACGCCCAACCCCAAAACAACCCACAATGTTACCTTATTCCCCAAGCATTCAGGATTCAAACTCAAGACTTAGAGCTCCAAGTTCAATACTTTTTTTTCACTGTAGCAGTTAATTACTATCTGAGTGACTTTGAATTAGTCATTTCACTTCTCTTTGACTCGATTTCTTCATCTGAAAAATGAAGGGAATAACTTTGAGATGACTTCAAAGGTTCTGTCCATCTATAGATCTGTTTCTGGTCTTTGAGGCCACTTCTCCTAATTTAATCTATCTGTTCTCTGTCTCCACTGCCTAACATTTTCAGGGGCCTCCTTAAATATTACAATCTCTTCCTTTCTTGTTCCAAGCTTCTAGGTTCCACAGACACCAAAGAGTTGCACTATTGGCAACTAAAGCTATTTTCCATGGCCTTGCTGGGCCATGTTACCATCGCCTTTGCCATGGCATGAAAGCAGACTGCTAAATTGGCAGCATTCCTTGAACAAACGAAACTCGACTCTAGTGCTAGCTGTAAAGCTATAGAATCCATCCCTGTCCCTTGAATTTCCCACATTTCACAACAACCCCTGATTGTTTGAACCTCCTCATCTGGTTGGACCTTTTTCAACACCTCCTCCATGTTCTCCCCATTAACAGTCCAGGGGGTGGGGGGATGGTCACTGAGACTTGGGAGGAGATGGGATATTACTGAGAGCAGAATCACTTCGAATTTCACAAAGACTTCTAGATCATGACTCGAGACCTCAGTGTCCAAACCATCCCCTTCCCACCTCTCCTCATCATCTCCCACCCCACCCCACTTAGAGGCAAGAAACAGCAGCAGCAGCCTGGCTGAGCCTTCTATCCAGGTCCAGAATAAACCTTTATCCATTTCAGTGCTGTCTACCAGCCACCCCTGCCCTGCTTGGCTGCTCTCATCTCCCAAATTCCTCCTCTTGCCTTCCAATTCAATCACCTCTTTGTACACACCACTCCCTCATTTTCCCAAGTCCTCCCTGTCTTGCATATAGTCCAACAGTGGCTGGTGCAAATTTGAGCCACTTTCAATCACTCAATAAACATTTCTTAGGCGCCCACCATGTGCCAGATGCTAGGAATAAAAAGACAAAACAAAATAATGGACCACAAAATGGAGTAGAATAGCCTTAGCATTGCCTGCCTCCCCCACCAAAAAAGGTGTAATCTATTGGGAGAAGCAATGAGATGTCCTGTAAAAGGGACAAGCAGCCCAGTTTGGCTGAATTGTAGAGTCTGTGAAGAGGGATAATGTCAAATAAGTCAGAGCCAGATTGTAAGGAGCTTTAAATGTCAGAGACATTTATATGGTCAGACTAATGCTTTAGGCATATCAACTTCACAACTGTGTGAAGGGTAGTTTGGAAGAGAGAGAGACTTGAAGCATGGAGACCAATTAGGCAGTTATTATAATAGTCCAGATGAGAAGTAGAGAGGTCCTGAGTTAAGGGAGTGGCTGTGAGAATGAAAAGAAAAGATGTGAGAGAATGTTGTGCTCATAGGACATGGAGGTGGGGTGAAGGAAAAAGAAAAGATTCTGAGACTGCAAACCAGGAATACTAGAAGGATGGCATTATCCTCCACAGAAACAGGGAAGTTCAAACTCTGTAGACCATCTAACATATCCCAAAAGGAGGTTTCCTTAACAGTACTATGGAAAGGGTATCTGGAAAGGATACAGGATTGATTCAGTTGGATGCAGCAACCCTGACTGCCTATATGTTTGCCATGGTGACTTTCCCTGGTCAGTGGTGTGAAGCCACTTAGTCTAAAATCCTGAATGTAGTTGCAGATCACCTTAGTCACCTGGACCAACTAGATTGCAGGGACAGGTTCTATCACAATACGTGGCCCATCTTTGGAAATTATGCTGGAAGTAAAAAAAAAAAAGCCATTTTGGGCAACTTTTCAGAAAAGTATAGTGATGAAGCACACTTGTGCCCTGCTACATACCTCACAGGCATTCAGTTGGATACTTTAATTGACTGACGAATTAAGTGGATTACTCCCAAGGTTGGCCATTCCCTTCCTCGCTCCCCCCCGCCCCCCCTCCCACCACCACAACCAAGACTTCTATATTTATGATAAAAATGTCTACATTCATCTGCAACCAGGAAACATTTTTATTATAGTTGATTGGAAGGCAGAATGAAATAATGCACTGAGTGCTAGGATTGAAAACTACCTCTGACACTTGGGAGCTGGGCACCCCAGGACAAGTATAAGCACACTCAGCCACAATTTTTTCATCTGCAAAATAGGGAGTAGTGCCTACCTTATAAGATTGTTGTAAAATTCAAAGGAGATAATAAATTTTAAAAAACACCATATAAATGTCAGTTATGTTTATAAAATATATTGAGGACATTTACCAAACTGATTTTACTACAGAACATAGCTTAGAACAACATGGATGAAATATAAATGTTTGTATGGACTACTCTCAGGCTAAGTGGGGGTGGGCCAAGGTGGGGAATTTCAGAACAAAGGAGATTAAGCCTATTTTCTACCCCCACGGGTCAGAATATAAGCATTTTTATGCACACCTAATTTCCTACTGAATAATAACAAATAACATTCATTTAGTCTAGTGCTTTTAAAAAAAGCAATTTACTTAACCTCTCATTCAATTTTCACAACAATCCTATGAAACAGGTGCTATTATTCCCATTTACAGATGTGGAAACTAAGGCTGAGAGGCTAAGTGACTTGTCCAGGTTCACACAAGTAATACTAGTGTCTGATGCAGGGTGCAAATTCTGTTCTGACTCCAAGACCAGCACTCAAACTTAATTCATGCTGCCTCCCTGAATTTAATATTTTAGAGGGAAAAGTGCTGCTAAGCATGAACATTTTCTGACAGAACCTCTGTTCTGTCATGCAGAACTTTGCATGACTAGGATCCACAGAAAGATAGCATAGGAGACTCTGATGTCAAGGTTATTTACCTCCAAAATAGTATTTGAATTACATTGCCAATTTTCATATCATTGCTCTTCTTAGGCAAAGCATGTGGAGTAGGTGTCCTGGGATAGAGCTGGAGTCCATTCAAGACAAAGCAGCAGCTAAAGGAGAGAGGGATAGAAAGCTGGGAGTAATTAAGAACAGGGGATGAAGCCTAAACCCAGAGAAAGATGAGGTAAGGTACAATTGGAGCAAAGCATTCATGATACTGGGGGCAAAGTATGTGTGTATGAGTGTGTGAGTGTGTGAGCGAGAGTGAGTGAGTGAGTGAGTGAGTGAGTGTGTGTGTGTGTGTGTGTGTGTGTGGTATTTAGCCTTCTTGACTATTTCACACACTTGGATGCAAACCTGGGGAAAATCCCAGTGGAAATGACAGCTTTTAGCCCTTGCTGAGCCTTGGGCTCTGCACAGCTGAATCAGAATCAATGTTACAGCTGGAAAAGACTTTGGGGATCATCTATTCTAGGTGTTCTTAAACTGGGGTACCTGAGCTTGGTTTTTTATTAGTTCATTTATTTATTTTTAGTTTTCAACATTCACTTCCATAAGTTTTAAGTTTTCCTTCCTTCCCTCCCCACCTTCCCCAAGACAGCCTGCAATCTGATATAGGCTCTACATATACACTCTTATTAAGCCTATTTTCACATCAGTCGTGTTGTATAGAAGAATTATAATATATGGGAGAAACCATGAGAAAGAAAAAAGTAAAACAGAACAAAGAAAAAAAAAAGAAAATAATCTGCTTCGCTCTCATTCAGACTCCATAGTGTGAGCTTGGTTTTTTTTTTTAATTTGATAACTTTTTTCAACATAATTGATTTCCTTTGTGATTCTATGTAATATATTTCTTGCGTTTAAAAACAGCATCCTGAGAAGGGGTCCACCAGACTGCCAAAGAGGGCCATGATATAAGAAAAGGTCAAGACCCCCTAAACTGGGCCAAACCCCTCATTTTTTCAGATGAGGAAACCGAGGACCAGTGATAAGATAAAGGGACTTATTCAAAATCACATAGGTAGTTAGTAGCAGGGCCAGAATTAAAACCCTGGTTGTCTGAATTCAAATCCAGGGAACATCCAGCTGTGCTTGAGAAGCCTCTTATTGTAACTGGGGTATACCCTTTGCTAGAGAGGAGCCCTATTTTCCAGTGCTTCCTTCCTGAGTCACAGAGGTCTATTGGCACCACTGGCCTTTGTGAAGGACCCCCCCCCCTCTTTAGCTAGAGTCGGAAATGGCAATAATTGCCAAGGGTGGGTGGAAGAAAGTCATGGACAATGAATCAAGTAGAATGAATCAATGAACATAGATTGAATGAATGGACATAGAATGAATGCACACGGAATGAATCAATGGACAGAATCAAGTAGATGATTTTCTGCTGAAACATTGCATGTTGGCTGAAGGAAAAGTTTCAAGAGGGCTTTCATAATATTTCCCCTGTAGTCTCCATGTTCCCTCTCTTAGAAGTGCTCTTGACTTATAAAACTTTTAATATGTTCAGTTAAAGTACATAGTACGTGCCTAATACCTGTTTCTTCATTCATCCATTCAATACAGTTGTTAGCATATTACATAAGCCATCTTTCTATTAAAGGGACGTGGTTGCAAATAGCGTGGGTTATACTGAGGTAATTGTGCTGTTTATAGCCCTG
>CM053623.1:34722905-34747495 GCA_028646595.1 Phalanger gymnotis | reverse complement strand
CTATGTATTGGGATTTGAATCAGACAAGGTCTGTCTGTTGAAGTTTGTAATTTGCTTGTATTTTGCTCTGAAGTTCAGGGTGCTGGCTTTTTCCCCTGAACTAGGTGAATGATATTTGTGTGCTGAATTAAAGTAAGCTTGCCAACCCCTTAACCTTGCTCTCCTTATTAAGGCATATCAAAAGAACCTGGGCTTTCTGACTGCCCAGCAGCTTTCTGGGTGCTGGCTGTGGGTGGATTTGGACCCCCCACAGAAGCTGCTAGCCAGATTTTGGAAACAGTGGGGTGGGTCCCACACAGCTAGACAAATGAAAAAAGGAAAGGTGCTTGAGTAATCCTTCTCCTGAGCTCTTCTCCCTTCCAAGTCTGGTTCCTTGTTGAATACTATTTAGCAAGGTGGGGCACAGTGCTGAAAGCCGTATATTTTGCAGTTGGCTGGGGAGGAGCTGAGACTTTCTTGCTCTATGACCTTATGCCTTTGTTCATTCTGGCAAGTTTGTTTAATACAGAGATGGATCCTTGACTGCTCCCTCTGAAAGGAGCCCTCCTATAATTGTATGGGATGCATCTTGATGAATGTATATGTGTTGTGTATATCCCCGGACACCACGAAGCTTTTTCACAGGAAGACAGTTGCCATAGAAATTCACAGCTCTACTATGGCGTGTTAGCTTTCTACCTTCAAATTTTGATCTCTCCCTTTTCCTTCTTCAGGTTTCTCTTTCAAAGGTTAAATCTCACAGTACAGGCACTATAGAAACAAGAAATAAAAGTCCAACTTTTACAAAACATTCTTGTCTGGAAGGAGGGGGATCACCGTTGAAGAAGCATCGAGATTGGCTATGATGGTTAAACTAAAATTTCATACTGCTATACGTGTTAAATTGGATATGTAAGGTATACCTGACTCCAAGGCTGATCTGCATTGGCAGAGAGAGATTCCTCATCAGGAATTCCATCTATTAATGCAATCACAGGTCAGGTCCACCTTTCCTCCCTCCCCCAGAAATAAGATATGTGAATATTTATTTACAGATCTAATTTTCCTCTTTGCCATCTTCCTTTATTTTTTACTTCCTAAAAAAAGGCAGTCAGTCAGAAAACATTTGTTATGCACCTATTGTATGCCAGGCACTATGCTGACTACTGGAGATACAAAAAACAGTTCCTGCCCTCGAGGAGCTTACAGTCTAATGGGGGAAATAACTTTTGTATAAAAATTTTGTATATCCGAGATACATATGGTCTAGATGAAAGGTAATCTCCGTCTAGAGAGCAGTGAAGGAGGGTGGAAAATGCCTCCTGGAGAATGCGGAATTTGAGCTGAGTGTTGAAGTGAAACCAAGTGTCAGAAATGAGGAGAGAGAGTGTACCAAATGCGGCAGACGGCCAGTGATAAAGCCTGGGGTAGGGAAACAGCGTCATGCTGGAGGAGCAGCAGGTCAGCCGGTATAGCCGGGTTAAGAGCTGGCCTCTGAACTGAGAAGTTAGCTGCTCAAGACTCACCTCTACCACCTAATGAAAGCATGACTCTGGGCAAGTCATTGAACCTTTCAGTGCCCAGGAATTCTCTAAGACCATAGATGACAGAGGTGCCCATCTGCGTTAGTAAAGGAGATCCTTCGACTGGAGCTACCAAGAGCAATGAAAACACAGGTCTGGGAAAGACAAAGCAAAACAAACAAAGGAAAATATAGTTATTTTGTGAAGCAGAATTGATCTATCTTCAGCTTTAGGGAGAGGGACTGGATCTGTGATTTCATCAGTATTAGGAACTCTGGATCGAGAAACTGCCTTCAGCTCCAAAAGACTCATGATGGGAAAAGCTAAGCACATCCAGAGAAAGAATTACAGAGTCTGAATGCAGATGGAGGCAAACTACTATTTGCTCTCTCTCTCTTTCCTTCTTTTTTGGTTTTGTTTCTTCTTTCTCATGGTTCATTCCATTGGTTATAATTCTTCTTTACAACTTGACTTGTGCAAATAAGTTTAATGTGAAGGTATATGTAGAACCTACATTGGATTACATGCCATCTTGGGCGGGGCGGGGCGGGGGGGGGGAAGGAGACAGAGGGAGAGAAAATTTAGAACTCAAAAACTTGTGGAAGAGTGTCGTAAACTAAAAACAAAAAACAAATAAAAAAAGAAACTGTCTTCTGTAGCAGGCTGATGCCTTCTTCATTAACTTATAGCCTTCAAGGATTGTCTAGAGGCCTGAGAAGTTAAATGTCTTGCTTCAAATCATACAGGCAGAATGGGTCAAGGGGAAGTTTTCCTGGCTCTGGGGCAAAAATTTTTCTTGTCTTTAGCTTAATTGGAAAGAAAGTAAGGAAAGCCATGATGGGTGTGACCTAATACTTAAGACCAATGATAGGGCCACACTTGAGGACCTAGAGGGCCACTTGTGGCCTCGAGGCCACAGGTTCTCCACCCCTGGGCTAACCACAGCATTTGAGGTCTCTCAGAGAGGGATATCCCAGCGTCTCAGAGCCAAAAAGGATCTCAGAGATTCCTTAATGGAACTTCCTCATTTTGCAGAGGAAGCTGAGATCAGCAACATCATGCTCACGTCTAGCACCAGGATCCAGTTCTTTTGACTTATAGGTTCATGTTTTTATATATGTGTGCATTTTGGTGACAAGCAGCTTCAGTGCAAATGGGCACATTTACTGCAATACATTTGAAATGGAGCTAAGTTTAAACGAGTCTTCTTGAATTCATATCTGCTTATAGGGCTGTGTCACCAAGTACCTACACTGGTGATATCTGCTCTTTCAAAATGTTGAAGTAGAGGGTTCATTCCAATTCTTCAGTTTAGGAAGGATATTGACAACCTGGAGAACATTCAGAGGAGGGCAACCAGAACACTGAAGGGTGCTGAGATCATGTTATATAATTAGTTGAAAGAAGTGGAGGTGGAATAGAAAGACAGGGGGAGACATTATAGCTGTCTTCAAGTCCTTGAAATACTATGAAATTGGAAGAGAGATTAGACTAGTTCTGTTTGGTTTCAGCAAAGAGAACCAAAAAGAATGGGGTGAAAGCCATAAAGGAACAAATTTAGATTGGACTACGAAATCCCATGACTCCATAGGTCTGAGGTGGTATTGTGTTCAATAATCCAGGATTTTCACTGAATGGAGTAATCCCACTCCCTTTCACCCTGATCCTATCATTCTGAAATAAGGAAACATGCAGCATTTAGAGATCAGCTGTCTAGGTGAATCTTGTGTCTTATAATAATATGACCCTGAAATCCTGGGTGAAGATGCCCTCTATCATTTACAACAGGCAAAGTTTCATGAAATCACAGAACTCAGAGTTGGAAGCAGCCATTGAGGCCAATACCTGTACAACTATGGTCTCTAAAATATCCCCTTAAGTAATTCAACACATATTCTATCCTTTCATTGAGAAGACAAAATGGGTCACAGGTTCAGCTGACTGATGCTCCTAAGGCATGGCAGAAAAAAAAAATCCTAAGACAAATGCTTGGTGGAGAAAGTTAAAAACAGAAGCCTGGAGTGTGAGGTTTTTCAATTACAGCATCTTTTGAAAAGGGCAGGTAACTCATTCCATTGAATCAGGGGAGATCACTACCTGTTGAGCAGATCTCTGGTTATGAGTCTCTGAAAGGTTGGCTATGTTTTTCTTTTTAATGACAAACAAGTTCTTCCACTGGGTCTTTTCTGACTTACTTGGATCGGTTAGAACTTGTACTAGCTGTGGAGTACCCAAGATGAAAGTTCAACGTGAGAACAGAGTTCACAGCTAGAGATAAAATCTGTGAATAATTTACATAGAGGCAGAGCTATAGCTAGGAATCTTGGGGGTTTCTAGGGCAAATAGCATTTGGCCTCAGCTGCAAGGGAAAGAGGGATACCACCAGACTTGAAAGTAGTCCAACTGGGGAGAAGATACAGATTTGGAAGTCACCTATATAATGCTGATAAATGAATAAATGAAATTACCAAAGGGGTCATTATAGAGAAAGAAGTTAAGGAAGCCTGGGGCGGATGTGATAGTTGGGGAGAAAGTGGACCAGTTGGTATCCTATCTGGTATTTTAAAATGGGAAATGAGTCCCATTTTAAACTAATTATCCTTAACCAGTAGGTGTTAAGGTTATTGTTTCTATGCTAAAGTAGGAGTGCCAGTGAAGTTAGCTCCCTTTTAAATTTCATTGCCCCAGGACAAAGCCCCAATTGTACCACTCTAGTTTTAGTTTGGGATTGAAAAGAGAAAGTTTAGAGAAAAGGGAACAGAGAAGGGAAGAGGCAAAAAGGAACAGAAAGAGAGAACATATTGAGGACATTAACATTTGAGTGGAGAAGGTCAAATAGTCAGAAGATATACTAACTCACATTTATGTGATTTTTCTTACAAAGTGTTTTCCTCATAGTCCCCCTTCAAAGAAGGTAATACAAGTATTCATTCTTTTATTCTTTCTTCCAGCAAGCATTAAGTACCCATTGGCTTCAGAGCATGCTCAGTACCGGGGGAGACATTTGTGCCTCCTTCCATGGAGCTTACTGTCTATAGGAGCATCTGATGTCAACACAGGTAACTGTAATACACACTATTACATGAGAAGGGTTGCAGGTAATTGGTAAAGGAGTCCTGTGTTGAACTGAACTGAATCAGTGAAGGCTCAGCTGTGCACAGGCCAGGGCACTTATAGACCAGGAATCTGCGAGTCATCATGCCAGGGCCACATAGCCAGATACTTATTAAATCCTTGTACATCGATCGACAACAGAAGTCACAGCCGTAATTTGAGGTCAGGTCTCTGGTTCTAAGCCGAGTATTCTTTCCACTGTCTTGTACCACCCATGGAGAATCAAGGAGGTTTTCTTGTAAGTCTGACAGTCATTTCACCCGTATCATGAACAAGTTTATCAGAACCTCTTCTGAGAACAGGCTTTGATAGAGGATGGGGGAGGATCTCTTGAGCAAACTTTGAGAGGAAGGAGTCACTTTAGAGAGAGGGAGAGTGGGCAGGGCTCTGAAAGTGATGAGTGAGTGACTAAAGACAAACGTGACCAATTTCACAATTGTGAGGTTTCCAATAAGTCACATGACCATCTGCTTAGCATGATTAGGTGCGTATTAGTTCTGGGGGCTCAGACAAAAAATGTATCAGCTTGTTAAAGAAAAAAATGGGCCAGACTTTCCTGGACGTGACCACAGCCACAACACTCAGGAAGCCTCATTGATTCCTGCTTCATATTCTTCATTAGGGTTTGGATTTTCACTCTTCTGCTGTCCCATTGCTTTTCAGCCCAACCTTATTTCTTCCCTAGGCTATGACCTTTATATAGCCTGTGTTAATTTATTAGCACAGCTGTTCTGAAGACAGGCTTTAGTGGCTCTTTCCAGCCCCAGGAGCCACCAATATCCTGTCACTCCAGGCTATCAGATTTAAGTTGACATCATCATCCTGAAGGTCAGATGTCTGTATTCCCAGCCGGATAAGGCAAGGAGTTGCCTGGGCTTTTGGTGGGACTTTGTTTTAAAGCAACTCTCCAATAGTATGTAAAAACTAGAACTCAACTCTCTCATTATTATTGTTAATTATTATTATGGTTCAGGACATTGATTTCAGACTGAATTACATGTTAAATCACAAGTTTAATTACCTATTAAATACAAACAAATTAGTGAGGTGGTATGGTGGATAAGAGCGCTGGACTTGGCACAGAAAGACCTGAGTTGTGAGAGAAATGATTATTAATAAGCAATTAGTATTGGGATCCACTGTTTCTTTGTTTTTTCTCTTTCTACTTCCTCATTCAAAGCCCAGACCTTGTAGATTAGTCAGCCTCTGAAGGACAGGACTGACCATGGGATTGCCTCTGGGAATATTCTCCTCAATCTTGGGCAGGACCGCACCCAACTGAGTAAAGTTTATTTTTGATGAAAGTGTAAAGAGGATCTAATCTAGGGTGTGAATTCTAGCCCATTATTCAACTTAACTGATCCAGATGGAGATGGATCCTTTTGTCTAGATTGCTTGAGGCAATTGTTTACTTATCGGGGTTGATCTCTGTGAGTCAGGGGCACTTACTTTTCCAAAGGTATTTAAGCATTTGATAATATCCATGATTTCTTTGTGATTACCAAAGAGACCACTTCCCATCAATTTTTTGATTATATGCTAGCCTAATTAACAAATTAATTATTTATTATCCAGAAACTGTCCCTCAGGCTTTTCATTCACTTCAGTTGGAATACTGCCTCAGACATTAGATGTCCTGGGCAAGTCACTTAAACTCTCTCGCCCTCAGTTTCTTTATCTGTAAAATGGGTATAATAATAACACGTACTTCACAGGGTTGTTGTGAAGATCAAATGAGATGATATATGCACAAAATACTTTGCAAGCCTTAAAGTGCTGTATAAATATGTTACTATTATATAAATGTTGAAGATGCTTTGTTATTGTTACTGTTAATATTGTTTGAACGTGAATGATGCCATTCCTGGTTTTTCCCTCTCTCAGTGTCCCCCAAACCAAAGACCCGATAGTGATAATTGGGTCAGATCCACAATGTCGCTGAACACAACTCCCTTTTTATGTGCTTCTTCCTCTATTAGAATATAAGTTCCTCCAGGGCAGGATTTATCTTATTGTCTTGTGTTTCTATCCCAGCATTTAGGAAAGTGTCAACATAGTAAGCAATGAATAAGGGATTTTTCATTCATACATTCATCGACTTATTCATTCATTCATTCAGCTGGCATCTGAGCTGTTACCACGTCTTACTAATTAAGAAGATCAGTACGGGGAAAGCAGCAGTCACAGAGGACAACTCTCTTCAAGACGGCTCTCTACAACACAGCACAAGGTCAGATTCGGGGCCATAACCACAATAGCCCATTACCCCATTTGGAGATGCTTAAGCCATAGCCAAAAGTGTCTCCCCACCAACTTGCTTTTCCCTCTATTATTCACATTTGTACATAGCCTCACAAGTCTTTTTAGTGGTCACCTTTAGTGTAAAGAAGGAAGATTAAGTGATGTTTGTAGACTGTCTGCTAATTGACTTTATTCTTTAATGGAATGAGTCTTAGTTTTAAAACCTATCTCTGCCATTTGCTAGCTGTGTGATTGATTTTCTCACCTTAAGCAGGGATGGGCCAACTGTTTCAAGAACCATTTGTTAAACTTGCAGTGTATGTCTTTGTGCCTCAGGAATCAGCTACAAATCAGGGACTGAATTATTGTTTTATTGATTATCTAGACTAGAATATCAATAAAGCGATAATCTAAATTATTCTAGACTTAAGAAAGTGATGGAGAAATGTTAATGATGCAGATTAAGCTTAAAATTGCATGGTGTGTACACTTTTTTATTCCCAGAGTGTTAGTTCAACATTTACCAGAACACCATTGCAATCTGTAAGATGGGGATTTTTTTATTTTTTTGTTCAGTCATTCTTCAGTCACGTTTGACTCTCTGTGATGCCATTTGGGGGTTTCTTGGCACAGATACTGGAGTGGTTCGTCATTTCCTTCTCCAGCTCAGTTTTACAGATGAGGAAACTGAGGCAAAGATTGATTTCCCCTATAGAAATAAATAGGTACATACAAGAAGTATTCAGAGTAAATGAAAGGTAGCCTCAGAGAAGAAGAAAGGACCAGCCCTGGGAGAATTAGGAAGGATCTCCTAGAGAAGGTGGTGTTTGAGCTGTCTTGAAGGAAGCCAAGGATTCTAAGAGAGAGAGGTGAGGAAGGAGAGCTTGCCAGACATGGGAGACAGCCAGTATAAAGACACTGAGCTGGGAAATGGAATGTCATGTGTGAGGAAAACCAAACTGGCCAATATGGTTGGACCATAAAGAGTATAGAATATAGTAATGTTAGAAGATTGGAAAGGTAGGAAGGGGTCAGGTTGTGAAGAACTTTAAATTCAAAATGATTTGTCTGTCTATCAGCAAGGATTTATGGAGCAATTACTATGTGCCAAGGTACTGTGCTAAGTGCTAGGGATACAAAAAAAAGTAGTTTATATATGATTCAGGAGCTAATAGGGAGTTGTTAGAATTTATTGAATAAGGGCAAGGGGACAGAGTCACCTTCAGGATCACACAGCTTAAGTGAATGTCTGAGGTTACATTTGAACACAGAGAAGTCTTCCGGACTCCAGACTCAGCACTCTATGCACTATGGCACCACCTAGCCGAACTCTACCATAGCTTGAGTTTCTGAATACAGGACATCCCTCCCCTTCTAGTCAGTGCCACCTAGTGGCCCCGGTGCATATCCTGGTTGAATCTTCTTCCCCTGCCATGGCTAAATAAATCTACATTTGTAGACGCGTTAAATCTGTTGAATGACCCAAGAGTACTTCATTCCATTCCGTTATCAAACCAAAACTACCAAAATACTGGCCCAAGTTAGACCAGAAAACCTTTTTACTTGCCCCTTCCCAAGGGTAAACATAGAAACATAGCCAGTCTGTTCTGACTGCAAGACCAAGTTAGCAAGTTGTCCATGTCAGGGTACAAAAAGTTCTCTGTATGCTCAGTTCAGGGGGGAGTTCTTGCTTCTGAATTCCCCCATAGCTGCGTGTTCCTGGATAAAGCTTTTGTTTTTGTTCTTACCTGTGCCCTAAATTGTGAGCTCTGGAGTTTTTCCCCACATGATGTAGAGTACTAAACTGATTCAGCAAGTCCTGAGTTCAGATTCACTTTAGATACTTACCAGCTGCTTGACTCTGTCAAGTCACATAATCTGTCTCAGACTCAGTTTCCCCATCTGTAAAATGAGAATAATAACAACACCTACTTGCACAAAGATTAAGTGAGATAATATGTGTGAAGTACTTCACAAACCTTAAAGCAATATATAAATATATATTAGCATGGCACAAGGGCTGTCAGATCATAAGGTGTTAGAACTGAATACTTTCAGTTCTCAGAAATCATTGAGTCCAATTTGTCTTCCTGTCATTTATACATAAGGAAACTGAGGGCCTCATATATACACACATATATGCACATATACTTTCACAAACACATTTACACACATATAAGCACACGCAGACACTTACCTGTGCATGCATACATATGAATGCATACCTGTACATATATGCATGTGCATATACACACATCTGTATATATGTATACATGTAAATATATGCGCACAGACACACAACTTATCAGTAGAAGATAAAGACCCTTGGAGATCTGAGTTTCAATTTTCTATTTTAGTAAATAAAATGCTTTGAAGAACACAGTCATCTCAGCCCCAAAGGGCAGTTAGAAAATAGTAAAATCTGGTGAGAGGGTGATGAGAGCTATTCCAAGATTTTCTTCCCTATTTCTAGTGGATAGTTGATTAGTTATGGAGTCTCTCAACCCATTCTATCCCTAATGCCTGTTGTAACCAGTCAAAAGAGGTTGTTGGTTGAGAAAACCTATTCTTTGTCTTTCTGGGACAGTAGCAAAGAGTATTTATTTGTAGATTACTATTTAGTAATTCATTGACCCCACAAACAGTAGAAAAAAGTTTTTTCCTGGGTCTCTGAATATTTAAAAATGAAATCTCCTTGATAGAGTAACAATTCTATTTCCTTGGTACTAACTGTGATATGAATCAAAATTCTACTTGAGCTAGATTGTATCCAGAGGGATAATCCTGTGAAATTTGATTTATGAAGCCATTATCAGTCATTAACACATAGGTGGGAATTTGTTAATAAAGCTAACCATTTAATCTAGAGCAAGGCATGAGGGAATGGTAAGAAGTAGAGAAGGTGGAGAAAGGGAGGAATTATAGTGTAGGCTTGAGTAATAGATCTGGGACTCCAAAGCCCAGGTCTACTGATTCACTATTGGCATTCAAACTCAGCATTCCCAAAACAGAATTCATACCCTTTTCTCCAAATCCACCTCTCTTCTGGACTTCCCTAATACACTACGGGGCCCCATCCTCCTGGGTTCACCATCTCAGTGTCTTACACGGACTCTTTATTCTCACCCATGCCATATGTCCGACCAAAATCACTAAATGCTGTCATTCCAACAACTACCATACCTCTCTTATAATCCTCCTTCTCTCTGCTCCTAAATGCCACTATTATAATTCAGGCCCCTACTCCTTACCTGCTCCTTGTTTCAAGTCTCTTGACACTCCAATCCATTTTCAAAAGAGTTGTCAAAGCGATTTTTCTAAATTGTAGGTTTGACTATGTCACCTTCTCTTTATTTAATAAACTCTAACGACTCCCTATTACCTCCTGGAGTATATATAAACTACTTTTTTTGTATCCCTAGCACTTAGCACAGTACTTTGGCACATAGTAAGTGCTTCATAAATCCTTGCTGATTGACAGACAAATCATTTTGAATTTAAAGTTCTTCACAACCTGACCCCTTCCTACCTTTCCAATCTTCTAACATTACTATATTCTGTACTCTTTATGGTCCAACCATATTGGCCAGTTTGGTTTTCCTCACACATGACACTCCATTTCCCAGCTCAGTGTCTTTATACTGGCTGTCTCCCATGTCTGGCAAGCTCTCCTTCCTCACCTCCCTCTCTTAGAATCCTTGGCTTCCTTCAAGACAGCTCAAACACCACCTTCTCCAGGAGATCCTTCCTAATTCTCCCAGGGCTAGTCCTTTCTTCCTCTCTGAGGTTACCTTTCATTTACTCTGAATACTTCTTGTATGTACCTATTTATTTCTATAGGGGAATCAACCTAGAATGCTCATACTTTAATCATAAGATGTTAATGAAGTGTTTATCTGTAACAATGTATGTAGCCTTATCCCAGTGATGCTTTTATGAGGTGAGAACACCAATTTGATTAATTCAAGAAGGAAAAAACTTGATAGGCTGAAGAAACAAAGTAGTCATACCTTCGGTGGCTTTAAACAGCTAAGCCTGGAAATGTCAGCAGTTGGAGACTCTGAGACATTTTGCCACCTGTGAACATGCCTGGAGATAGAAGGAGAAAATTTGCCTTCTTCCCCTGAGCAGCTTCCCTACCCCACTGGTATGTCTGTAGATATTTAGAAATAACCAGAGTCTTACTTTCCTTTTTTTTCCCTGTAGGGGTGAAGAGGGAATGAGAAATCTTTCCTAAATTAGCTTAAATCCATTTGAACAAATCAGGCTTTGTAGACATTCAGAACAGCTGCGTTTTGAGCTTTGCCCAGAACATATATTGTCAGTTTCCTATTCAGTTAAAATTAAGCAATATCTTCATTGATAATACCATGCACTGGTACAGCCCTTTTTAGTTTTTCTTTTTAAAAATTTTTATTTATTTTGTTTTTAATTTATGGAAGAAAACAAGCAATTCCATTACATTGTATAATAAAAAGAAGATTGCCCATGAAACTGCAAATCTGTTATGTACAACTTGTTATTCCTTTTAAATATACAATAAAGTTATGATGTAAATGTCTTTTTTTTTCCTTTTTTTCTTCCCTCCCCTCCCCCCCCCGCCCAGAAATAGCTACTATTAGGCACAAATAGGCATATAAATATAAAATCATTCTGTGCCAATGTCTGTTTATCAGTTTTTCAAAATGTTTTCACATACATGAATCTCATCTGATCTTTACAACACCCACAAGAGGTAGGCAGGTCAAGGATTATAATCTTCATTTTATATTACATTACATTTTACATTGAAAATGAGGCCCAAGGAGGAGAATCAATGGATCTATCAATCAACATTCATTTATTAAATGCTTCCTCTGCCAGAAGCTGTGAAGACTGGAGGCTCAGGGGGGGTTAGCAATTTAAGGTCATGGTCAAAGAATTTAACTTTGAGGTCATCTAGCCTTACCTCATTTTATGGATGAGGAAATGGAGGCTGAGAACAATGAATTGAAGGTCACACAGGGGTAAATGGCAGAGCCCAGATTCAAACCTAGGTCTTGGACCCCAAATCCATTGAGCCAAGAAGCCCTGGACTAAAACTCAAACCAACAAATCAGGGGCGTTATTTTTGGCTTCCTAAAAGTATGTGTGTCCCATGGATTCCATGTGGTCCTATAAAAAGGTTTTAAAGAGCTGGCAAATTTTTTCATGCCCTTAAATAGATTACTTTGCTGAAAAATGTTAAGACTTTTGGTGCAAATTGAAAACTTTCAGTACCTCCTGAGCTCCACTAGAGGATGCTGTTAATCAGCACAAAAACTGGATTTTAATTGCCTCTCCTACAGGAGAGTCATTGAAAGTGTGTTTGCCCTGAGATGTTACTTTAAGAGAAAGGAAATAATACCTACTGTGTGGCTTATAGGATCATAGATCTTGAGCTGGAGAAGACTTCGAAAGTCACGTATTCCACTTGTGTCAAACTCAAATAGAAATCAATCCCTGTGGGCCACATATTAACTTAGAAAACCACAAATTAACATTATCTAGATTGCATTTTATTTTTATTTACCTTGTAAAACATTTCCCAGGTCCATCTTAATCTGGTTTGGCAGCATTGTGGAGTTTAAGTGAGGACACAAAGGCCATGTGCGTGACACCTTAGATGTACTCTAAGCCTCTCATTTAACAGATGAAGAAACTGAGACCCAGGTGGGTTAATGATAATAGCTAGCAAAACACTTTACAAATATTATCTCATTTGATCCTCACCATAGTCCTATGAGCTTGACACTGTCATTATCCCCACTTTACAGATGAGAAACTGAGGCAGATAGTGGTTAAGTGACTTGCCCAATGTCACACAGCTAGTAAGTAGCAAAGGAAGGACTAGAGAGAATGATGCTAATAACTTAAACCTTGGGGAATATTGGTGTGAATGTGAATCCTGGGCATATCCCTAAGAAAATAATAACCTTGTAAACAGGGGTCCCAGAACTACTTCTGCAGTGCCTCCTTGGTGGGGGATTTGGGGACCCAGAGGCATTCTCCTTCCATAAATCCACAAACAGTGCCCTAAAATGCTTAGACAGTAGCTGCAGTCAGAAGCACTACACAATCAGAGTGGTTCAATACTGTGGTTTGGCAGTCAAGAAAGAGCAAATGCCCTCTTTGGCTGTATCAAGAAAGACACCCTTGGGCTGGTGTTTGACAAGGTGCCAGCATGGGAGTCGACATCCCCCACAACAAGGACTGGAAAGTCTGGTGCAAGGAGCCCAAGAGCCAGTACACTTACCTGCAGCTGCTGGTGAAGCTCTACCAGTTCTTGGCCTGCAGAACCAACTCAACTTTCAACAAGGTTGTTCTGAAAAGTCTGTTCATGAGCTGGACCAACTGTCCCCCACCCACCCCCAACCCCTGCCCCGACTATCCCAACCCATCCCTGTTCTGCATGATCAGGAAAACGAAGCTGCCCAGTTGGGAAAAAAAAAGGCCATGTTTGTTGGGACTGTGACAAATGATGTGAGGATCCAGGATTTCCCCAAGCTGAAGGTCTGTGCCCTTTGTGTTACTAGCAATGCCCAGAATTTCATCCTCAAGGCTGGTGGGAAGTTTCTCACCTTTGACCAGCTACCATGAGTTCACCCAAGGCCAGGGCACTGTCCTGATGTCTGATCCCTGGAAGGGCCGGGAGGTGTACAGTCATTCTGGGAAAGCACCAGGCACTCCCCACAGCCACACCAAACCATATTCTGATCCAAGGGCCGAAAGTTCAAGCGTGTCATATTTAATATATAGAATTTAATATAATAGAATTATATTAAAGAATTTTATATTATTATATTATATTAAAGAATTTTGGGCAACAACAACAAAAAAGGAAAGAAAGAAAGAAAGAAAGAAAGAAAGAAAGAAAGAAAGAAAGAAAGAAAGAAAGAAAGAAAGAGAAAGAAAGAAAGAAAGAAAGCAGGAAGGAAGGAAGAGAGGGAGGGAGGGAGGGAGGAAAAAGAGAAAGAGAGAAAAAGAAAGAAAGAAAGATACCCTTGAGAAAGTCTGCCCTGCTCAGACTACATTCAGGGTATTCTCTTCAGTTGCGGGGAGGGCATCATTTAGGAAGGACATTGATGAGATGGAGGTAAGGACAATCAGAATAAAAAGGGAAGATAGAAACACAGGAAGACTGTTCGGAGGAGCTAGGGATGGTCAGCATAGAGAAGAAAAAACTAGGGATTTCGTGGTTCTCTCAGAACATCCCCTGCAGAGCAGGAGAGGCCAAGTCTATTTCCCTGAGAACTCAGGGGGCATCATAAGAGAGGTCAGGCAGAGTCCTTGTTCTGCTTTCAATTCTGACTTTGGCTTTCTCTGTGAGCTCTTCCAAGTTGTCTGACCTTGGGCAACTTTGGGCAAAGTGGGTAAGGTATTTGCTCATTGAAAATATATGGGGCATAGCCCTTCAACGTGCCCAAATGAAAGCTGGCCATGTCATTGAATCAAAGCATTGGACTTTTCTAAGTACTACTGAACTCTTAAGTCTGGTGAAGTTGGAAGCTGAGAAGCTGCCATTTACGGAGGGCTCTAATGTTTGCAGAAGGCAAACAGATGCAGTGGATAGAAGTGCATTGCAGGGCCTGGAGTCAAGAAAACCTGAGTTCAAATCCAGCTCCAGACACTTACTAGCTGTGTGATCTTGGCTGGCTCACTTCACCTCGTTTACCTCAGTTTCCTCATCTGTAAAATGAGCTGGAGCAGGAAATGGCAAACCACTCCAGTATCTTTGCCAAGAAAACCCCACATGGGGTCACGAGGAGTAGGACACAACAGAACAACAGCAACTAAGGTTTAAAAAACACTTTATGCACATTATTACATTTAGTTGGTCGGTCAGTCAATAAACCTTTATTAAGCACTTCATTTATTATTGCTGAGCATGAGATGAGACAGCTTTTTGCCTTCTTTTGTATCCCCAGTACTTAGCACAGTACCTGGCACATAGTAAGGTCTACAATAAGTGTTTGTTGACCCTTGACTGACTTGCTGACTGAAAGATTTAAATAGTCCCACACTTTGAGGAGTTTAAATTCTAGTCCATTCAATTTGGTGGATCTAATGCTATGTATGAACTGAACTAAATTGTGAACTTAATCTGTCCCCTACCTCAGAGACCAAGGTAGGCTCCCCACAAGGTGTTAGAGAAAATGCTTTTTTCTTGTTAGATTTCTGAAGTAAGTATCCTTTCTAAAACTAATTTTTAGGAATTGGGCCCCTAAAATGGGGGTTTGAGTCAATGCCAATGGAAAGAGATTCTCCAACCCTTTGGGGGGCATTGGAGAACCCAGAAGAGAAGGTAAAAACATAACAGCTCTGGTCCTGAGAGAGGAAAGCCAGAATGTTCATGTTACACTAGTGTACAGCTGACTGTCAGACATCATTTAAATAGAATGTGTTATCTCTTATCATTTGTCAGTGCAGGTGGGTAAGTCTTCTTCCTATTATGACTCCAGGAACATTTCCATAGCTCCTGAGCATTTTTCTACCTAATATATATGTGGAGGTGTTTTGGGGGGGGCAGATTCTTATTGACTTCTGAATTTTTATGGATTGTCACTGAACTCTTGCTATGAATCTGCGAAAAACTGGACACATGGGCCACAAATTACTCTATCATCAGAGCTACAGAGTTCACACAATTCAATTTAAAGGGGAGCATTTTAATAATTATAATGCCTTGCATTTATATAGCACTTTAAGGTTTGCAAAGTATAAAATGCTTATCTCAGAGTCATAGAATTTGAGATTTGGAAGAAATATTATCAGTGGCTATCTGGTCTAATCCATATGCAAAAGGAATCCCCACCATAACATAACTATTGGAGTATTGGATTGCAAGGTACTCAGCTAGCTCTCCAAAGGCAGAGATTTCTTCATTATTTTCTTTAAATATTCAGCACCAAGGACAGTGCCTGGCACATAGTAAGTGCTTAACAAATGTTTATGGATTGATTGATGGATTGTCCTTTTACAGATGAAGAAATGGAGATTTTGGAGCATTGAATCACTGATTCATTGTCGTGGAGAGACTAAGTATTTGAATCAGGACTAGACCCAGGTCTCCCTGCTCCTACTCTACATCCCACCAAATCTTTTCCTACCATCCCAGGCTGTCTATGCACTCAGGCAGCATACATGGGCTCATCTTGCAGTGTCCCTGATGAGGCATAGCACCTTGAGTATGTACAAATATAAGTTCTTTGAGGGTAGGTACTGTGCCACTCTTATTTTTGAATCTTCAGCATTTAGCACAGTGTCTGGCACATAGTAGATGCTTGTAATAATTGTTTTTGGCCACTGGGTGTTGCAGTGGATAGAGTGCTGGGACTCAAGTCAGGAAAATTCATTTTCCTGAGTTCAGATCTGACCGCAGACACTTACTATGATCTTGGGCAAGTCGCTTAACCCTGTTTGCCTTAGTTTCCTCATCTGTAAAATGAACTGGAGAAAGAAATGCCAAACCACTCCAGTATCTTTTCCAAGAAAACCCTAAATGGGTCATGAAGAGCCAGACACAACCAAAACAACTGAACAACAATAAGAAAGTGTTTGTTGATAGATTAATAACGCCCAGGGGCCACAGAGTAAAAAATAATTAATACAACCTCTGGACATTAACAGAATAATATTTAAACAGAATGCAGAATTTTTCGGAGAAATCATTCCACTTTATTATTTCCATTTTGATGTGGCTCACTCAAAATAACATATCAACTCCATCAGGAATTTGCAAGTATTTTAGCATAGAAGCATCTGAGACTTCTGCCATTTCATGAAGAGCATGATGCTATTTATAATTTGCACACAGTATTTCACAAGTCTCCATGATCCTCTTGATTTAAATATTTGAAATGTTCTCGGATGGTGTATTTTAGATGCATGACATCAGCAAACCAGAGATTCTGACAACAGGATGAGTGTACTGCTTTCCCAAAGGATTTAAAGGCTTTAACGTGGTATTCTTGTTGGCAAGCCCAGGAGCTGGGGGAGTACATGTGATAGACTGATTTTTTCCAATCTAAAACTTAGAACAAGAGAGAAGACCCACCAGGAGATCGGAGGTCACGAGGCCAGGTTTAGCCACAGCTTTCCTGACCCCCAGGCCTGTGCTCTGCCAGGCTCCCTTAGCTCACCATATGTTCCATGTATTTTCATGTTAAATAGTATGCATTTTCCCTGCACACTAATAATAATAATAGTAGCTAACATTTATATAGTACTTACTGTGTACCAGGCACAAATATTATCTCACTTGATCCTCATAACAGCCCTGAGGGGTAGGTGCTGCTATTATTTTACAGAGGAAAAAAAATAAAGTAGACAGTAGATAGATGACTTACCCAGGGTTACATAGCTAATAAGTGTTTGAGGCCTGTATAGGTAATTAAGATGGGACTCTTTTTTTTTTTTACTGTTTTCTCTTTTAGAATGCTAAAGTAATCAAATGCCTTTGATTAAGTCTTACTAGGTGCTAAGCCCCAGGCTCACACCCTTTTGCTGATTAGGTATGAATCTTTCGAGTCCTGAACAGAGTATAAAAACTCAGAGGTAAGCATTTTGTTTGGGGGCTTTCACTCACTAGAAGAGTGTTGGTGTGGAGACTCTGGGTAAGCCATTGTAACTGCCCCCGCCCCCTCCCTGGCTTTGTCAACCCAGACCCACTGGTTCTTCTCTGGTAACTGAATTGTAATTTGGTCTGTTTATATTGTGCTCACTTTTCTTCCTGAACTAAGTGAATGATATATGTATGTTAGATTAAAGTGATATTGTTAACCTCTTAAAGTTACTTTCCTTAGTGAAGCAGATCAAAAGAACCTGTGCTGGCAGCTCTTGTTGCTAGTCTTGTTGGGTCTTATACTCCCACAGAAGCTGTTAGCCAAATTGTTATTACAAGGCCAAATTTGAACTCGGGTCTTTCCTGACTCCAGGCCCAGTGGTCTATCCACTGCTGCCCCAAATCAACTGAAATACTGTGCACCCTCCATTAAATTCATGAAGTCAGTTCCATGATAACATTTGAGCCAACTATGATTTCACTCCCCCCCCTTTCCACTTTTTTGCAATACTGAACTGAGGATTCCTTCTGCATCTACAAATCTGAAAAACAGCTGATGAGAGTGACCCAAATGAGGGGGAGGAGCCCCACTTCTACAGATATTCACAAGCAGAGAAATGTCAGCACACTTTCATAGAGGTCTGTTAATTGAGCAGCTATGAGGTTTAACTATGTGTTTCCAAAGTCCAACAAAACTCAGAGGGCTTGTTTCAACCAAGAACTGACTTTGATGACTTATACAAACAAGAAAAGAGAGCTAAACAAAGGTAGTTCCCTCTTGGGTGGGGCATTTTTTTATCCCCTTATCAATAATACCAATTTTTGAGGTCTAGTTATTTCATTTTCTAATAGTACTCCTCACCAGATCAGGTATAATGTATCAGTCAAACTGACCAGTTCAATTTAGTATCTGGACATAATGACCTCCAAAGAAATATAATGAGAGTAATGTAAGTAATGTAGTAACAGGCTCTATTAAAGGACTTAGAACAAGACAGGACTTTAGAGTTCATATGGTCCAGCTCTCTATTTTACAGATGAAGAAGCTAATTCCTTCACTTAGAAGTGAAGAGACTTTCTCAAGGTCGTACAGGTAACAGAAGAGTATTGGGTGTTTCATACTCAATTAATACCAATATAATTTAGAGTAATCCAATGCATATCCCATTACTTATTTTTAGATTAAAAATTTGACTTAGAACTGAATACCTACCAACAAGAGGGGAAAAATATCTTAGCTGGCACAAATTAAGACAAAATATTTGGTTAGTTTGTCCATTTAATTTCTGCCTTTCCTAAAAAATTAGAAGGTTGTTTTCAGGCTGGTTTTAGGCATAGTCTAAAGGACTTTTTGTGGTTATGAACCTCTCATTCCATAATCCTCAGAGCCTTCTCAGCCACAATCGTTACAAGTTGCTAGGGCAACTCATCTTACTGCTGAAGTGTACTGAAAAGAACTTTGGAATGGGAGTCAGACCTACGTTCAAATTCCAACTGTGCCACTTACTTAGTGTTGTGACTTTAGGCAAAATCATTGAGCCTCCCCTGTGCCTCAGTTTCCTCATCTGTAAAATAACACTGTTGGACTAGATGCCCTCTAAGGCCCTTTCTTGTTCTCTGATTCTTTGACCTCTCTAGCCACAGATCTCTAATCTACAGAACATAGAAACTGGGATAGACAATCTCTAAAGTCCATCTGACTCAAAAACCCTGGCTTTTTCCCCGTAGTTAAACAAATTTTTGATGTCTAGAGACTATAGTAATGGGAATGTCCTGCACAACGACAAAGGGTTTGGGGAGCAGACTCAGACAGGGCAGATGACACCACCTAGGCATCATTTTGTCTCCTCAGGGGACAGCTTTTTAAGATTTCCTTAGACTTTAGGTGCTTATCTGAGTGAATCTCAGCTACAGGATTCCAGCACCAGATGGCGACATACTCTACCATTTCAAAAGGCACGAGTGTGAGTCAGACTGGTGTGAGAGCTGGAAGGGACCTTAGCTCTTTCTAGCCAACACAACCCCTGCTTTATTCCTCCATCCCCGATTTTATAGGGTTAAGTACACTGGCTATTGATGAGGTTTAGGTTATCAGCAATTGCTCTATAGAGTATAGTTACTTGCCCCTAAAAGGTTTTCTTTGAAAAGTAATTTGTAATGTCATAATATCATAGATTTAGCAACTGATCTTAAAGGCCAATGAGTCCAACCTCCTCATTTTATAGATGAGAAAAACAAAGCACAGAAATGAAGTGACTTGCTCAGAGTCACACAGCTAATAAGTGTATGAGATAAAAGTTGTACTTGGGTCTTCTTGACTTTGAGCAAAGACAGTATAGCAAAGCAAATAGAGAGACAGCTTCTATATTGGATTCTAGTGCCCTAGATGACTCCCTCAGAGTTTTCTCACCAGAATTCCTTATATCAATAAAATCATGGATCCAGTCCAACCCTCCACCATCAAAAAACCTCAAGAAACTTATGCCCTTGGAGTTTGGATCCCTTCCAGTGTTCATCACAGGACCTCAGAGCTGAAGAGCTCCTCTGGTGCCAACTAGTTCAACTTGTATTTGAAGGTGATCCCTCTGAGATATTAACAGGTGGCCATCTAGACCCAACCAAAGACCTCCAGTAATGGAAAGCTCCCTACTGCCTGGGAGAACTCATTCCACTGTTGAACGTCCTAAATGTTAGGCAGCTTTGCAGGACATTATATCTAAATCCATCACTCCACACCTAGAAGACAGATGGTGCAGTAGATGGAAGGCTGGGCCTGGAGTCAGGAAGGTGTGAGTTAAATCCAGCCTCAGACACTTACTAGCTTTGCGACCTTGGGCAAGTCACTTAGCCTTTCTTTGCTCCAGTTTCTTCATCCGTAAAATGGAGATAATAGCACCTACCTCACAAGGTCACTGGGGGGATCAAATGAGATAAAATTTGTAAAGCACTTAGCACAGTGTCTGGAATATAGTAGGTGCTTAATAAATGTTTGTTCCCTTTTCCACACAGTATTCCTACTTCTTTCCTCTGCAACAAGCAGAATAATGCTAACCTTTCTTCCACATGACATGCCTTCTGTTCCTTAATGGCTGATTGATATCCTCCCCATAGCTTCTCTTCTCTTCTGCTTAAACATCTCTTCTTCCCATACCAAATCATCACATGGCATGATCTCGAGGCTTTCTTGGGGCTACTCTTTGACTTATCAATGTCTTTCCTAAAATATGGTACCTACAAATGACTGCAATAGTACAGATGCATACTGACCAGGGGAGAGTGTAATAGGATCTCCAGGAAAGGAATAATTGGGTTAGATGTCACTTTCAAACGTACTTACCTAGTATCATTGTGCATTGTTTGTTGGTGTTTGTGCATTATCCCCAATAAGACTCTTAAGTGCCCTGAGGGTGGGGACCATGTCTTAGGCAAATTTTGTATCTCCCTCAAGGCCCGGCAAAGTCCTTTGCACACAGCAGGTGCTGAATAAATATTTCTTGAGTTAATATTTTAGAAAAAATGTACATTAATTACAGTTTTATTGGGGTTATAGTTCTTGCCCCCCTACCATTCCCAAAAGGAAGTATGTATTTCTTCCTTCAGATTCTGTTCAAATAAAAACCCTTATAATAGAATAGAAGATTTACCACCATCAAGGCTTCATGGAATCCCAGTAAATTCCTATTAAATGGAGATTCCTAGCTCTTTCCTCTCCCATGGGAAACTTTTCCCAGGAGGCCTCCAGTGCAGCAGCTGCCGATCTCCTAATCAGCTCTGAATTTGCCCACCCTCATGTTTGCCTCCAGGGGCTCATCACTCTCATATGCTCCAAAGTGAGTTGGCACGCATTGGCCAGTGTCACTGAGGCTTTTAACTGGTGCCTAATCAATGGGAATAGATGCCTAGAAAGGATATCCTCAGGGGTAACAGAAGAGATCAGTATTATAAGTACACCCTGCTGTCCAAACTGTTAACTTTCAAACAACCATAGAGTCATCAAACCAGAGCAGCAGAATTGGAAGGGACCTTACCAGACATTTTGTTCAACTCTTATCCAAACCGGGAATTTTCTCTACAATATCATTGACAAGTGCTTGCTCAGACCTCTACCTGAGAACCTTAAATGGTGGGGAACTCACTACCTGTCAGGCCAGTTCACTCCATATTTGGACAGCTCTAATTAGTAGGAAGGGCAGCTAGGTGGCGCAGTGAATAGAGCACTGGGCTTGTAATCAGGAAAGCTCATTTTCTTGAGTTCAAATTTGGACTCCACCACTTACTAGTTGTGTGACCCTGGTCAAGTCACTTTAACCCTATTTGCCTCAGTGTTCTCATCTGTGGGCAATGAAATATGGAATCAATGAGAGAAGAGAAGTAGGATTGTCTGGTTATAATGAAGACCTAGATAAGATTAACTAGCATAAATCTGCAGTGAGCCCAGTCAGCACGATTTCACGATTTTCTCTAGTTCTGCTTAGCCATATGTGAGTAGGAGGGAGGCATGCAGGTTTGGGTTTTGGCAAGGTTTGATCAGCACAAGGAAGCAAAGGATTCCAGAGTACAGCGTGGAGTTGAACAAGGGATCAAGATTAGGAAGGGAGGAGAGTACAGCTAGAGAGGGGAGATGGTCTGGCATGGTAGTTAGGGATAGAGTGATTATATTTCTCTGTGAGAATGAAGAGTAGATTTAGGAGTGAAGCATAGGTAAAGATGGAAAGATAAAATTAAATGATCAGATAAAGGAAATTTAGAGTTCTTGAATACAGAAGTGATCATGGGCCATGGAAGTTGGGTAGACTGAGGAACTGGGAAATTAAGGTATTTGAGGGAACACCAACTTTTATATTTAAACCCACTACTGGAATTAGGGTGGAGAGAAAGGCTATGAGCCAGGCAATCAACTTGTTGAGAAAAGAGGGAGGATGTCCTGGGGAGTCAGTAGACAACTACTGGAATTTGCACTGGATGATAAATTTGAATTATGTGACCCTAAAAAGAGGAGAGGTTGCTGAGGGATGGTTATAGAAGAAGAATCTGGAAGAGCAGATGATTAGAATGTTTAAAGGTGATGATTTATTTAAGTACAGACCTAAGCTGCCTGACCTGTTGGTTGGAAAACCAGAGAGGCTCGGAAACAAGAGATGGGTCGTTCCAGTCCAAAAGCCCTAGGTAACAGATCTTGACCACATCATACCCTTGAGTGAGTCAAGAAGTCCAATCTTTTAGCCTGTCAAGATTGTAGGAGCTGTTATCTTTTAAACCAATTATCTTTTAACCTATTATCTTTTAAACCAATAATGTGATGTATAAGGGACCTTAGCAGTTATCCAGATCAACCTCTTACTTCGTGGATGAGGACATTATGGCTCAGAGAGATATAGGAACTTACTTAACTCAGGTAAATAAGTTCATACAGTTAAAAAATGGCAGAGCTAAGATTCTAGCCCAGGTTCTGTTATTCCCAGATCCATGCAGACCAACAGTGACCATTATAGTGCCAGGCATGTGACAAGAAATGGCTGTTTTTCACAAAGGAATGAATAATCGAATGATAGCATTGTTGTCCCTGTGATTGAGGGGTAGGTGGGTAGTTAGGTAGGTGTCATCTTGCATCTCTCCCTCCCCATTCTCACCTAATTCCCTCTCTCACTCAACCACAAACATCATCTCCCTTAAGTGCCAAAAATACAAACTGGCTCTTTGTGACTCTGTCCCCAAGGGAACTTTCATTTGACACCTTCTGACAGCTGATTTTGTATGCACCTCACCAGGGAATTCCAATCTATCCATCCACCCATCCATCCATCTGCCTTGTGATCAGGACTGCATTGAGAAGAGAAGCAGATGAGATGGAGGAAACATTGAGAAACACAGCAAGCCAAGTAAATCAGCCACCTAGTGCCTACTTTCCATCAACAACAAAATAAATTTCCCTTCCTTTGAAAACAAAGTACTTTCTTTGAAACAAATCAGAAGAACCCCATGCTAGTTACATAGAGTTGGGGCAGGCCAGGGGCATTAAGTATGTTCAGTGGTAAAATAGAGAAGCAACAGATTATAAGAGTCTAATTCTGGCTGTGATTTACAATCCAGGCTAAAAATGCAGTCAATTATACCATCACTTCATGCAAAGATGGGGGTGTTACTCACTTAGGAATTCAAATGCTTGCGCTTGAAAGATTTTTTGAGAAAAATATGTTTCCTAAATTCAAAGCAATGGACTTTTAGAAGATTGAAATCTAATCAGGAAGCAATAACAAGCCATAACTAGCCTGAGTCCTGATAATAACTGACTTTTATATATAGCAGTTTATGGACTCAAAGCACTTTGCATACATATCCTCATTTGCTTCTGCTCTTGTTACATATTTGGAGGACCCTAACTTTCCATGGAAGAAACGAAAAAGTGAGGGTTCATTAAAGTATAAGGACATGACCTCATAAGTTGAATCACTTTAAGCTAAGCTTCTGTAGTAGGAAGGCCGAATTTATGATCTCAAATATAATCATGTATATGTTTGAATGGTCCGAAATCACAAGGTATGAGAGATTCTCTAAGGAGAAAACAACAAGAAATTTATTTAGGCCCCACCACAGCAAAAACTTTAACTGGCCTCCCCATTCCAACATCTTGACAAAAAGACTCCAGGCCCAGAAAGCCCATTTCACAAGGGCAACTAGGAGGCCACAGAAAAGCAAGAGAGTATTTAGCCAAATCATGTTCACTGGCCTCACGTTCCTGCTCGCACTCGGGTAAGCCCTGCTTCTGCAGCTTCTGGCTTCCACAGCTTCTGGCTTCCACACCTTCCGCCGCCTCCGCTGCTGAAGTCCGCAGTCTACTGCCTCCGCAGCTTCTGGCCTCTACACCTTCCGCCGCCGCCGCCGCCGCCGCCGCCGCCGCCGCCGCCGCCGCCGAAGTCGTCTCCCAGCTCACCCCTCCTCGCAGCCGAGCTTCCGGCGTTCTCAAGCCCCGCCTCAATGACCAGAGACCATTGGTTCCCGAGCTGGCCCCTCCTAAGTCACCAATCCACACCCACACAGGTTTCACACCTGACAGGGCCCTGAGCCTGGGGCTTAGCACTTAACAGCTGAAAGTACTTCCACTCAAAAGAAACAAAAGCCATGCTAATGAGACAATTTTGCTTAACAACACA
>CM053623.1:34704080-34714611 GCA_028646595.1 Phalanger gymnotis | reverse complement strand
TAAGCACCTTCCTTTGCCCCTAAGCCCACTTTCTATTGGCTCTTGATGTGAAAAGACTCCTAATCAGAGGGACTGGGAGATGCAGATGATAAAGTGCTTTAGTGTACTTGGCTGCTGGAAATATGGCTAGCAACAAGGAGAATGTTTCCAGCTCAATAATGCTAAGTGTATCTGCCTCTGTAGAGAAGTGGTATTACCTTCACTTCAATAGCTCTCACAAACAGAAAAAAGAGCTAGATTCTAAATGAATCAGTAGCTATGTAGAAAGAGAGAAAAAAAGTGTAAATCCCCAAGTGATGAGAGAAGCAGGGAAAAACCCTCACATGTCCTCATTAAATAGTCAGTTAAAATGAAATAAAAATCACAGCAACACCAGGACAGCTCAACAAATGGCACAGCAGCGAAAACACTTGGGAATGAGTTGAAACGATGGACTTGACAGCTGGAACCAAAGTAAAGATGAAAAGAAAAACCCACAACCATACACACATTTGCACAAACGCCTATGTAAAATTTAATAGCAACTGAATCAAAGACAGAAAATCAAAAGATGGTTTCCAAGCCAGAGCCTTCTGATGTTTTTTTGAGATAAAGGACCTGGGTGTTCAGCACCTCTTTTGTGTCCCCTTCCAATCCCTGCCAATTATGCCAGTTGGCCCAGCTTGGCATATAGCAATTTAATCAGAGCCTGTTGTTGGTTTGAATACTTTCACGCATGACCATAGCCTTAAAGGACATGGCTGGTATTATTGTGACTGGCCACAGCCATGTAAATATCTGCAGAACACTCCATTCATCCACTAGTCTTTGGGATAATAATCTCTGCATCAGTTTCCTCATCTGCAAAATGGGGGTCAAAATAGCACCTACCTCCCAGGATTGTTGTGAGGATCAAATTAATTACTATTCATAAAGTTCTTTGCAAACCTTGCAGCATTATATAAATGTTGGTTGTAATAATGATAATAATAAATATCATTGTTATTGTTATTGTTCCCTGAGACATCTCATCTATATAAAAATGTATCCTGTTTTTAAAATAACAGGAGGAAATATGACAGGAGGAAATTTCAAAGCTTTCCTCAACAATACATTTTAGTATATGCTAATCCTCCCCTTTTGGGAAATTCTCTCTTTGTCCAACACCTCATACTATGACTTACTGAGCTTTTTCCCTCTGGATCCATCCTCAGGAAAGAGTTAACAATGAGTTCTCATTCTATAAATAGAATCCTAGAATCGTGATTTGGAAGAAACCTTAGAGATGATCTTCCTTACTGAGAGATCTCTTCTGCAACATCTCTGATACATTATCTTCTAGACACTGCTTAAATTCCCCACAACAGTTGGGGGCTCATTTCTTTATGGGGCTGAGTATTTCACTTTTGCACAGCACCATTCCTCAACCCCAACTCAATCAATATCCAAAAGCACAAAAGCTAAAGACCTCTTCATATTATTGATAATCTTCACTGTCACTTCTCAGCTTTCTTTGCTCTGGGCCAGTCATTCTCTATCATCGTAGTCTTTTCCTATGGGTCTTGCACTCCAACTCATCTCTTGAATCATCCTCTTGGCTTTTATTTAGGCCTCTCTCCAAGGTCATCACAGTGTCTTGACTTGTGGTTCCAGAACAGAACCTCAGAATAGTTTGGCCAGTGCTTAGGATAATGGGATGATGACCTAATTGTTTCTGTGGGATTATTCTATTTGTCGTGCTAGCTGTAACATCAGTGAGACAGCAGTGATACAGCTTAGGGAGCTTTCAACAATAAAGATCTTTTCAGATCTATCTTGCAGATAACCAGTCTATCCCCCATCTTGAACTTGTATAATATGCCTCTTTACTCCATGTTTATTGATGTCCATGGAAGGCAAAAAGGATCCAGATATATTGTATTCCTTTATTTTAAACCCTTTTTCAAGGTCATCAGACCAAGCCCTGCAGTGCCTAGTGAACATTCCAAGCTGAATTCTACTAATACAACCAGAAGCCCATCTATCAAATAAATTCACTGAAAGATTCCCTCATTTCTTCCTCCTCACCCTGACAGTTAACCCAATGAACAAATATCTCTTTGCCTAACAGCCCTTAAACTGATATGATCTTCAGTTTCTCCTCTATAAAATGAAACCAATAATCTCTGTCCCACCCAACTAATTGAAAAGCAAATAGCATTAGGACACAAATTCATTATATTTATTTTGTTGTCTGTAGTAGTGATTCAGAATCAGTCTCTACAGCCTCATTCACTGTTTGTTGGAGATGGGAGGAGAATTCTGCAGCTATGTGTCAATGATCTCCCCTTCTTTGTAGAGAGGAAAGTTTTTAATAAGAGCCTAATAGAGTAGGGGGCTGGTTAAATAGGCACCAATAACTCCTGAGATGAAGTTAGAACTAAAGTCCTTATTCAAGGGTGCTTATCAAATGGAGATTAACTTCTTGGGTCAGGGACAGAAATGGTGGCCTGGCCCAGGGGCTACTACTCAGGAGTCCCTTGTACTAGAGTTCAGTGCTTGGAGGTCTTTTGTTGTTGTTGTTGTTGAGTCATTTCAGTCATGTCTGATTCTTTGTGACCCCATTTGTGGGTTTCTTGGCAAAGACATTGGAGCGGTTTGCCATTTCCTTCTCCAGCTCACTTTGCATATGAGGAAACTGAGGCAAACAGGGTTAAGTGACTTGCATTATTTGCATTAGACATATTCTGAAAGAAAAAAAAGAAAAATGCTTCAACCTACACCATGAATCCATCAATTCTCTATCTGGAGATAGGCAGCATTTTTCATCATGGGTCCTTCAGAATTGTGGTAGGTCTTTGAATAGTAAGTCTTTCATAGTTGATTATCTTTACAACCGCTGTTACCATGTACATTGTTCTCCTGATTCTGCTCATCTCACTTAGCAATAGTTCACATTCCTATGACATAATTTGTTCAGCGATCCCCAAATTTATGGGCATCTTCTCAGTTTACAATTCTTTGCCACCACAAAAAGTGCTAAAAATATTTATGTACAGGTGAGTCCTTTTCCTCTTTGATTTCTTTGGGGTATAGATTTAGAAGTATTGCTAGGTGAAAAGGTTTTATAGCCTTTCACAGTTTTATAGCCTTTTCAGAATAGTACCAAATTGCTTTCCAGAATGTTTAGACTAGTTCACAGCTCTACCAATGGTGCATTAGTGTGCTAATTTTCCCATATCCCCTCCAGCATTTGTCTTTTCCCTTTTCAACATCTTAATCAATCTGATGGGTGTGAGGTGGTATCTCAGAGTTGTTTTAATTTTCATTTCTCTAATTATTAATGATTTAGATTTTTTTTCAAATGGCTATTAGTACCTTTGACTTCTTCCTCTGAAAACTGCCTGTTCATACACTTTGACCATTTATCAATTGGGAAATCTCTCTCTCTCTCTCTCTCTCTCTTTCTCTCTCCATCTGTCTATCTATCTATCTATCTATCTATCTATCTATCTATCTATCTATCTATCTATCTATCTATCTATCTGTATGTATATATGGATAAATAGATATAGTGATATAACCATATCTATATACATTTGGCTCAGTTCCCAATATATTTGAGACATGAGAGCATTATCAGAGAAACTTCTTGCAAAGATAATTCGTGTAAGTTTCAGTTTCCTGCTTTTCTTTTAGTTCTGGTTGCATTGTTTTTTTTTGTGCAAAAACCTTTTAATTTTATGTGATAAAAATTACCCATTTCACCTCCTATGAACCTCTCTATCTCTTGTTTGGTCTTAAGCCCTTTCCCTATCCAGAGGTCTGACAGGTAATTTCTTCCATGTTTTCGTAATTTGCTTATGATGCCACTCTATGTTTAAATCATGTACCCATTTTGAGCTTATGGTATATTGTGTGAGATGCTGATCTATGCCTAGTTTCTGCCAGATTGCTCTTCAGCTTTTCTTGCAATTTTTGTCAACTAGTGAAATCTTGCCCCAACAGGCCACACTAGACTCAGGAGTCAGCAGACCTAGGTTGTAGTTCTGGCTCTGTTGCTAATTAGCTTTGTAATTTTGAACAAGTCAGTTCATCTCTATGAGCCTGTTTCCTTAACTCTAAAATAAAAAAGTGGGATATTTCTATGGATCAGGGCTGTACTGGAGCCAACTCCAAAGAGCAAGGTTTATAAAAGCTGATGTTAAATTTTCAGTGTGAAGGTTTGCACCTGGGAAATCAGCAATCAGGACTTAACTGTTTTGTCGATTATCTAGAAATTTTATTCATCTAAGAAAATGAAAGAGAAAATGTTAACAATGCAGATTAAACTTAAAAATGCATCATGCATACTTTTTTTTTCAAAGAGCCAATTGTTAAACATTTACCTGCATATCCCTTACTAAGGTCCCTTTCTGATTTAATGTGCTATGATTCTAGTGTCTATCTAAGAATCAACAATCCCTGTAATGTTTTTGGTGAGTGGATTCTAAGTTCTACAGACAAAAATAAGCAATAGTTCATGTGTTCAGATAGAACAACACATATGGAAAATCATGAGGGCACCTGTCAGTTTTACCACAGATACTTCACAGCTAAAACCTCTAAAAACACAAAAGTTCATCTGAAGTTTGACGATATCGTTGATCATAGAAGGAAATGCACCACAAGTAGAGTTGTACTCAGTGATGTCCTCATTATACCTTGTTTCAATGGCAAATAATTGCCCCCAGTGGCCTAATGTGAAAATAATCAGGAATGTTAGAATAATTTATGAAATATTTGGGCATCATGGCTTTGATCAATTTATGATGAAATGTATGACAGAATCCCAAATCCAGCAGGAAGCTGTGAGTTCTGTGATCACAACTTGAAATTCATTTATGGCAGTAGGTGGTATAGCATTTCAGAAACATCAAATGTCTCATATTCTTTCTGTAGATGAGAAAAATCAGGGAATCTTTGAACATGTGGAAGGACAGTGAGATGGAAGGACATCTGAGCTGAGATGACACCTCTTCAGAGTTTCCCCTCTGTTAATTCAACACCCCATTCATTTTCTCTTCCTGAGACTGTAGCAGACATTCCCTCTGATGTGAATTTCAATATCACCTTTTCATTTAAGGAAAGCCGAATTTTGGTTCTTGATGTTCCAGAAGAGATGATGACGTCATGTGTTCTCTTTGACTTAGGCAGTGATGTAATTTAACGGTAGATGTCCTGGAAAGATCATAGGCTCATGGCTTTAGAGGTGGAAGGGTCTTTAAAGGCCACCTAGTCCCATCCCTTTATTCTACAAATGAAGAAATTGAGACCTATAATGGTTAAGTGTCCTACCCATAATCACACAGTAAATGGCAAAGCTGAGATCTGGATCCAGGTCCTCTGACTCCAAATCCAGTACACTTTCCACTTTATCATGCTCCTTGTAACCCAGCCCTGAAATTGACCTCTTTGCACAGATTTCTAGTATACACCAACAGAAATGCCCTGGCCCATCTGTGAGGTACAGTAGAAAAATTCCAGGTTAGAGTGTCAACATCAACACTTACTAGCTGTTGGACCCAGAGCAAGTCGCTTTACCTTTCTGAATCTCAGTTCTCCCCCATAAAGTGGGGATGCCATTACCTACCTCATAGGGTTCTACTTTTTAAACTTTAAATTGCTACATAAATATCATCATCATCATTCATTATTATTTTTACAGCTATTCTTGATGCAACCATACTGGCTCATAGAGATCACTACTTCCTTTTCTGAATGCTCATAAATCACTGTGGTACCATGTTTTTAAGGGTAGCTAGGTAGTACAGTGGATAGAGTGCCAGACCAGGAGTCAGAAAGACCTGAATTAAAATCTGGCCTCAGACATTCACTAGCTGTGTGATCCTGGGCAAGTCATTTAACCTTGTTTGCCTCAGTTTCCTCATCTGTAAAATAACCTGGAGAAGGAAATGGCTAACCTCTCCAGTATCTTTGGCAAGAAAACCCCAAATGGGGTCAAAAAGAGTCAGACATGACTGAAATGACCGAACAACAACAACCACTACCACCACCACGTTTTATACTGAATCATTATGATTCAGATACTTTCATATGATGTGAATTTCTGGATGAGATTCAGTGAAACTGCAGATCTGCATATCTGAGCACTCCTTAAATGATTTGTTGTTAATGGCTCAATGTCAACTTAGAGGAAAGTCTCTAATGGAATTCCTCCAGGATCTGTCCTCGGTACTGTTCACTAAAACTTTTTTTCAGGTAACTTGCTTCCTAGCTATGCCTTCCCATTTTGTAATTATGAAATTGATTTTTTTTTACCCCAAGTACAAGACTTTACACTCATCTTTATTAAATTATCTCCTATTAGATTCATCTCAGTGTTCTAGAATTTAATCTGTTGGGGCTTTTTGAATCTCAACTCTGCCATCTAGCATATTAGCTATTCTTTCTTCCTTTGAGTTACTTGCAAATTTGATAAGGATTCTATTTATGACCTTATCAAAGTCACTGATAGGAATGTAAACTGGTACAGGGCTAACAAGAAATCTCTGGGGCATTCTAAGGACTCCTTCCAAGGTGAAATCAAACTATTGGGAGTTAATCTTTTTAAAAGAGTTTTTGGACTGGTTATCATTTCATCATCATATCACTGAACCTTCATAGGTTCAGTCCTATTCAGCTTGGAGTCCACTGTAATACCAAATTCTTTTTAACATAAGCTCCTATCTAGCCATGACTCCCCATACTTCATTTGTGAATTTGATTTTTTAAGCCCAAATATAGGATTTACCATTTATCCCTATTAAGTTTCATTTCATTAGATTTAATCTATCATTTTAACTTGTAAAGATCTTTTTGAATTATAACTCCATCACCTATTATGTTAGCTATGTCTCTTCCCTTTGTTCCATCCACACATTTTTCAATTTATGGCTTTCATCCAAGTACCTGTTCTCTGTCCATCATCCTAATCCCTCTCCCACTGGAATCTTAGATTCTGATCCTGAGATGCCAGGCTCTGATATGTAAGCTTCTGCCTTATCTTGCCCAGAATCAACCTCTGTGTTTCTTTCTAGCCATCTCCAATCCATAGCATTGTGCATGTCCTTCCCCCAAATTTAGATCTCCCTTATGTGTTGTCTTTCCCCATTGGAATGTAAGCTCCTTGAAGGGAGGGTCTGTCTTACTTACTTGTATTAGTATCCATAGTGTTTATCTTGCTCTCTCTCTCTCTCTTTCTCTCTCTCCCCTTCTTTCTTTCTTTCTTTTTCTTTCTTTCCTTCCTTCCTTCCTTCCTTCCTTCCTTCCTTCCTTCCTTCCTTCCTTCCTTCCTTCCTTCCTTCCTTCCTTCCCTCTCTCTCATATTCTTCCTACTTCCCTTCCCCTCTGTTTCTTCCCTCTATCCTCCCTCTCTCTTTCTCCTTTTCTCTCTATTCCTCCCCATTTCTGTACCTATCTATCCTTTGCTCCCTCCCTCTCCTTGCCTTTCTTCCATTCTCACTTCAAACAAAATCCCAGAGGTGAATTCATCTGTGACTGTAATTCATCAATTTTATTAGATTTTTAAAAATTTATAAGATCCTCTACCTTTTGTCTTTGGTCACTCAACACTAATATCCTAATGTAAATTGTTTTGGGTGGGTCAAAAGGAGATGGCTGGGCACACTAGTGACTCAGACCCAAAGCCTGTTGCCATGCATGGAGCTCCTTGGCAAACTGTGGCACTTTGAGTTCCCAGGTGGTGGCCTCAAATTGCCTTCAGTTTCTTCACCTTCCAAATGTAAACTCATTATAAGCACTTCCACATCTTTTATTTACCGTATATTCAAACTTAACTGAAGACCTGAAACACACTCATTAAGACTCCTGCCTTCCATGCTGCTACCTTGGCTACTTCCTGATTCCTCTACCATACTCTCAAGTAAATAGTAGTCAAGATTTGCTCCCTTGGGAGCACAGAGCCTGCGGCCGTGGGAGCATCTAGCCTGGAAGCCTCCAACCCCAGGCAAACGCAAGGGCACCAGACCAAACCAACCAGGAACAGCAGAGGAATCCAGCCAGCCTGTGGATCTGGGAGAGTGCTGGGTGAGTTAAACACTAGAGCAGAAACAGACCCAGGGTGGAAGTACCAGCTCTGGCCGTGATTGAGCCCCAGGCCTCTCAGCCCAGGATGGGAGTCCGTTGGAACACAGAGCCTGCAGCCCCGAGAGCACCTAGCCTGGAGGCCTCCAACCCACAGTCTAAAGGTTTGAAACTCACCATCTTAGACTCCCAGTAGCCAGGATGTGCAGGTAAAATGTCTCATATCCCTCCCTTGAATAAACCCAGAGAATAAAACCTCAGGAGAAACAGAGGAGCCAGAAGTGGGGTTTCAGTAGTGAGAGAAGTGGGGGAGAGGGCCCTTCCTGTGGTGGCTGAAGGAGACTAGTGCAGGAAGAGAGGTGTAACTAAGCCCCAGGGGGTGGAGCTAACTAATGTCAAGGCCAGGACCCCAGACTTGGCTTTGCACAGCCAGGGGAAATGGCAGACACCAACACAGACATGAGCTGAGACCACCCCTGCTGTAGAGCAGTCCTGGGGAAAAGGAGACTCCCAGCAGGCAGACTACCCCTCCCCCACACCTCATGAAACCAGAGGCCACAACACATAAACCTAGATCTCAACACAAGAAACTTAGGACAGAGCCCCCAAGTCTCAGAAGCAGAGATCCACTTTGGAAACCAGAAGGGGAAAAAAACACCATGTAAAAGAATTGTAAGAAGCTTTCAAAGATGATTGACTCATATTATGGAGACAGGGAAGACCAAAATACCAATTCAGAAGAGGACAGCATGGACACTACACCCACATCTGAAACCTCAAGAGGGAAAGCAAACTGATCTCCAGACCAAAAAGCATTCCTGGAAGAACCCAAGGAGGACTTTAAAAACCAAATTAGGGAGGTAAAAGAAAAAAATGGAAAAAAATTCATTGAGGAAAACAAATCTTTAAAAGGTAAAATCGAGGAATTGGTTAAGGAAAATCAGAATATAAGTGGAGAAAATGTCTCATTGAAAAGTAAAATCAACCAGATGGAAAAGGAGATAGAGAAGACAAAGGAAGAAAACAAAACATTAAAAATTAGAATTGGGCAAGTAGAAACTAATGACTATATGAGACATCAAGAATCAGTCAAACAAAATCTAAAAAATGAAAAAATGGAAGAAAACATGAAATATCTGATTGGAAAAACAACTGATCTGGAAAATAGATCTAGGAGAGACAAGCTAAGAATTATTTGGCTACCTGAAAGCTATGATGAAAAACAGATCCTGGACAGTATCTTCCATGAAATCCTTAAAGAAAATTGCCCAGGGGTCATAGAACCAGAGGGTAAAACTGTCATCGAAAGAATCCATTGATCACCCCCGGAAAAAGATCCCAAATTGAAAACTCCAAGAAATATTATAGCCAAACTCCAGAACTACCAGGTCTAGGAGAAAATATTGCAAGCTGCTAGAAAGAAATAATTCAAATATCATGGAAACAGAATCAGGATCATGCAGGATCTTTCAGCTTCTACATTAAATGACAGGAGAAATTGGAATATGATATTCTGAAAGGCAAAGGAGCTTGGACTACAACCAAGGATCAACTACCCAGCAAAACTGAGCATAATTTTCCAGGCAAGGAGATGTACACTCAATGAAATAAGGGAATTCCAGACTCTCCTGATGAAAAGGCCAGAGCTCAATGGAAAATTTGATCTCCAAATACAAAACTCAAGAGAAAGATAAAAAAGGTAAATGGGGAAAAAAAACCCCTAGTTAATCAATAAGGCTAATTAATTACATCCTTATATAGGATTATATTGTTTTATATATGATTATATATGTCAATCTTGAGAATAGTATACTTATTATGACAGTTGAAAGGGATATTCATAGACTGTGGATGTCAGTATAAAATAACTGATATAATCATAAAAAATATAATTATAGAGATATAAAGGGATGGTTCTGGGAGAAGTGGCAAAGAGGTAGTAGAAAAGGGTAAATTACATCACATGAAGAGGCACAAAAACATATTATAGTAGAGGGAAAGAAGGGAGGGAGAAGAGCAGTATCTGAGCTTTAATCTCATTGGATTTGGCTCAAGAAGAAAATACCATATCCTGATAAGTATAGAAATCTAACTTGGGAGGGGCAGAGCCAAGATAGCAGCTGGAAAGCAGGGACTGGCATGAGCTCCCTGCCAAGTCCCTCCAAAAACCTATTAAAAAATGGCTCTGAACCAATTCTAGAGCTGCAGGACACACAAAATAGCAGAGGGAAGCAGGGCTCCAGCCCCAGGACAGCCTGGATGGTTGCTGGGTGAAGGCTTTCACGCACGGAGCTGGGAGCGGAGCAGAGCCCAGCCTGGGCTGTGTGGACCACCCAGATCAGGAGCAAGGTGGAGTGTGCCCTAGCACCCTGAATCAGTGAGCTGTAGCAGTTACCAGACTTCTCAACCCACAAACACCAAAGACAACAGAGAAAGTTAGTGGGAAAAGCTGCTGGGGACAGGGAGTTTGCGGTTGGGCCGCTGCCCC
>CM053623.1:34686512-34703580 GCA_028646595.1 Phalanger gymnotis | reverse complement strand
TTTTCCTATGCTCCAACAAGTCCTGTTGCCTAGCTAATTTGCAAATAGGCAAAGCCTTACAAATGAGCTCATTTCTGCCTATGTCTTAACATATACAGGTTGCCTCAAGAGCTTACAATCCATAGACTTATGAATAACAATTACTTTAAAGATGATTAATGCAATTCATCAAACTTCCTGACTTCTTTGGTTAAAAAACAATTTGGCTGATGGTTTTATTATTCATTTTTCTCAGTAAAGAGAAATCCACTGAGACATGCATTCTAACTTTACTAACAGGATCACCTGGTACAGTCCCCCTAATTAAGAGGCTATTGCATTGCCCATGGCCACACCACACTAAAATGTCAGTTCAAAATATGAAAAATGTAAGCAATAACTAGGACTCTTGATCTACTTATCCATTGCCAATTCAATCGCTTGAGGATGGGTGGGGATGGAGTAAAGGTGGGAGTCTGAGAGAGCATTCAGCTTTCATAAGGCTGGTGTTCGGCAAAACAGAGAAAGCATTAGAATTGGCACCAGTCACACTTTGGCTCAAATCCCAGCCGTGACTCTTACTGTCTGTGTAACCTTGGGCAGGTAACCCAGGAGCTCAAGGCCAGAGCTGAAAGATCTCTCAAAAGAGATAGAAAGGCAGTTACATCTCAATTCAGCTCATTTACAGTTGAGGGGCAGCTAGGTGGTACAGTGGATAGAATGCCAACCCTGGAATCAGGAAGATCTGGCCTCAGACACTTACTAGCTATGTGACCCTGGATAAGTCACTTAATGTTTTTTGCCTCAGTTTCCTCATCTGTAAAATGAACTGGAGAAGGAAATGGTAAACCACTCCAGTATCTTTGCCAAGAAAACCCAAATAGTGATTTGAAGAGTCAGACACAACTAAAAAAGATTAGCAACAACGAGTGAGGAAAACGAGGCTTGGGTGTCCTATGCCTGGATTGCCCTCCTTCCTCATCTCTACCTCTTAGAATCCATGGTTTCCTTTAAAACCTTTTGCCTGAAGCCTTTTTAAAATCTTCAGCTGCTAGTGCCTTCCCCTACCCCATCCCCATGCCTTGCATTTATCTTGTTAAATGCTTGTTGTATACCAATGGTGTTCACATACGTATTGTCTGTTTGCCCACGTCTGGGGCATGATAATGATACCTTAGGATGCCTTCCTCACAAAGATGCTGTGAGGATCAAAGCACATTGTGTATATAAAGGGCTTCATAGACTTTAGAGCACTATTTAAATGTGAATTATTATTGTTGAATTATTGAATCTCTCCTCCCTCTCTGGGCCTCGGTCTTAAGGCTTCTCAGCTTGGTTCAGGGACACATCTCTGAAAACCATTCATCCTCAGCCCTTTCATTTTTCCCATCACCCCTCTCCTCTCTTAGGCAAACCCTGCAAATGAACTCACTCCCCACTGACTTGGCCCTCCCTGTCTTATGAATATTTAATAATGCTAACATTGACTACACAGCAAATAAATAATTCATTCTGGGGTGGATTTCATGCAAGCTGAGAGAGGCATTTGGGACTCATTTTGTATATATTGACAAAGACTCGCTAGTCCCCCAGGTGGGTTCCCTCTATTTATCCTTCCCTGAAAGCCTCTGAAACAAAGCAGCTGGTTAGGGTCTTCCAGGCCCGATGGCAGCTTATAAAGTGCTTTCCTCATAATAGCCCTTTGAGGGAGGTGCAACCCATTTGGCTGATGAGAAGTCCAAATTTCAGCGACATTAAGTGATTTTTCTAATGTCATAGACCTACTCAGTATCAGAATTGGTGCTCAGGCCTTGAAAGGACTGACTCCAATTTCACTCCAAACTGCTCCACAGAACAAAAAACGTTACCACTATATTAACCTATGGATCACCAGTCCAACTTCCTTATTTTACAGGTGTGGAAACTGAGGCCTCAAGAGAAGAGACTTTTCATGAATTTCTTAGCTAGTAAGTGGCAGAGTTGGGATTTAATTATCTCCTCTCCACCCTACCCCATCTCCCCATTGTTGTTGTTGTTGAGTTGATTACTTATATCTAACTCATTCTGACCCCGTTTGGGGTTTGCTTGGCAAAGATACTAGGGTGGTTTTCCATTTCCTTCTCCAGCTCATTTTTTTACCATTGAGGAAACTGAGGCAAGCAGGGTTAAGTGGTTTGCCCAGGGACATATAGCTAGTAAGTGTCTGCAGCTGGATTTGAACTCAGGTCTTCCTTGACTCCAGGTCCAGTACTCTATCTCCTGTACCACCTAGCTGCCATATGTATAGGTTATCTAAACTCTGCCCACCCCCACCCTCCAGAATGTAAACTCCTTGAGGAGATCCTTGAGTATACCTTCTCTCTGGTAGTTAGATGGCACAGTAGATAGAATTCTGGACCTGGAGTCAGGATGATTTGAGTTCAAACCCAACCTCAGGTGCATAGCCGTATGACCCTAGGCAACTCAGTTAATTGCTGTCTGCCTCAGTTTCTTCAACTATAAAATGGGGATCACAATAGTACCTATCTCCCAGGGTTATTGTGAGGAACAAATGGAATAATATTTGTAAGGTGCTTACCACAGTGCCTGGCACATAGTATGTAACCTGTAAATGCTTATTCCTTCCTTCTCTCCCAGGAGGACAGGGCCTAGCTCGTTTTTACGATTATCCACACCAAACAAATACAATTCTGTTGGTTTTTTAAGCATCTATGTTCTAAAGACAGATCAAAAACACAGAGAATTGTTATAAATCACCAAAGAAAATTAAATTTCTTAATTGTAAAGTCGTTCCATTGACCTGATTAGAGAAACTCCAACAGTCCATCATTCCCAATTCCCAGTGAGTCCCAGTGGGGCCTAATGAAGTTGTACCTGCCCCAGTGTCTGGAACATGATAGAGGCTTAATAATGATTTTTAACTGATTTTATTTGAGCCTAGTAACAGAGGGAAGGAAAAAGTCACAATTGACCAAATATCTTCCCAAAAAATTATCTCTATCTAGAAACTCTCCAATTTGGAAAAGTATGCAATTTTATCTGTTAACAAAATGCAAACTTAATGACAGATCTTGGAGAATGAGCTGTGGGCCCTTGGAAAATGAATGAACACATGGTTGAAAAGACAGAGAAGAGCTTAATTCTTAAAATGACTCCTGACCCTTGTCCCCAAAGTCCTTGTGGTCTCTGCGGCTCCTTTTCTACCCATAATGTTGATTTTTTTTAAATCAGGAGAAGTTTTATCTTGATTCCAGAGTATTTCTGCCTAGCAAATAATACCAGATGTGATATAGGAGTGTTCCAGATGTAGTCATTACCTGTCTTATACTGATATTTACATTGAAACTGAAGCTACGCCTCAGGTTCCGTCCCCAGGCAGGGCCTCTAAGTTTTGATCAGTCATTTTCAGTTGTGTTAGACTCTTCATAAACCCATTTGGGGTTTTTATGACAAAGATCCTGGAGTGGCTTGCCATTTCCTTCTCCAGCTCATTTTATAAATGAGGAAACCGAAGCAAATAGGGTTAGGTGGCTTGCCCAGGATCACACGACTAATAAGTGTCTGAGGCCAGATTTGAATTCAGCAAAATGAGTCTTCCAGACTCCAGGCCCAGAAATCTATCCACTGTGCCCCCTCGCTGTCCAGGCCTAAGTACTTTGAAGCTAAACCCCTGGACCATGCCCAAGATGAACTAATCTATTCCAAATTCAATTTTATAACCTTATAAAAACAAGATTCCCAATATGTTAGGCTAATTGAAAGAACCTATGCCAACTGTTGGAATTGTAAAGAGAATTCAGACAAAAATCCACTGACCACTTAAGCTCTATTCTGATCCTTTCCCACCCCCACCCCTCACCAAGGATCCTAATGCCCTTTCTGCCTCTCATTACCTTGTTCACCTTTTGCATTTATTTGTCTCTGTGCATGCTGTCTCCCAAGCAATAGAATGCAAATTCCATGGGGGTAGTGACTGTTGTTGTCTTTGTACCAAAATGCTGTGTATGTAGAAGGTACTTACTGAATTCTTATTGATTGATTAGCTTACTGAGAGGCCATGAGTATACTACCCAAAGCAAAGTTTATAATAAATACATTATCCACATCTTTTTCAAAACCAAGAAGAGATCCTTGAGGCACTCCACTAGAAACTACCTTCCAAGTTAATAGGATTATAGATTTTTAGCTGAAAAGAACCTTAGAGAACAACTCCCTAGTTTTATCCAAGAGAAATATAAGATTTACAGAGGTTGAATGACTTGCCCTCTAGTCACACAATAATGACATCAAACCACTAGTAAATAAAATGTAATTGCATTTAAAAATAAAAATAAACTTCCTTAGCTGTGGGCTGTACAAAAACACGAATGGCAAAATGCGACCCTCTGAATAAAGCTTGCCACCCCCTGCTCAAGATCGAAGTGTACCTATAGAAAACATTCCCAGGCCATGGGAATGGTAGAACTGGAAGGAACAGTGGAGACCATTTCATCAAATCTCATTGATTTACAAATGAGGGGACTGAGGCCCCAAAAAGACTCTGACTTGCCCATCCAGAAACAAAGAAAAGGTATTTTATTTCAAAACTGTCAAGCAGAAGTTTGGGACCATCCTTAGGGATTCATCTTGGAGGCAAAGTACGACACAGGGGCAACAAGGAATCAGGAATCAATGTCATGTCATCATGATCAGGTTCACCAGCTGGAAAGGTTATCAAAGGCCAGCCAGTCCACATCCTTCATTTTACAGATGAGAGGCCCTTAGAGGTTAAGTGACTGACCCAAGGTCACACAGATAGTTAGCAACAGAGATGGTATTTGAACTTTGGTCCTCTGACTCTAAATCTATTATACTGCATTACATGTAATCTGAGGTGAAGCAGAAGAGACAGGAAGGAAGCTCAGGGACATGGAAGAACAGTGAGCTTGCCAAGCCAAGGACAGAAGTGTTGGAAATCTGAGTCAAAAGGGCCCTTCAGTTTTTCGCCCATTTGCTAAATCCTCACCTAAGAAATCAGTTCCATTAACTACACATGTGTTTCGGGGCAGGCGACCAGGCTAGTTGGGATATTAAAATTCTCCCTCAAGAGTGATTTCAGAAGACTCTGTGCCTCAGTTTCCTTACCACAACCAATATGTTATGTTACACATAACATCGTTACATATAATAAGCATCCAATAAATGATTGCAAATTGGTTTAGAATTATACAATTCTATAGTAGAAAGAGCAACAGATTGGAAGGGAGATAATCTGGGTCGTTCTGGCTCTGTTGGAAACTCAGCCGCATGATCATTTAATGTCTCTGGAACTCAGATTCCCCATCTGTAAAATGACACAGTTAGATTAGATGCCCTGTGAGATTCATTTTAGCTATAAACCCTTGATGCAATGAAGCAATGACCTCTCTGATTCCTTTCAGCCTTAAAAATCTATTATGCCGTGATTCTAAAAGGGATAGAAGAAATCAAAGGGTCCGGGCTCATTAGGCTAGAAATGATCAAGGCTGATACAGATCAGCAATGGAGAAGAGAGTACATAGGAGTCCTTAGGTATCTGGCTTGTGGTATCATACAGTAACTAGCATTTATTTAGCATTTTAAAGATTGCGAGTCTTTACAAACATCATCTTATTTGATCCTCAAAACGATCCTCTGGGGTAGGAGCCCCAAAGTCTTGTGATCCACATTTTACATGTAGGGAAATTGAGGCTCAGAGAAGCTAATAGTCTTGCCCATGGTCACCCAGCTAGTATGTGTCAGAGATGAGATTTGAACCCATAATTTGCTGACTCCAAGTCTAACTCGGTCTACTAGGCCAGGCTGCTGTATCCTTTCTTCTCTCCTCTTCAGCTCCATAGATTAATCTTCAAAAGTCTATCATATTTATTCAGCATCATAGAATTTAGAACTGGAAGGAAACATAGAGATCACCTAGCCTAACCCCTTTATTTTAGAGATGAGCTAGCTGAGGCCCAGAGGGATAAAGGGATCTGCCAGAGGTTTCACTCATAATAAGTACAAGGGCCAGGATTTAGACACAGATTCTCTAACTACAAAGTCAGGGTCTTTAAATTGCAGCACACTGCTTCTTCCAAGCCCCACGGATTTGCAAAAAAAACATTGACAGCAAGCTCTCCATTCTCGTTTCTTCTCATACACGAAAAGAAGATGATTCATGTGACAAATGAGAACAGATTAAGTATGAAATACCTGTTGGGATTCTGATTCTCACAAACAAGAAAAGAAAAAAAAGATGAAGGTGGAAGGATGTAAAAACATGTGTTGTTCACATTCTCATTCAGGTTTGGCATATGGAACATGTCCTCCTAAATTAAGGCAGAAACTCAATCAGCAGTTACTTGTCTGACACCAACTCTTCCTAGGAACAGAATTCATTGGGGCGAAAAAAGTCAAATAACCATCTTGTCTGTCACTGAATAATTCAACAAATTCATAACTTCCATGTAGAAGTGACTAACTAAATAGAATTGGGAGTTTTGAAGACAATTACTGAGCGAGAGGGCAAAGAGGAGAGAACATCCATCCTGGAATGTCGAAAATCTATTCATTCATCAAATATCTATTAGGCATCTGCTATGTGCCCAGTGACAGTCAGTACATAGCAACTCTCATTCCTGTTATTCACCCAAAGTAATTTGAATTAAAAGATGAAAATATAGCTCAGATTTAGAGGACGTTCATTAGAGGTGTCATTTATCCTGACAATATCTCTTTCCTTTCAGATGCGATTTCCAGTATTGCAGATTTAAAGAAAAAAACAGAAATCAGAAACGCATTAAATTCAGATCTCGATGAAAGCCAGTGCCAAAGAGCCAGCATTTGAATTATTTCCCCCACAGTTCTACCCATGGGTTACATTTGAAAATGATGGCAAATAAGAATCCCAGACCCTTGGCCTTAGGGTAGTCACTACTATATTTCCTCATGGTCATGTCACTCTCCATAGTGACATCTGCCAGTGAAATGACATCCGGAAGCAGCTTCCACTTCTCACAAGCCCTTAAAAATATTAAGGATTTGGGGTTGTTCATTAGCATTTCCAACAGACTCATCTAAAGAATCATTCCAATTTCTGATCCCAATTGCAAACTCGGGATTCTTTTCCAAGTCTGCTGTCCTTTCAAAATTGGCTCTTTCAAAGATCATAACCATCTATGTGGTTGTCTAGGCAACTGTATCTGTGTCATCTTCCAAACATGTTCTTCCAACAGTCAGCATAGGATAGTCAACAGATGCAGAGCAAAGCAAGTAGAACCAGGAGAATAATTTCCTCAATGAATACAATAATGTATAATAAAAACCTTTAAAGACCTTGGAAATACGATCCATGAAGTGATCAAGAGTGATATCAGAAGACTCTGTGCCTCAGTTTCCTCATCACAACCAAAGCAAAAAATGCAGCCAGGGACTTAAGGTAGGTAAGCAGATGTTCTTGCTGCCATGTGCATATAGGCACCCTTGCTGCTGGGGTTGGAGGTGGGGTGGGGACAAACCCCTTCCCTCCTCCCTGGAAGGCCCAGGAAGATTTGCAAGCAACACACTCAAGAAAGAGAGGTGGGGCCTCTTTCTATTTCTCCCCATAACATATTAAGGGGGTAGATCTTATTGACTGAGTGGCCAGTCATCTTCAACACAAGCCCCAATTAAGAAGGACCACAGGACCAATCAGCAGTCACCAGCAAAGGGCCACAGAAAAGGCCATGGGAAGACAAATACATACCTGAGTACATACAGAATGAACATAAAGAGAATAAGTATAAAGCAGTTAGGCAAAACTGACAGGCAGGGCACTAGCAAAGGGGTTGAGGCAGTGCAGAATAAGAAAAAGTTTCATGCAGCTTGTAGAAAGAGTGATGGAACCCAATCATCTATAAGAAGAGAAAAGTTCAGCAAAATTGCAAGGTCTCTATTGGTCTCATGGATTCAGGTCAATGCTCTAGGCCAGGGCATCATTAGAGACACCAAAACCACAGTAGCGTAACTGACCACCACTTCAGGAATAATATTGTTCTCAACCATTCTCATCTACATGCTTAATAAAATTGTTGTATGTCATATTCAACGGGAGCTAAAATTTACTGCCCTTCCTCTTATTTCTGAAGTTTTGAAGCCATTTTTAAAAGTTCTCATTGCTACTGAGTTCTTTAACCTGCCATTGTCTAGGCAGCTGTACTTTTTCAGTTAAATTTCAGTTAGTTTCTATTCAGAAGAAATATTGTTTTCCCCTTGTCTTAGAACCCTAAGTCCTAAAAACTTGCTTCTAACTCCTAGAGAACTTTCGATCAGGTTCTATTTTTTTAAAAATTCTGTGTCTGAACTTTGACTTTTCTTCCTAGGTTGGATCAATATTCCTTCTGTCTCTATTATACCCTATTATTAGGGACACAGGGATGAAAGTGATTAATATTTGGTCTTTATCAGGTACCTTTCATAGTGGAAGTTCATGGTGAAGCCTACATGAAGGTCTACCTGTTTCTCTCATAAGAGCCAGAGCAAACTCCCTTCCAACAGAAGAATGTAAGCTGCTTAAGGACAAGGACTCTTTCAGAGTTTTGTTTGTATGTCTCCAGTGCCTAGTACAGTGCCTTGTATATAGTAGGTGTTTGGTAAATGATTATCTACTGAACTAAGTGGAAAATCTTCCACAATTTCTGGATACTATTCCATTCTCTCTCCTCTCCTATAATGGGTGCCCTCCTCTTCCTCATCTGCAAGCTTGATGACCTTCCTGAATTCTGCTGTGGAATATAATCACACACTAAGTTCATGAGATGTGCAGACAAAGCATTATTTGAGGATCAAGTGAGGAAAGATTATTCTGATTGGATGTGAGGGGGAGGAAAATTGGGGGTAAATTATGGGTTTTCTCCTTCCCTTTGGACATTTTTAAATTTATTTTGAAATTTTATATATATTTTATTTTTATTTTCTATATTATATAATATTTATATATTTTAAATTTATATTTCCTTTTATTAATGGAAAATATTTGATAAAACACACATCCATACACAGAAAAAAAGGAATCCTGGGTACCTAGGTCAAATTCAGTTGGAGGGAATATGGACATATATCCAGAGAGCCCAGTTTGTTTCCCAGAGAAAGTTGGTGGGAGCTGGGCATGGGTATGCTGGTAAATGTTTAGCCATCAGCCTTCCAAAACAAATGTGCATGGCTCACTTTGAAATTTAATCTACATCATTGACATTTTCTCTATCATTTTCTTAAGTCTATACAATCAGCAGAACAATAAATCAAGCTCTGATTTGTAATGTTTGTGAATTTCCCAGGTGAATTCACAGGGGTAGCTAGGTAATGCATTGGATAGAGTGCTGGGCCTGGAGTTAGGAAGATGAGTCTTCCTGAGTTCAACTCTGGCCTCAGACACTTACTAGCTGTGTGACCCCGGGCAAGCCACTTAACCCTGTTTACCTCAGTTTCTTCATCTATAAAATGAGCTGGAGAAGGAATTGGCAAACTACTCCAGTGTCTTTGCCAAGGAAATCCCAAATGGGGTCACAAAGAGTTGGACATAACTGAAATGAGTGAGCAACAAAAATATCCACTGAAAATTTAGCAATCTAGCAAATAAGAGCCAGTCCAGCATATCCTTGGAGCCAGGCAAACTGAAGGAAAGAGACACATATCCCTGGAAGAGATCATCTACTGCTATAGTCAGAAGTGGAAGGAGGACCACTTATCACCCTTTCCTCAGAAACAACTTTCCTCCCTAACCCCATCTCACCCCTCCCCCAATTTTTACCATGCCCCCCCAATTCATCTTGGTAGAGCCTTCCAGAACTTAGACTCATTAGATTATAAATTTAGAATTGGAATGGATCTTTGAGCTCATCTAGTCCATACAGGTGAGGTCCAGAGAAATTGTGACTTCCTAAAGTCATACAGAGAGTAAATGGCAAAACAGAATTCAAACCCTAGGTCTCTGACTCCATATCCATACTTGATAAAGATAATAGAAAAATCAAGGAATGACAGACCTAATGATCACAAAAATACTCTTGTGATGTAGATATTGCCTGAGAACATTGTTGGAGGTAAGTCACATCCATGTAAACCAAATGGAAAAATGATGGACAGAAAAGCTTAACGAGGGTCAATTACTATAGAATTCTGGCCCTGGGTGAATTCAGCTTGGGAAGGAAGAGTCATTTTCATTTGCTTTTCAAGCTTTCAAACTAAAAAATCCCTTCGAGGTCATCTCATCCAGCGCCCTCACTGATTTCCTTATTTCATTAGATATGAACCAGAGAGTTACAATGTCAGTAGTCATTCCCATATAATTCTGACCTGGAGGTTTTCAGAGGTCTGGAAGTAATCTCTTCATATCTAAACACAGCTGGAATCTCTACCATCCGAATTACCCCAGGCAGTATATTTGTTAGCACATGTAATCAGTGGCCAGGTCCTACTGATTCTACCTTGACAACAACTTTTCCTTTCACCCCCTGCTCTCTGCTCCCATTATTGCCTCTCTGACTTCAGTTTCCTCATCTCTACAGAAGGCTGAATTTCAAAATAATAGGATTTTGGGGTTGCAAAAGACCTCAGTGGCCATCTAGTCAAACTGATACCCAAAGGAATCTGCATCGTTATGTGCCTGGAAGCTCTGACTCTCTTAATATAGTCAAAGATGTTACAGTTTTAGTGGCTATTATATCACACTCCTGACTCCCATGGAACTCAGAGTCCCAGATTTATTTCAGACAGAGTGTTATCTAACCATGCCTCCTCCATTCATTATTACTGAAGTTGACTTTTTAAACTAATTATGTCTTTAGTGATTCACCCCTAACACAATCCATCCCCCATTTACCTGAAATGATAAGAGTAGCCTTATATATGATGCTTTGAAATTTGCAGAGCAACTTACTGTCTTTCATCCTTCATAAGCACTTTGGGAAGTGAGTACTAATGGCATTATCACTACTATTTAACAGATGAGGAAACTGAGTCTCAGAGAAACTGGGATCATAGAGCTAAGTGAGTACGATCCAAACCCAAGTCTCCTGATTCTATTCATTGAACAACACTGGAATTTTAAATGCCCAAGTTGGGCTATTGTTTTTCAATATGCAACTCAGGGCTATCTGAAATAACTGTAAGGCAGGTGGGGATATGTTCCCAGTCAGTCAGCCAATCACTAGTGCATTAATTCAAATTTCCTTGCTGAACTAAAGCATTTTTACTTGGTACTAGGAAGGGCAAGACTATAGCATGTCCTTTCTTTTGAAAGTAGTGAGTGATAAAGATGTCACAGAAGAACATCCAGGTACCATGAGGTCGCTGGATTATTGATGAGAGGAGCTAGAGAGAAGGCTTGAGATTTCCATTTAGCATCATCAATTTGTATAACTGGAAAAGACATTAGCACCACCTGACCCAAACCTCTCACTTTGCAGATGTAGAAACTGGGGTCCAGAGAGGACTATTTAAAAATCTATTTATTTGCTTTTGTTGTCTCTTCCTCCCACCACTTTACCCCAACTGAACAATTTAAAAAAATACTTTCACAACAAATCCATATGCTGTGTAATCATAATTAGTAATATTATCCCTCAGGGAAGTGATGAGGAAATAAATGTACCTTCCTCCTTTCCTTGAAGGAGAAGAGAATCATGGGTGCAGAATGTGTCATAGATTAGCAATATGAGAAATAGTCAGTTGGTATACTTTTTAATCTTTGTATATCTCTAGTGTCTTGTTTGTTGTTGTTGAGTCATTTTCATTCATGTCTGATTCTTCATGATCCCATTTGGGGTTTTCTTTGCAAAGATGCTGGAATAGTTTGCCATTTCCTTCTTCATTTTACAGATGAGGAAACTGAGGCAAACAAGGTAAAGTGACTTGGCCAAGGTCACACAGCTGGTAAGTGTCTGAGACCACATTTGAACTCAGGTCTTCCTGACTGCAGGTCCCATGCTGTAAATACTGTATTACCTAGCAACCTCTCAATAATAACCAGCCTGAAAAGTAGTCATCCTGACTTTTGTCCTGCCACTGGGCTCCAATGACTCTGGAAGAGGGAATGAGGCAACTCTGCCTCACTTAAATCCAATTTGTGCTTGAGTCATGACATTGCCCTATGATGTCATCTGTCCTCTTCAAAACAAAGGACAAACAACAAGTAGGTAGCCTCAGAATGGAAGAGAGGAGAATGAAATTCCATGACCATTGGCATCAGCTGCTGCCTTCCTGTCACACAGATCCACTATTATGACTCACTGATTGATGTGATAATAACAAGGGTTGAAAGCCCACGTCTGGGTTGCCTTACTATTCATAGGATCATAAGTTAAGAGCTTGAAGGGACCACAGAGGTCATCTAGTCCAGCCCTTTATTTTATAGATGAATAAAGTGAACCTCAGGGAAGATAAATCATTGCCCAAGGTCACACTGAAAAAGAATTCGAGGTAGTATTTGAATCCAGATCCTCTGACTCCAAAGCCAATGATTTTACTAGTTTTACTGTATGACACTGCCCCCCCCCCGCTTCAATCCCATTCATTCTAACTATAAGAACAAAGATTTCTTTCTATTTCCCAGAACATTGCTTTGAACCATCACATTGCTTTGTACATAGTGGACATCTCCTTATCCACCTTTGCCCCCTGGTTTCCTTCAAGTCTTGCCTAAAACCCCACCTTCTAGAGAAAGTCTTTCCCAATCTTTCTAAATCCTAAGTGCTTTCTAAGATTTTTCCAATTTATCCTATGTATAACTCGTTTGTTCATAGTTGTTTGCACGTTGTCTCCTTGTTTGTGAGCTCCTTGAGAGCAAGAACTGTCTTTTACTTTTCTTTGTATCCCTGGTGCTTAGCACAGTGCCTGGCACACAGTAGATGTTTTTTAAAATGTTTATTGACCATGGAATAAATGAATAAATAGCTGAATGTAACAATAATCGATTTCATAAATTATTTGCTCAAATGAGTCTGCTCAGTATAAGATGGAGCACTCTTTTTTTTAAAAAAAAGATAAGATTCATTTCATGCATCGCAAATTCAAAGATCTATATCTGATAAAGAAAAGAGAATATTTATGTTTGACTTGAAAATGAAAATTTCCAAGAACTGTCTTAAAGCAGATCAATTTCCTAGTAATTCAGAAGACTGCCATAGATAAGGATTTGAGAGAAAGAAAGAGAATATTTATCATTTTATTGAACCGGCAGAATTTCTCAACATGTTCAGTTTCTAAATGCTGTTTTGAACTACAAAAAAATAATAAATAGGTCTCGATAGTAGTACATATCAGTTTTGAAAGACTGGGCCTGAAAGGGAAGAAAGCTAATAGAGATCTGAAGCCTGAAATCAGGGCAGGCAACTTGTGTGAAGCAAGAAGCAAGGTAATAAGGAAAAAAGCCAGTAACTTCTCATCAAGATTTCTGCTTTAGAGTTTCATAGGCTCATGGTATTAGATTTAGACCCAGAAACAGAGATTGGCTAGAACCAGTTGACTCACCAGAGTCAACTCTTACATTTTCAATGTGAATATTTATGCCTTGGAAATCAACAAATGCTACAAATCAGAGCTTTGTTGATTGTCTAGACTTAAGAAAATGATGGAGGAAAAGTTAATGATGAAGATTAAACTTAAAAGTATGTAATACATCCTTTTTTCTTCAGAGACTTAGATATTAAAACTTTACTAGCAAACTCTTGGGTAGAAGGAGCCTTGAAAGTCATTTCTAGGGGTCGTCAACATGGGGTCTATGAACTTGGGTTTTTTTAATTATTTTGGTAACTATATTTCAATATAATTGGTTTCCTTTGCAACCCTATGTATTCATTTTGAGCATTTGTATACATTATTCTGAGAAAAGGGTCTATAGACTTCACCAGACTGTAAAAGGGGTCTATAATATAAAAAGTTTAAAGACTCCTGATTTAGACAAACTCCTTCATTTTACAAATGAGGAAACTGAGACTCAAAGAATTGAAGTGACTTGCCCAATATCATACAGTAAGTGTTGGAATCATCTGAGAACCGATCTGTTACGTACTAATTAAAGCATTAAGTCATCCCAGGCCCCCTACAATCTTATAACATCCCATCTTCTCAGTCTTCTATCTCTATGCCCTCTTAAGTCTAACAGACATTGATTAAAGCAGGCATGTCTCAGGATACATTTTATTGGACTTTACTACATTAAGCTATATGTAAATTAAAACACATCCACCAACCTCTAGTTGTTCTGTGAATCCATCATTAACATATACTTGGCAATGTTGTGCCCTGTCCCCCAGTTTACCCTCCATCTTGCCCCAGCTCACCCCACAGTTTGTGCCCCCATCTCCACAGAAATAATCCAGCCCTAGCTTGCCCCACTGTTTGTCTTCCCATCTCCATGGAAATCAGTTTGTGTTTTTTCCCTTTAAATACCCTGACCCTACCCCTGCTCGGGGCTGTTCTATTTGAGTCTTTACTCCAAACAGTCCCACACTTGAATAAATCCACATCAAAATTTATCTGGGTCTCGCTCACTTTTTTTTGGCACAACAGCAATCACTGTCAATTTCAATCAACAAAATGGAAATCAAGGCAAAAATAAATGTAGGCCTCAGTTTCCCCATTTGTGAAATGAGAGCAAATGGATTGAACTGGATAGACTTCAAGGTATCTTCCAGGAAAAAAATCCCATGGAAAAAGGTCTCCATGAAAGAAAAAAAAAGTGTTAATAAATTGGGTTGCCCTTTTTGACACTATTACTTTCTGAGTTCACATTACAGGCACACAGAAAACAAGGCATTCAGGGCAGGGTGAGGAAACTAACTTCTTTGGAGGCAGCTGGGTGGCCTGGAAGATGGAATGATATAACTGGAGCCAGGAAGACCTGAGTTCAGATCCCAGCTCAGATACTTAACTAATTGTGTGACTCATTTGGTCAATTCACTTAAACTGACTGCCTCAGTTTCCTCATTTGTAAATTGGGAATAATAATTGCAACTTGTTCTAGAGTTCTTGTAAGGATGAAAAGAGATGGTGCTTGTAAAGGGCTTTATAAACCTTAAAATATTATAAAGATACTAACTGTTATTGTCATTATTCCCTTTAAAAAAGCCCAATACCCTCACCCCCTCACTTTTGGCCCTATCTTTGTTCCTTTTCTGAGCACTCCAAGGACTACTTAGTCCCACATCACATCCACAGCTGAAGACAGAAACTGCAAGTGAGAGGAAGCATGGCATAGCAGATAGAACTCTAGACTTGGAGTCAGGAAAATCTGGATTTCAATCTTACTTCTGACAATTATCAGCTGGCTGACTATAGAGAAGCTTTTTACCTGTCAGACCCTCAGTCTCTTCATTGGTAAAATAGGGATGATAATACCTGTAACAGCCTCATAGGGTTGTCATGAGGTTCATGTAAGAGAACATGTAAAGTGGGTTTTACAACCTTTCAAGGACTATACAAATGACTAAGGACAGCTTGGTGGCACAGGGGATAGAGCTGGAATCAGGAAGACTCATCTTCCTGAGTTCAAATGCCGTCTCAGATACTTACCAGCTGTGTGACCATGGGCAAATCACTTAACCTTGTTTGCCTCAGTTCCTCATCTATAAAAATGAGCTGGTCAAGGAAATGGGGAACCATTCCAATATCTTTGCCAAGAAAACTCCAAACAGGGTCACAAAGAATGGAACATGACAGAGACAACCCAACAAAACAAATGACTAAGGATCCGTTCACTGGTATAACATTAAGTTGGAGCTGGGCCAATAATTCTGGGAAGAAAGCTGGGCAGGGTACTGAGACAGTGCTGCCTTCTCCCTTAATGAGGAGCTCTTCTGAGATATGGGACTGGGAAGGAGAGACCTTCAGGAGGACAGACCACGATCATCATGACAGCATCTTGAACCCGCTCAACTGGTTCAACCCAATTTTGTCTATTTCAGATAAAAGAATCATAATCTGAGATAACCTGTGGAAATGTTCTTTATTCAAACTGATTGCTGCTCATTCTAACGCAGGTCACTAAGATCTCTAGGTCTTCTGTTTGCCAGTGTTTATGTTTGCCAAAAGTTCTCCAGTATTTTATCATGACCTACTGCTGCTTTTTAACAAACATTTTTTAAATTTAATTTATTTGATATATTTAGTTTTCAGCATTGATTTTCACAAGAGTTCGAATTACAAATTTTCTCCCCATTTCTACCCTCCCCCCACTCCAAGATGGCATATATTCTGGTTGCCCTGTTCCCCAGTCAGCCCTCCCTTCTGTCACCCCATTCCCCTCCCATCCCCTTTTCCCTTCCTTTCTTTCTTGTAGGGCAAGACAAATTTCTACGCCCCATTACCTGTGTATCTTATTTTCTAGTTGCATGCAAAAACATTTTTTTTGTTTTCGAACATCTGTTTTTAAAACTTTGAGTTCCCAGTTCTCTCTCCTCTTGCCTTCCCACCCATCCTCCCTAAGAAGTCAACCAATTCAACATAGGTCACATGCGTGTCACCATGTATAACCCTTCCACAATACTCACGTTGTGAAAGACTAACTATATTTTGCTCCTTCCTAACCTATCCCCCTTTATCCGGTTTTCTCCCTTGACCCTGCCCCTTTTCGAAAGTGTTTGTTTTTGATTACCTCCTCCCCCATCTGCCCTCCCTTCTATCATCCTCCCTTTTTCATCTTCTTCCTCTTCCTTTCCTGTGGGGTAAGATACCCCATTGACTGTGTATGGTATTCCTTACTCAGGTCAAATCTGATGAGAGCAAGATTCACTCATTCCCCCTCACCTGCCCCCTCTTCCCTTCCTACAGAACTGCTTTTTCTTGCCACTTTTATGAGAGATAATTTACCTCATTCTATCTCTCCCTTTCTCCCTCTCTCAATATATTCCTCTCTCATCCCTTAATTTGATCTTATTTCTTTTAAATATCATCCCTTCATCTTCAACTCACCTGTGCCCTTTCTCTCTCTCTGTCTCTCTGTCTCTCTCTCTCTGTCTCTCTCTCTCTCTCTCCATATATATATGCATATATACATACACATACATATATACATACATACACACACATATACATACACATACATACATACACATAC
>CM053623.1:34653723-34686012 GCA_028646595.1 Phalanger gymnotis | reverse complement strand
GTCTTCCCAATATTGTTCACATCACTGGTCTGCAGTCAGAAAGCTAAGGAAGGAGCTCTGGTCCTTTGTGTCCAGAGAGTTTTTGTACTCAGGTGATTAGGAGTTATATTGTAAGGCCCGAGCCTTAGAACTTTGGACCAAATAAATCCTGAGTATAGTTTCAACACCTTTTAAGGAACAATTAACATTGCCTGAAGGAGATATGGACTTAGACTATTACAGCCCCTACGGCTATCTTAAATTTACAAAGGGACAGCCTCTTTAAATCTATGTGTAGAAGAGGCAAGAAATAAAAGAGGATTTGTTTTCTTGCATAACAAGAGGGAAGCAGATCTCTAAGGATCCCTTGTTCCTCAAATTCTAAAGAATACATAGGGACTGTGGATACCGGCTGTCAATTCTATAGGAAATGGAGTTATAAGAATCCTTTAGATGGACAGTTCACAACAATTCCACCCCAGAGATGAGATTAGGGAACTTTTGTGTTCTGTTAGATCATGTTAGAATTGTGATAACTTGGATTAGAATATGGCAACTTGAGTTAGAATTGTGGGAGTTGGTAGCAACAATTCCTTACCCTTAGCTCATTCGTCCTCACCCAATGTTTTTTTTTTTTTTAAAAAAAAAAGGAGTATCTGAAGTCTATATACTTAGCAGTCTGCCATTCTAACTGACCCAGGAAAAGAATGAGATTGAAACAGTAAAATATTAGTCATGAGAGAAATAAAAAATAAGACAATGAAAACAATATCAGCACACATTCTTAAATAGGTAATTCCATTGCATTGCCCCAGTCTATTCCCAATGTAGTTCAGGAAATAGACTTACTCCACAGATTTGTGGCCCTGGCTATTTTACCAAGAAGAGGGCAAGAGTAAAAAAGAACTTCTCTCCCTAAGCTCCATACATACTCACGACTTTCTCCCGCTTTTAGGCAAGGCGGATGTGGGAAACTGAATACGTGTTGGCTCCCCTCCAAGGAGCTGCCAATCATATTGAATTTAGGCTGTGTAGAGGTCCCAAGAAGGTTTCTCTCCCCTCTACATTCACAGAATAGACACTTTCCAGCTCTCAAAGGAGAATCACTCACATCCTGCCTGAGATGGTGAATTAAAGTTATAGCCATTTCATGTCCAGTCTTAAGCCAATACCCTCCCTAGTCTGACCTTTTTCAAAAAGAGTTTTCCACCTTTGTTAGAGAAAAATCCAAATGTGTTTACATGCAATTGATGATCAACATGTTTCTCTTGTGAATAGACAATTGTTTCCTCTGTCTGTGTACCCTAAACAATTTTTCCTGCAGAGAAAGGCCCTTGGTGGGGGATTCATTTTCTAGATGGTACAGTCATAGTGAGTACTGGTGAATTTTCCAAAGGCAATAATCTTGGGTTAATAAGAGCCCAAATGAGGATATAGATTTATATTTATATATCCTTTGTCATCTCCCTCAGCCCCTAAATGTCATTTTAATAAGCCCAAGAATGGGACAATTCATAAGCTCAGCTCTGTAGAGAAAGCTCAAGAACTCAGCTGAAACATAAAAAATATAAGACATTCAACTCAACTATACTGCAAAGCCACATAACAGAGCAAAGCAGGCTGACGTGTTGACTTTCATAGGCAAGGATGTGACATAAACAATGCTCAAGGCCCCATCCAAATGGCCTTTCTGTGTTTCCAGCAATGCAATAAAGAAGGCTTCTTGGTAAGATTGTTTTGAACACTTCAAGGGAAATGGCACATGGAAAAATGCAAAATTAAGACCCAGGAAACTGTCTTCTCCTACTTAATAAAAGAGTACTGATTTTGTGGCCAGAGAACCCAGGTTCAAATCGCACTTCAGAAACCTACTAGCTATGTGATTCTGGGAAAGTTATGTCATATCCTTGAGCCTCTGTTTCCTCATCTGTGAAAGGAGGGGGTTGGACCAGATAATATCTTATAGCTCTATATCTATAATTCTATGAACAAGTCTTCCTTGCATCTTTGTGGAGGCAACCCTGGCTTGTAAAAGGGCATATCAGTACGATACAACTTCAGTCAGGTGTTACCAAACTATAAAGGCTTTGAATAATCCTGATGTTGTCCAGAGCCCAGGCTACCTAAGTAGAAATGAGGTTATCCCTGAAAGGTCGGACACCAGGTGAAAAATGTTCTGTATACAATAGCTCATAAAGCTATCTACTAAGTCACGGAGGGATTACAATCTGCAGTAGAGGAATAGAAGTTATACCAAAGAAATTCACATACTTTTTGAAACATCAAAGTACCTAGAAGATGGAGAGAAGAGAATCTCCCCTTTTCAGGATAGGGCCTCAAGCAATCAACAAGGATTCAATATAGGTCCCTTATTAGTAGAATAGGACTCATCTAGAAGAAAACTGCAGATTTTCCCAATGGCCTTTGGAGAAGCCTACAATATTCTGAATAGCAGAGAGTGACTAACAATGACCTTGATACTATGAATAATTTTCTCCAATGACCTCCTTGCCTTAGGAGAAATTGTCTGGTCTACAAACATTCTCCCTTTTGGGAGCATTCAGTTCTTAGAATCATAAATTTTGGCCTGGAAGAAACCTTCGAAGTCATCTAGTCCAATCTTATTTTACAGAGGAGAGAGCAGAGACTCAGAGAGACTAAGAGGATTGTCCAAGAATTCACAGAGAGTAAGTAGCAAAGCCAGGTTTCATAGGATCATAGGATCATAGATTGAGAAGTAGAAGGTACTTTACAAATCATTTAATCCAATCCCATTTAACAGATAAAACTTCATGAGACCCAAGAAGGTGACAGCATTGCCCCAAATCACACAAGTAGCAGGTGACTGAGCTGGGATTTAAGCCCAGGTTCTCTGATCACAAATCCAGTGTCCTCTCCATGATCTCAGATTACATTCAAATCAATTCAACATATATTTATTGTGTCTACTATATTTGTGGCACTAAGAATACAAAGACAAAATTAAATAATCTCTGCACTCAGAGAATTTACCTTCTACAATGGGGTAAACCCTTCCTCTCCCTCTCTGTTCATTCATACTTTGAGACCAAATTCAAGTTCACATCAATTAAGCCTTTCTCAGCTGATCTAGATCACCAAGATTTCATCTTCCGCTGAAGTTCAAGAGCATGGGCGCATGTGTGGGTGTGTGTGGGTGTGTGTGTGTGTGGGTGTGTGTGTGTGGGTATGTGTATTACACTTTGTGCACTTGGCATATGCTCCCTTCTATTATTAGTTTACGTATATATGTGTGTGTATACATATGCGTATAGACATACATACATATATGCATATATACACATACATATGTATATATGTACATATACATATATATGTGTAATATGACATCCCCTCAACTAGACCAGAAGCTTCTTGAGAGCAGGGAAAGTATTGTTTTTGTATCACCCCCACAGTACCTCACATAGTACTTTGAGAAAGCAGTCTTTTGATATCTGTTGAATGGTTGATCCAACCCTGCTTTCCAGATCCCATAACCAGTCTCATCTACTTCTGCTTGGGATGCAAATGACTTTTGGATTTGTCCTGAACCACAAACAATAAATTTGAAAATTAAACTACCAGCTGTGGAGTAGAATGATAGCCATCTTACTTAGAAATTCAGAGCCAACTCCCCACTGGATATATAAAGATTTCTTTACTTTACTGAGTTGGAAATGGGAGTCAATCAGTTCCTTTTGCAGCTGTGAGGCAGACAAACTATAAAAATAAAACGAAGTAGTACATTGGAGTATATTGGTACCCCGTTAAATCTAAGCAATTGCCATAAACAAAGTTCCAAAGAGTCTGGATTTGGGGGTTTTACAAAAGAAGAAATCATTTTGTTTACTTGCGTTTCCTCGTAGGTGTTTTCTTTTAGAAGTTAAAACAAAGGTGATCAGCTCAAAATAGCAATAGCTGAACTATGTCTTCCATATGTGTCTTCCACCTCCATTTTGGGGTGAATGGTCCATTTTGGATGGTCCAAAATAAGCCAACACATTGTACTTGAATCCTGTGGACAAACAAGCATACATATACCCACTGTAACTTCATCACTGTAATATACTCAGAGAGGCCAGTCCTGCTTTGCTGAAAAAATGCCATCGTTAGAACTTTACAAGTTTAGCAAGTACCACAGCAAGTTTGTTAAGCCATGACTTAAGTAACATGAAGTTACTTAAGTAAATAATTGCCTTAAGTAACTGACTTAAGTAAGTGAAAAGACAAAAAGTTTTATGATGGAAACTTTACAGTATGAATACAGAGTTGGTTTTTATGTATTATACTTGGGACACAAAGATAGTGTCAATGATAGTGATAATATGATCATAGGAACATAGATTTAGGGCCGGAAAAAAATCTTTTATTATTGGTCATCTAACTCAGTCTCCTTATTTTATGGATGAGGGAACCAAAAACCAGAGAGACTAAATGACTTTTCCCAAGTTACACAACTAGTCAGCGGCAGAGCTGAGATTTGAACCAGGGTCTTCTAATTCCAAACCCAATGGCTTTTCCACTCCTCCATGTTGCTGCTGCTGCTTCTGCTGGTATGATAATAACATAAGTATGATGGTGATAGTGATGTTGATGAGATGATAGTGATAATGGTGATGATGATATGATACTAATGGTGATGACATAATGTGATAATCAGAGGTACAAGCAAAGGAGAATGTTTTGTGATTTGAAAAGCACTTCCCTTTCAACTACTTTAAGTGACATTTTTGTGTTTATGTTACAAATGAGGAAACTGAGGCTTGGAGAGGTTAGTTGACTCACTCATAATTACTAAACTAATAAGTGGAATGGGATATAGATAAGTACTAGACCTGTGGTTTGGGGAAACTCCCTAACCCAATGTGGGTAGGCAACTTTTCTGAAATTCAGGGTATTAAAGAATTTCCTCTAACACTGAGAAGCTTAGCGACTTGTCCAGGGTCATACAGTCAGCATGTGACAGAGGCAAAACTTGAACCCGGATCTTGTTGGCCTTGAGGGAAGCTTTCTACCCTTTATATTACTTTCTACTAATAACAACAGAATGACGACACACCTTACAATGACATGGCATTTCTCAATTTTTTAAAAAGTGTTCCCACGTGAAAAGTACAACCCTGTGAAATCACAGATCAGGTTTTATTATCTTCATTTTGTAGGTGGGGAAATTGAGACTCAACGAGATTAAGTACTACAGTATAATGGTAAGAGCATTAGATTCCAAGTCAGAAGAACTTGGTTTATCTCCCAACTCCCCTATTGTGATCTTGTCAAGTCTAGTCAAGTCTAACTTCTACGGACCTCTGTTTCCTCATTTGTAAACTGGGAGTATCTAACCAGATGACTTGTAAGGTCCTTTCCAGCTCTAAATTCTATGACTTCCCCAAGGTCATATATATATTTAGTATGTGTCAGAATCAACCCAGGGCTAATATTCTTTTTACTTTTTATTATCAGTAGTTTTTCACAGTATCAGTGATGAATTCTATTTTACTACCCACACTATCCTATCCAGTTCTCTTTTTGTAATAAGCTTCATTAATGTTCTGAACAGCAGTCACAATGTAGTCTGAGGCTTCTGAGCAGAGTAAAAATAACACCGTACATGGTGATCAAATCCAGACCTTGACTTTGATGGAATCATATTCAGTATATCTAAGCTAACCACCTATGGCCATTTCTGTAACAAGATCTTTCGATTTCAAGAGGGTGTTTTGGTCAGCAGCTTCCAAATAACTCATTTTTGCCCCTGTGACAGGGACTGAAAGGTTTTTCAAGGAAGAAAAATAGAGGTGAAAATGAGAAATGGAGAGAAACAATGAGAAAGGAGAAAGGGCATGCTGTCAATGGGAGAGGAACTGAAGGATAATAAGGAAATGAAAAATATTAAGGAGGAGAGGGTGAGAGAGAGACAGAAACAAATTCTGAAGTGAGACTATTAGAAGGCAAAATAATTAATACCGAAGTCAGCATAAAATAGGGTATATGGGGTGAAAGAAAATTGGGAGAAAAGAAAAAATTATCAATAAATCTATATGATGTCTATTCTAACAGTTCACAGATGCTGTTGCATATGATCTAAATGTAGAGGAAGAAAACAACCTACTTGTCCTGACAAACAATAGCACATTTTTTTGTATCTGAAGAAGATGAAAAAATAGAAAGCTTCATTTTGAGCACAAAATGGAAATGATGGTGGTCGACATGGGAATTTGGGAAATGTTCTCAATAATTGAAGCTGGGGACATTTTTCTGCTCTGCATTTTTATAGTCATTTCTGCTCACCACTCCTACCCTCCTCTGACCTTCCTTCTTTTTCCCTTCTGTTCCCATCCCCAGATCATATAGTATACATGAGAGAGGATGCATGTATGACATTCTGGCTAAGGTTGGCTTTTAAAAATTATTATCATCATCACGATTACAGTATTCTGTGCAGGGGGAAATGAATACATTGAGTTGGAAACATTCAAAGGAAGTTTTAACTAGCTTAAAAATTAATAATGTGGTTATTATTATCTCAGACTGTGAGATCATTAAATCATAGAATTTGAGAGTAAGAAGAGAGATCAGTTCATCCATAATCTGTCATTGCACAAATGAAGCGACTAAGAATTACAGAGGTCACATGTCTGGTTATGGAAAGAGCCAGGACTAGAATCCTGGTCTTATCTCCAATCAGATGCTCATTCCATGAAATAGCATCCAGTTTTGTACAAGATTTCAAAGAAATTGCATCATATTCTTTTGCTTGGCTATGCATATTTGTTACAAAGGCTTCATTTTTCTTTTTTCCTTTCTCAGTACTTGGTCAGGGGCAGTGGAGACAGTGGAAAGGAGAGAAAATAAATACTTGTTAATTGAAAAAATTATTTTAAAAAAGTTTTTTTAAAAGGCAACAAAGATTCTTTGAGAAGTCAGAGAATCTGAGTTCAAATACCAAGCTCAGCAACTTACTTCCCATCTGATCTCGGATACTTAATTTCTGTTTGTATCCTTGGCACTTCCACAGGGCTATGTATGTAATAAGTTCTCAAGATATGCTTTTTCATTCAGTCAGTCAGTCATTAATTCTCTTTTTTCAGTTTTCTTATCTGAAAATGAATAAGGAAAGGAATGTGTTAATTAAGTGCCTACTATGTGCCAGGCACTCTGCTAAGTACTTTATAAATATTATTTCATTTGATCCTGTCAACAACCTTGAGTGGTAGATGATATTATTCTCATTTTATAGGTGAGGAAACTGAAGCAGAGAGAGGTTAGGCGACTTAGCCAAGGTCAGAAGCCAGATTTGAACTCAAGTATTGTAGATTTCAGGTTCAGGGCTCTATCACGTATGGCACCTAGCTGCACAACATTCCATCTAAACTCCTTTCCAATACTAAATCTATAATCCTAAGATCCTAAGTTGGCCAGACTTCTATACAAACAAGGACACAAAGCTGGCTAAAGAAATCACTGGGCATGTAAATAACATGGCTGAAATTAGCCTCTACTATTAATCATGTGTTATTACAGTAATTGCAATGAATAGTCAGGGATGCTTGAAACAGGGTTGTTCTGAAACTAGGACATAAAAAGTTTCTCAATTGTATATTAATTACATCTCTTTTTAGAGAAATAACTCTCTGCTTCCCCACCACCACCACCACCACTACCACCTTAAGACTTTGGCTCCTACAATTAGTTTAATTAGCAGATTATGTAGCCTAATGATTTCTGCTCTCTTCTTGAAATAACTTCAACCATTCTAGGCACAAGGGAAAATAGTCAACCATGAGTTTCCCCAACCCATCTGTCCTCAATGGCACCTGTACTCTGAGGATAGGCCACTTTAATAGAAGACTCACTGACTGATGGAGAATGTCATCACCTTATTGTGATTGGTTCCTTCTTGGCCCCTCTCAGCATACTCTGGATCACAACACAGCTCAGGTTTGTATGGGGTATGACATCCTAGCAAGGCAATATAATATTTCTCTTTTATGGAGGGTTAGAGATGGAGTAAGGGAAAGCAAGCCATGTGATATAGTGGGGAAAGCACTGCATTTGGAGGCCTAGAATCTAGGCTAGAATCGTTGCTCTTCTCTTTATGACCCTTAGGAAAATACCTTTACCTCTCTTGGTCTCAGTTTACTCACATCTAAAATGAAGGAATTAAACTAGATTATCTCTACGGTCTCTTTTTCTTTAAAAAAAAAATAAATGTTTATCAATATCTTTTGTTTTGGCATCGCCTATATTTCTCCCTGTCCCCTATCCCCATCCAGAGAACTATTTCTTAAAATGAAGTTTAAAGAAAGAAAGGGAAAAAAATCTAGCAAAACCAAACATTTTAAGTTTGGAATATGCAGTATTTCGCATCCTTATTCCATCACTTCTATTAAAGGTTTATTGTTTAATAAACAGAAGTCAATTTTCCCTCCTTCTCATCTCCTCCAAACCATTTGCATATACACCAATAAAAGAGAAAAAGAAATTCTTTGCAACAAAGATTCATAGTCAAACAAAACGATTCTCTTTCCTGACTTTGATTTAAAAAATGCCTCATTCTGTATCCTGAATCCTTCATGTGTCAGGAGGTCTCTATCCACCATGCTTTATCATGAGTCCTCTGGAACCACGGATGTTCATTGTATTGGTCATAGTTATTACAACTTTCAAAGTCGTTTGTCTTTATAATGTTGTAGTTATTGTATAAATTGTTCTCCTGGCTTTGCTCATTTCATTCTTCATCAGTTTATACAAATCTCAAAAGGTTTTTTTTCCCAAATAATATTGATATAGAAATTGAGTAGAAATTGTTCTTCTGGCTCTGCTCACATACTTCTGCATTAGTTTATATAAGTCTTTTTATGTCTCCTCGAAATCATCTATTTCCTCATTTCTTAGAACATAACCATATTCATATTCCTCAATGTGATCAGTCATTATCCAACTGGTGGGCATCCCCTTAGTTTCCAGAAGAGCTAGCAATATTTTTTCACAAAAGAAAGGACAGCCAGAAATATGTTTGTATATATGACTTTTCCTCCTTTTGAAAAAGCTCTTTTGGGTTTATCTAGAAGCAATATAGTTGCGTCAAAGGGTCTTTGTTGTTGTTTACTCATTTCGGTCATGTGCAACTCTTTGCAACCCCACTTTGGGGTTTTCTTGGCAAGGATACTAGAGTGGTTTACCATTTCCTGCTCCAGTTCATTTTAGAGATGAGGAAACTGAGGCAAACAGGGTTAAGCAACTTGCCCAGAATCACAATCTAGTAAGTGCCTGAGGCCAGATTTGAACTCATGAAGATGAGTCTTCCTGATTCGAAGCCCACTAAGCCACCTAGCTACAACAGGCATTGAGTTAAGCAGCAATAGTTCTGGAATGTTCCTGAAGCAAGAGTAAGGAGAAAAGACATCTGAGTTGATGATATGCAAAGTGCTAGGCTAGGTACTGGGAATATAATTATGAAAAAGCACAAGTCCCTATCTCAAGGAATCTTTAGCTGAAAGGGTAGGGGAGGAAGGGAGATTTATACTAAATTTCATCATATTATAATTATATTATGTTATATTACATTACGTTATGTTACGTTTATATTGTATTGTATCGTATCATGTCATATCATACTGCATCGTATCATACCATACTATATCACATCATATCATATTATACATGATACAGGATAGAATGATTGGAGCAAATAAGAACTAGGCAAAAGGCCATAATAAATTTGAGGAGAGAAATCTCTCGTTTGCTTTAATAGCTAATGAAATCCAACTGACCTGAAGGCTGCGTATTGATTTAGAAAATCAAAAATTAACATTATTTGATTTATTGTATTTTTATTTATTTTATTAAACATTTGCCAATTATGTTTTTAATCTGGTTCAAGGAAAACTCAGGAAAGTTGTATTCCAAAATGTTTGGGGGCTCTCCAATGTTTGACATTGATTTGTTCAGCTCCCTTATTTTACGAATGAAGAAACTTAATATCAGAGTGAAGCGACTTGCCCAAGGTCACATACTTCCAAAGTAACAGATCCAACAATCCAGTGTACTTGTTCTAAACCCAATGCTCTTCCCACTACAAAAGGGTCTGCAAAGGGAGGTTATATGGAGAATGGTCTCCTGTGTTGTCCCTGCTATGGTGTTCTTACATTTTCAAAAAAGGATTCATGGACCCAAATGTGTAGACCTCCAAGAATACAATTCTAACTGAAGGAATTTTAAGTTACCATGTTTTCTGTAGAAAGCAGGCTCTGACTGTAGGAAGAATGTGGGAAGAGAGAACTTGAAGGGTTAGAATACATTATAATGCCTGGGAAGTCAGTTGAAAATGGGTAATGCTTTGTTGTTCTGAGAGTTGTGATTCATTTGTAATTGTGAAGGGCTTAAAGATGAAAAACTGCAGAGGAATGCAGAATATAATAAAAGCAGCAAGATGATAAATACAGCTTCTTATAGGAGAAAACATTCATCTCTTCTATGTATACGATACAATGTCTGAATACATGTTTCTGTATCAGTCTCCAGGCTTGATGCATTATGAATGTAACTCATCTCTGTATGAAAACAGAGGCTCTGAAGCAAAACCAACACTGAGTATCTGAGAGCTGCTGTTTTCTTTGGGCCTGAATGATTATGAAAATAAATCAAAACCTTATTTTCAGTGCTTTGAGCTCAAGGGGAGGTTTTAGGATAGAAACCTTAAGATGGAAGAGAAGGACATTTCCTGCCACTTAATAAAATTTCTAGGCTTCTCCCAAGTGTCATAGCTACAAGAATAGCGCAGCAAAGAAAAGCAAGTCCATGACCATATTTTTTTTGTCCGTGTTTGATTCAACTTACTAACTGCTTATTAAGCCTATTCCGCACAAAGCAACAGAGATAAATAAACTAGTCAGGCAGGCAGAAAGATGAAAATGTATCCATTCAAGTATAGGTGTTTACTATTACCATTACTTTCCTATCTTTTCCTATGTTTTATGGTCCTGAGTAAATGGTTCATTTTTTCAATGCTAACTTTTGCCTGTGGTCTATTGGAATGGTAAGCAATTGAATTCCTAGACCTGAACTGACTTTAGAAGTTTCCACTTTTGAATTGGGTAAGGATAAAATAAGCCAAGTGACAGAAATTAGCATCACAAGTCTTATGATTTGAATTCATCTGTCTGAGGTCAGAGTTAATGGGACCCACAGGCCACAGAAGTAAGATCTAAGAAAATCTGGCCCTTTGGAAAGTCATAGTCTTGGTACTTTATAATAATAACAACAATAATAGCTAGCCTGTAAATTACTCTTTAAAGTATAAAAAACACTATATATATTGTATAATTTGATTCTCACAGCAATCCTTGGCTGGAAATATAATTATTATCCCTATTTTACAGATGAAGAAACTGAGGCTGAGAGAGGTTAAATGACTTGCCTAGGGTCACCTGACTACTAAGTGTCTGAAGGAAGATTTGAACTCAGGTCTTCCTCTCAATCCAATGTTCCATCTAACTCCCTCTATCAAGGGTTTGTTCTTACCTTAAGGGCTATATCATCATAGCACCTCAATGTTAAAAAGGAACTTTCATTTTCTCATACCTCAATATGAAGCAGAAATCTTCTTTAAAGCATCCCCAACAAGTGATTCCATCCAACTTTTGCTTCGAAGGAGAAAATCCCTACCTCCCAAGAGAGGACATTCCAGTTTGAGATATTTTGGGATGTCGTCCTCCCTTCCCAGTAAGTAGCTTTCCAAGTTACCTGAGCTAAAGCTCTCAATTTTTGTTTTACTTCAGAAAGGGACAAAAGACTTCCACTGTTATTCTCCTTTCACACCTGCTATATTGTCCAATTTGGAAATCCCAGCCTAATTCCCAAATTTGCATTTGTAAACTATTCATTTTTATTTTCCTTCCAAACATTTTTTTATTTTGATTAGCATGAATGTCAAATAGAATTCTAGAATATCAGAGTTAGCCTTAAAGAAAACCTCATCAAACCCTCTCATTTTATAAAGGAAGAAACTAAGGCCTAAAACATAGATCTCCAGACTTCCAGCATAGCTCTGTGGTTCTTAGCTTTGTAGTCAGTATGGAACAAGTTCTGAAATGTGCCCGTGTGGCTCTGATCCCAGGAACAGATTAAGGACTCAGTTCTCACCTTTAACCCAGCATTCAAGCTTGGGGTAGAATAATCAGGGTAGGAGTTCCAGATGAATGAGGAGCCAGCCATTGCTCTTAAACTGAAGAACCTCCCAATATATTAACAGTGACTAAGTCCAACAGCAGTCTACTGAAACTCTAAACACAAACAAGCCAACAGACGTAAATTTGGGTTAGGAACTTGCAGAGCTCAGACCAGGAGAGAGGACAGTCATCTCATATGACACCAGTATAGGAACATGGAAAACTTCCAGGTTCCCAGAGGGAGATGTGAAAGTAGTAGAAAAATGTAAACATATAGAAGCTCAGGCCAGATATCCACCCACCCCACCCCCAAGAAGTACACAGAGCCCAGTACTAACATAAAGTCTGAAGTCAAGAAGTAGACTGAAAGAATGAGCAAACAAACAAAAAAGAATCCAAATATAAAGAGCTATTATGGAGACAAGGAAGCTCAAGACAAAAACACAAAAGAAGACAATGACTAAAACCACAAAAAAAAATGCAAATTGGTCAAAAGTCCAACGAATTTCCTAGAAGAGTTAAATAAAAGAGTTTAAATTTTAAAAAAAGTAAGAGCCACAAAAGGAATATATGAAAAGAGAATTAATGACTTGGTAACAGAAGTACAAAACCTTACTGAAAAAAAAAAAGATTCCTCGAAAATTAGAATTGTCCAATTGGAAGTTAACAACTCCATGAGAAATCAAGAAATAATGAAATAAAATAAGAAGTCTGAAAAAAGAGAAGAAAATGTCAAATATTTCATAGAAAAAACGACTGGCCTGGAAAATAGATCAAGGAGAGATAATTTAAAACTCACTGGACTACTTGAAAGCCATAAACAAACAAACAAAAAAAGAACCTAGACGTCATATTTTAAGAAATCATAAAAACTAAATCATTATTGATTAGAGAAATGCAAATCAAAGCAGCTCTGAGGTACCATACCACACCTATTAGATTGTCTAACACAACAAAACAGAAAAAGGTAAATGTTGGAGAAGATGTGGGAAAATCAGAACACTAATGCATTGTTGGTGGAGTTGTAAACTTATCCAACCATTCTGGAGAGCAATTTGGAACTATGCCCAAAGGGCTATAAAGCTGTGCATCCCTTTTGACCCAGCAATACCACCTCGAGGTCCGTTTCCCAAAGAGATCATAGAAATGGGAAAAGGACCCACATATATTAAAATATTTATAGCAGCTATTTTTGTGGTGGTCAAGAATTGGAAATTGAAGCAATGCTCATCAATTGAGGAATAGCTGAACAAGTTGTGGTATATGAATGTAATGGAATACTATTGTGCTATAAGGAATGATGAGCAGACAGACATCAGAAAAACCCGGAAAGACTTATATGAATTGATTCTGAGTCAGCAGAACAGGAGAACATTGTACACAGTAACAGCAACATTGTGCAGTGAGTAACTTTGATAGACTTAGCTCTTCTCAGCAGTGCAAGGATCTAAGACAATTCCAAAAGACTCATAATGGAAAATGCCATCTACAACCAGAGAAAGAACTTTGGAGTATAAATGCAGATGGAAGCATACTATTTGCTCTCCTTTTTTTTGTTGTTTTGTTTTGTTTCTTCATTCTCATGGTTCCTCCCATTAGTTCTAATTCTTCTTTACATCATAACTAATGGGAAAATATGTTTAATATGAATGTATAAATAGAGCCTCTATCAGATTGCACAATCTTGGGGAGGGGAGTAGGAGGGAGGGAGAGAAAATTTAGAACTCAAAATCTTAGGGAAGTTAATTTTGAAAACTAAAAATAAATTCATTAATTAAATTTTTAAAAGAAATAATAAAAAAAAAACTTCATAGGTATGTTAGAACCAGGGGACAAAATAGAAACTGAAAGAATCCACCAGTCACCTCCCAAAAGAAATCCCAAAATGCAAATTTCCAGGAACATCGTAGACAAAATCTAGAGCTCTCAGATCAAGCTAAAAATTCTACAAGCAGCCAGAAAGAAAGAATTCAAGTACTCAGGAGTATAGTCAGAATCACACAAAATTTAGTGGCCACCATTATCAAGGAGCAGAGAGCTTAGAATATGATATTCCATAAGGCAAAAGATCTTGGCTTACAACCAAATATAACCTACCTAGCAAACTAAGTCTTCCATCTTCAATGGAATAGTGGACTTCCAAGCATTCCTGATGAAAAGACCAAAGATGAGTAGGAAATCCAACATACATAGAAGTCAAGAGAAGCATAAAAAGTCAAACATAAGTGAGGAATCATAAGGAACCAAACAAGGTCAAATTGTTTATATTCTGATATGTGGAGCTGATACAAGTAACTTGTCAGAACTTTATCATTGCCCAGGATCTTCAAAGGAGTCTAATTAGACAGAAGTTCTGGGTATGATTCAATCATATTTGCATAATCTCAAAAAAAGAATGGAAGAGTGGAGAAGAAGAATGTCTTGGGAGAGGAGGGAAATGAGAGAAAGAATAAGGAATATTATCTCACATAAATGGGGTATAAGAAAAGGAGTTTCTACAATAAAGGGGTCTGTGGTAGATAGCAGGCAACCTTTGAACTTCACTCTGAACTGGTCAAAGGGGGTAAGAATACATATACGTACACAGTTGGGTACAGAAATTCATTTTACCCAACAGAGAGGTAGGAGAAAAAGAAGGCTAAGGGAAAGGGAGTGGGAAGAGGGGGAGTATATTAAGGGAGTCAGAAATTAGAAGTAAAACAGAATTTTAAAGAGGGGCCAGGGGAAATAAAAGAATGAATAGCATAAGAGAATAGAATGGAGGGAATTGCATAGTTAGCAATCATAACTGTGAATATGAGTGAGATGGACTTACCCACAAAATCAAAGAGTACAGCAGAATGATTAGAAAGCAGAATCCAATAATATGTTGTTTATAAGAAACATACTTGAAACAGAAAAACAAAAAACATAAGAGGTGAAACAAAGGTCTGGAGCAAAATCTAATGTGTTTTACCTGAAGTAAAAAAGGCAGGGATGGCAACCATGAACTCAGACAAAGCAAAAGTAAAAAGAGACCTAATTAAAAGAGATAAAAAGAAAATTACATTTTGCTAAAAGATATCACAAACAATGAATAGGTATCAATACTGAACATATATGCAGCAAATGGCATGGTATCTAAATTCTTAAAGGAAAAGTTAAATGAGTTATGGGAGGAAATAGAAAGTAAAATCATAATAGTGGAGAACCTCAATTTACCCTTCTCAGACATAGTTAAATATAACTACAAAATAAACAAGAAAGAAGTAAAGGAAATGAATAGAATTTTAGAAAAGTTAGACATGATAGCTCTGTGGAAAATACTAAATTGTAATAAAAGGAGTATACTTATTTCTCATTTATATATAACACCTTTACAAACATTAACCATATATTAGGTTAGAAAAAAAGGTACACAGATACAGAAAATAAAAATTACTTTCAGTTGGGCATGCGAATAAGACAAATAGCAAACTAACATATTTAACACTCCCCCCCAATTAAATACCAAAATAGAAATCCTGAAAACCAAAGGAGAGATTAACAAAATTGAAGGTTAAAAAAAAGAAAAGCATAAAACTAATAAATAAAATTAGGATCTGTTTGTTTTCTTTGGGGACGGGAGGCACCAGAAAAAAAATATACCATTATCTAATGTGGTTATTTAAAAAAAAGAAGAAAACCAAATTACCAGTATCAAAAATGAAAAAAAAAAGTTGAATTCATAACCAAAGAAGACGAAATAAAAAAAATTTAAGAGCTCTTTCAGTCAACTCTATGACAATAAAACTGGCAATACAAATAAAATGGATGAATATTTACAAAATATAAATTGCTCAGATTAACAAAACAGGAAATAGAATACTTAAATAATCTTACCTTAAAAAAGAAATTGAACAAACTACAAATGAACTCCCAAAGAAAAAAGCCCATGATCAGATGGATTTACACCAAAATGTTATTAAATATTTTATGAACAATTAGTTTTAATACTAAATAAAGTATTTTTAAAAATAAGTAAAGAAAGGATCCTACAAAATTCCATCTATGACACAAATATGGCCTTGATATCTAAACCAAAGAGAGTCAAAACAGAAAGAAAACTATAGTTCAGTTTCCCTGATGAATATTATTTTTAAAAATTTTTAAATAAAATACTAGCAAGGAAATTATAGTACAGTACAAAGATTATACATTATAACCAGCTTGGATACTTATCATGAATGCGGAGCTAATTCAAAATTAGGAAAATTAAAAGCACGATTGACCAAATTAATGACAAAAACTACAAACATTATATTATCATTTCAACTGATACAGAAAAAGATTTTAAGAAATTGCAGCATTCATTCCTGTTTAAAAAAAAAACACTAGAAAGCATTGGAATAGATGGAGTTTTCCTTAAAATGATGAATAGTATTTTTCTAAAACTAAGAGCCAGCATTATCTGTAATGGGGACAAAGCTAAAAACCTTTTCAATAAGATTAGAAGTAAAGATTACTATCAATATTATACTAGAAATGCTAGCTATAGCAAAAAGACAAGAAAAGAAAATTAAAGGAATAAGCAGGGACAAAGAAGAAACAAAGCTATCAATTTTTGAATGTACAATAGTTTATATAGAGAGCCCTATTCAGTCAACTAAAAACTTAATTGAAGCAATTAATGGCTTCAGCAAAATTGTAGGATATAAAATAAACTCAACAAATTATCTGTATTTCTGTATGTTAGCAACCAAATCCAACAGAGAGAGATAGAAAGAGAAACTCCATTTAAAATAACTATACACATTATGAAATGCTTGGGAGTCTACCTTCCAAAACACATGGAACTTTATGAACACAATTACAAAATATTCTTTACAAAAACAAAGGCAAATCTAAACAATTGGAAAACAGCAATTGCTCCTGAATATGTCAAACCAATATTATAAAAATCACGATACCTAAATTAATTTACTTATTCAGTGTCATACCAATCTAACAAAAAAGCTACTGTATAGAGCTAGAAAAAATAGCATAGTTCATCAGGAGAAACAGTGGGTCAAGAATATCAAGGAAACCAATGGAAAAAACGGGAAGGAAGAAGGTCTAGCAGTATCTGATCTCAAACTATACTACAAAGCCATAATTGTCACCAAAACAAATAAACAAATAAGCAAACTATTTGGTACTGGGTAAAGAATAGAGAGATTGATCAATGGAATAGGCTAGATATAGAATATATAGAAGCAAATCAGCACAGTAACCTAGTGTTTGATAAACCCAAACATCCCAACTATTAGGACAAGAACTCACTATTTGACAAAACTGTTGAGAAAATTGGAAAACAGTCTGGCAGAAACTAGCTGTAGACCACCATTTCATACTATATACCAAGATAAGCTCCTAGTGAGTACATGATTTCAACACAGAAGATGATATAAGCAAATTAATGGAACATGGAAGAAAATATCTACAAGATCTATAAATAAGGGAAGACAATGAACAAAAACAAAAGAGATTGATAGGAAGTAAAAAAAAGACATTTTTGATTATACAAAATTTAAAAGATTTTGCATAAACAAAATTAATGCAGCTAAAATTAGAAGAAAAGCAGGTAATTTGGGAAGGTTTCATTTCTAACAAGAATGGAAAATGGAGTAGAATTTATAAGACCAAGAGCTCTAATTTATAAGTGGCCAAAGGTTATAAATATACAGTTTTGAGGATGAAATCCAAACTATCAATAGCCATACTTAAAAATCTTCCAGAACACCAATAAATAGAGAAATGCATGTTAAAGCAGCTCTGAGGTACAATCTCTTACCCATCAAATGGGCTAAGTTGACCAAAAAAAAAGGAAAATGACGAATGCTGTAAGGGATGTGGGAAATCAGGCTCTTTAATGGAACTGGAAGTGTAAACTAGTCCAACCATTTAGGAAAGCAATTTGGAACTATGCCTCCAAAGCTATTAAACTGTGCATACTTTTTGACCCAGCAATACATCTACTAGGTCTATACCCTAAAGAAGTCAAATAAAAAGGAGAGGGATCCATGTGTACAAAAATATTTATAGCAACTCTTTTCGTGGTAGCAAAGAATTGGAAACTAAGGGGATGCCCATCAATTGGGGAATGACTGAACAAGTTATGGTATGTGAATGTGATGGAATACTATTGTGCTGTAAGAAATTATGAAGGGGACAATTTCAGAAAAATCAGGGAAGATCTTTATGAATTGATGGAGAATGAAGTTAGTAGAACCAGGAGAACAATTTATACAGTAACAACAATATTGTAAGGATAATCAATTCTGAGTCTTTCAGACTTAGTAACTTAGTAGCCCTGATCAACCTAACAAATGACCACAATTCCAAAGGACTCATGATGAAACATGCTGTCTACCTCCAGATAGAGAGGTAATGGACTCAGAGTACAGATCAAAGCATATATTTTTTCTTCTTTCTTTTCTTTTACTTTTTTTTTTTACATGGCTAATGTAGGAATTTGTTTTGCATGACTATGAATATTTGTAATGGGTTTTGTTTTTCTTGCCTTCTCAGTGGATGGGGAGGGAAGAGAATTTAGAATTAAAATAAAATTGAATTTGAAAAAATAATAGAAAATAAAAACTTGTGTGTATGGTCTTGATAAAACAAGATGATGATGAATGCTAATTGAAAAGAAATTTCCCTTGTGGAAGGAAATAATTGGTGAAGGAAATCTGAATTGCAGAATTGATGATGTGGAAATCTGAATGTCTGAAGGTAAGAAAACTCCAGGGAAAATCTTGACTTCTAAGCACTGAAATGGGAGAGAAACCATCTGCAGTTAGAGCATGCTGACAGAATCAGAAAGATCAAAAAGAACTTTTTTCTTCAAAAATCAGAGTAGATTACAAGCCAAAAACAAGTGGAAAGAAATGACATTTCTGAATTCCAGGGACTTGAAAGGGAATTCTGACAAACCAGTCTTAGAAGATTGCTATACAAAGGTGTGTCATTTAAATTTACATTTTAGAGGGATGATCCTACCTATAGGAACACTTATCTTTCATTGGTACTAAGAGATTTTCTGGGCTTGCTTCTAGGGTTGCTTTATCTGAAGAAGTAAGAAGTAAGCTACCAGCTCCAATAACTAGATATGACCTAGTTATCCTAAGTTCCTCTGCACATGCATAAATGGAACCTGCCTGGACCCTGAGACTCAAAGACTTTCCTTTTAATGACTAAATCTGGGTTCCCAACAAGAGATGTGAGTAATTCATATACAGTGATTCATAGTGATTCATAAATCTCTCGTTGGTTCAGTCTTATCCCGTTGAAATTCTAATCTAGAGCTGGAATGGACGTTAAGGTATAGCAAATTCTAACTCTTCATTTTACAGATGAAGAAACTGAGGCATATCTCATCTCTTTCTCAACTTCTCATGACCTTAAAAGATTGCTCAGATTTTTCATAATCTGTCCCCTTCCTACATTTCCAATCTTCTTGTACTTTATTCTCTTCTACATGGTTTATACTACAGTGATACTGGTCTGCTTGCTGTTCTGCTACACAACATTCTACCTCCTAACTCTGTGCGTTTTCACTGGTGGCCCCATTCTGTAAAGGGTAATGTGTCATCTGTGTCTTGGCTCGCCAAATTCACTGCCACTTAAATTTATTCATTGGCTTTTCAGCGTAGAGGCAGCTAGGTCAGTCAGTCAATAAGTATTTATCAAGTCTTAGGTTTGCGTGTTAAATGTTGGGGAAACAAAGCCAAGAATATGGCCCCTGTCCTCAAAGAGCTCACATACTAAAGGGTGGCTCAGTGGATAGAATGCTAGACTTGGACTCAGGAAAACCTAAGTTCAAATCTTGCCTCTGATACTTCTCTCTCATGTAACATAGAGATAATAATAACCATCATTTGTGAGAATCACAAGAGATGACACATGAAAACTACTTTGCAAAACTCGGGCATATCTCTCACACATCTTCCTCTGATGTCTTCTGATTTCTTTTCTGTAAAGCTGTTTTAAAGAAACTCTTTTAAAAGGTCATTTTTAAATGACCCTCCTTCACTGGGGGGGCTATATCAACATGACCTTAGGTGCTATATTTTCATTCATCTCCAGAAGCTACTCACCCCCACCCCCACTGCCCATTCCTTCTAAACTTTAAAGATGAGCACAGTGTGGGGAATAAACAAGAGACATCTAAGGCTCATGAGGGGCTAGCACAACCAGTTGCAAAATACCAACAAAAAATTACCATAGATGGACTATATTTGTGTGACCAACTATATAATCAGGTATAAGTTATCAGGATTAAATAAAATAGAACAAAGGAATGCACAGCACCTTTCAATTGTAATATTATACTTAACAGGCCTAAGGGAAAGTAATCTTCCTCTAACAATTCCTCATTCTGAATGAATAATTAAATGACCCTGGCAGATGGTTGAATAAAACTGTGCAGGGAGCTTGGTTATGATTTGGTCAAGTAATTATGAAGAAAATGAGTTCGGAAATAAGAGCAGGCAGCCTAAAGGACCCAGGTCATTAAAGAAGCTATGTCATAGCCAGAGAGAACTGAAAGAACAAGGAGAAAAATCTCTGAGATGGGAACATACCATGGTGGGATGTGAATGGCATGGCAGAGATGGGAGGAGAAAAGACCAACTACTTAAAACATCAAAAAAAGACAAGAAGGCAGAGCATGAGTAGTTCCATGCTACATTTCCTTTCTCAGCCCTAAACAGAAACCCAGAATGGAATCCCCCAGTTTGATTTAGAAGGCTGTATGGATGGAGGAAAGAAAGATGTATTTGGAGTCAGGACATGAATTTGAACCACAGGCCTGCTACTTATTGCCTGTGTGACCTTGGGCAAATGATTTCAGGTGTTTTTTTTCATGTGCAGAATAAGCAGGTAAGATATGACCAAGGGTTCTCGATTCTGTTATGGATTCCCTTGGCAGTCTGGCAAAACCTATAAGCCCCTTTTCAGAATAATTTTTTTTTTATTGCCTGCATTCACAAATGAAGGAAACACTAAATTCAGTGAGTGAAAATAAAAATGTAATTTTTCCTTCCAAATTCATGGACCCCTTGTAACCTTCTGGGGGTCTATTGACCCCAGTTTAAGAACCCCTGGACTAGATAATTGTTAAGGTTTCTTCCTGCTCTAGAACATATGGTTCTAGAACCTATGGTTTGCAGTTTATTTAGAGCTGGAAGGAACATTAGACAGCCCTGACTCAAACTCCTCTAATTTTACAAATAAGGAGGCCCATAGAGATAAAGAAACTTTCTCAAGATCACCCAATTAATCCATGACTGAAGCAAGATTTGAACTTAAGTCTCCCTGATTCCAAGTTTGGCATTCTATCCACTCTACCAGCCGACCTTTTCAATATGTTGTCCTATTATTGAAAGACATTAAATAATGAACCTAGAAAATGACAATATGGCCAGGTTCAAAGGACTTCATGAAGAGAGGTCTGGAGTTAAGTTTTGTGGCCAAAGGGGAAACCTGCCATGACCACTAAAACCTTTAGATAGGTAGGTAAGGAGGGAGGAAGGGGGGAAGGGAGGAAGGGGGAAGAGAGGAAAGGGGGAAAGGAGGAAAAGAGGGAGAGAGAGAGAGAGAGAGAGAGAGAGAGAGAGAGAGAGAGAGAGAGAGAGAGAGAGAGATGTATTAACAAATATGTGTATTAGGTTTGAAATCACTTTCACATATACTATAAGAAAAGGAGATAGAGGAGAGGTGAATTTATCCTGGTATAACAGCTAGGAGGCTTGGTTGGCTTGGTGTTTGCAGTCATGTTGGCAGAATTGTGAGCAGCCAGAATTTAAGTCATCATATCCTCTTAGGACACAAGAAAAACAGGAGGAAGATAATTCCCAATAATGTCCTACACCATTCTGGGGTTCCTATAGTATGCATTCTACTGAACACTTCACAGAATCATGATTAGGATGGGGTCATTGGGGCTTTGTCCCAGGGTGCTGACGTATAGGGGAGACATCCTTATTCTCCATAGAAAACTAAAGTCCCCAGATCTTAGACTTCTTTGCCAGTTCAAGCTACACTGTCCCACTGCCTCTGCTCTCTTGCCTAACCGTGAATCACCAAATTCAGGTCCAATTATCACTGTGCCTCTCTGCTAGAACCCAACTTTCTCCTCTTCCCCTACCTTCTTTTCCCCTACATCTTTCCAGGGGATGGCAAGTCACAGACCTTTGGCTGTACCATGGGGGCAGAGCTTGGACTCTGGATTTGGGCCATCTCCTCTCCTGACCTAGTAGTAGCTGGCCAAACTGTCCTTTGCATCATTTTGAGCCCCTGGTCCCAGGTTGAAGGCCTGGCTCTCTCTTCCACCAGATAATAAGCTCTGTGAGGGCAGGGACTGTCTTTTGCTTCTTTTTATAACCCTAGCATTTAGCAGAGTACCTGGCACATAGAAGGTACTTAATAAGTGTATGTTGATTGATTTATTGCTTAGTTTCATGACCTTGAAAATGACTCAGGGGAGTCTGTAATACAGTAGATCGTCATGTAGTCACTGGTGTTTGAGCCATTCTTTATCGACAGACTTGTCCTGAATGGAATTGATTTTGACTTTGAAAGCTTCCGGAAAACCTGGGATTTAGGGATGGAGGCAAATCAATTCAAAGGCATAAGCATAAAAAGACTGAGGCCTTTTAGGCCTCTGGACAACCAGTTTTGTGGCTTGGTCTTCTTCTGACAGTATCTGATTATACTCCAAAGAGATTTCTGGATCCAAACTCTTAGTCAAGTCAATTAAATTATACACAGGAGTCATTTTCAATATTCTTCCCTCAAGATTTAAGCTTCTTTGCTTTTTTTATGGACCAGACTTTATTCATCATAATTCCCTAGTCAAATTCTCCCTCAACATCATGAAAGTTCGCTTTGATGAGCTGTGAAATTTATATTACAAACTCACAGAATTACAGGGTGTTTGAACCAAAAGGGACCACAGACTTGATCTACAATTAAAGTCTATTCATCTAGAGAGAGAGACGAGTGAATGGAGGCTTGGAAAGTATGCTGAATTTGACATCAAAGCACCTGGGTCCAGATCTTAACACTTCCTTACTACCAATGTGACCTTGGACAAGTTGCTTGATATCTCTGGGCCTTGGTTTCCTTAACTGTAGAATAAGGAGTTCGAATGAGATGATACCCAAGAATTTTTTCAGCTCTAAGCTCTTGGTGAAGGGGGATGATGGAGAAGTTCAAAAGAGGGCAGTCAGAAAATTGCAGATGGCTGCAGAAGATGAATATTCTGGGCTCTCTCCTTAAATGGAGTTTTTTGAGTTTTTGGCTCCACCTTCCAAATCAGAGGGACAGAGGGTACTGATGAGGTACTGAATCTTGTAGGATGATGAGATTCCTGGGGCATGATGGAGAAGTCCAAAAGTTGTGAAGCCAGGTGGGAAATGAAGAAAAATTAACCGACTGACTGTTGATCTTTACACAAATGCTCTACACCATACTCTCACCTTCCCAATAGCCCCACCCATCTCCAGCGCTTAGATTTCTTCACTTGAATATTATCTCCTTACTAGAAGGTTCTCCCAGGATGATTGGGGATAACTGCGGTTTTTCTGATGAGCCACCAATTAGATGGCATCTGGTTTTCCAATTGAATCTAAAAATCATGAAATCTTTGGATGTGAGCACTAACTAGGACCCTAGGGACCATAATATCCAACTACCTACACTCACAGAAAAGGAAACTGAGACTGAGAAATATTAAATTACTTGCCTTAGGTCACATAGTTAGTAGTAGAGTGGTAGAACCCTGGTCACCTGACCCCAAATGCAATACTCTTTCTAGTGTAATGATGAGTTTAGTTCTGAATGCTACACTTTAAAATCCCTGGACCTGGAGTCAGGAAGACCTAAGTTCAAATATCACCTCAGATGTTTACCAGCTGTTTACCTCAGTTTTCTCACTTGTAAAATGGGAATAATAATAACACCTCACTCCCAGGGTTGTTGTGAAGACCAAATGAGATATTTGTAAGGCACTCAGCAGTGTCTGGAACACAGTAAAGGCTATACAAAAGTTAGCTATTGTTGTCGTTGTTGAGACACTAATAAATTAGAACAAGTCAAGGGGCAGGGACAAGAGGGGTAGAACCAAGCTGATAGGGATGAGAACTTTGGGGAGGGAGAAGAGTAAAGAGTTCATTGCTAAGGCAGTAAAATAGGCTGAGATGTGGAGAGAAAAGTGTTGGGAGGTATGCTAGAGGAATGGTCATGATGGCCATTATGGAAGATGGGGGATACAAAGACCAAAGAAGGAATGAAGCAGTCCCTGCCTTCAAGGAACATTATCTATCTATCTATCTATCTATCTATCTATCTATCTATCTATCTATCTATCATCTACCAGACTTCAGTTCTAATCTCGCTTCCATGAAATCTCCCCTGACTGCACAGGGGAGCTAGATGGTGCCATAGTGCATAGAGCATGAAGTCTAAAGGCAGGAAGACTCATCTTCCTTAGTTTAAATCTGGCTTCAAATCCTTATTAGCTGTGTGACCCTGAGCAAGTCACTTAACCATGTTTGCCTCAGTTTCCTCATCTATAAAATGAGCTGAGAGGAAAATGGCAAACCAGTCCAGTACCTTTGTCAAGAAAACCCCAAATGGGGTCATGAAGAGTCAGACATGACTAAAATTACTGAACAATTATCAGGAACCTCCTTCACTTGGTTTCTTCCTTCCCTGAAGTTCCCTAACTCTTAACATTCCTGGACAGTTAGTTACTTTTCCATGTGAAAATGTCTTATTTCAACTAAACTGTAAACTGCCCCAATAATAATAACACCCAGCATTTATCTGACACTTTAACATTTCCAAAGTACTTTATGATATTATCTCATTTTTCTCATAACAGCACTGGGAAATAGATGCTATTGGTATCCCGATTTTACAGGTGGGAAAACTATGGCAGAGAGAGGTAAAGGAACTTGCTAGGGTCACACAGCTAATACCTGTCTGAGGCAGGATTTGTACACAGGGTCTTCTATGCTGCGGTGCCCAGTACTCTATCCATTGCACCATCTAGCTGCCTAAGATATGACCTATGTTTTGTACTCCTTTGTATCCACCAAAAGTGCCCAACACCATGCCATGTACATCGTAAGGGCTCACTAGATACTGACTAAATACTCAGTCAATTGATTGAGGCCTTCCTGTAAAAACTGTTTTTTCCACCTTGCTTCCTCCAAGATGCTAACAAAAGGCAAATTGTATTCGCAAGCTTTTTTCCCAGAGTTGTTGACTTCTCATTTCAGAATTTTATTACTTTTGCTCATTTACATAGCATTCATTAAAGAGATAATATTTGCTCTATATTTGTTTTGTATTTTCTGCAAACCAAAAGAGCCAGGGGGATTTCGAAAGCTAAGGACCCAATTTTAAAAGTTCAAAAAGCAAATGATATAATAAGGGGCCTGGAGGAGGCTTAGCTTCCTCACTGGAGTTGGGGATGTACTGTGATGATTTCCCTATGTAGAGAGCTTGAGGCTTATGAAGCAGTTCAGTATTTCCTTCAATTTAATAAGCCCCTGAAATGAAGCCTGGCCCATATACATAGACAAGGAGTCTTTTTTCCAAGCAAAGTTTCCCCATGCATTTCATTAACTGCAATCTCACTCGCTTTGTCCTAATGATGTGGTAATCCATGGAGATCCTCCTCCAAAAAATCCCTCAACAAGCAAGCAACCCAACTGGGAATGATGATTGTAGAATCAAACCACTTGAGAATTAAGGAATAGAGACATAGGCTTCTAGGGATGGGATTAGAAAAGTGGATGTGGACGTGGCAAAGACAATCAAAACTCATTTCTGGAACAAGTCAGTTATAAAGGCATAAATCTTAGAGTTGGAAGGGTCCTGGGACCTGCCTCCACCAACCTCCTTCAATCTCTCCTGCCATCTTGATTCCCATTCCCAAAATCCATTCTAGAATTTCCTGGATCCATGCTGTATTTGCTCTTACATTTCTAATACTAAAGGAGCTTACTGCCTTCCAAAGTAGCCTATTCCATCAACTTTTGTTGTTGTTGAGTCATTTCAGTCATATCTGAATCTTCATTACTCCGTTTGGGGGTTTCTTGGCAAAGATACTGGAGTTATTTGCCATTTCCTTCTCCGGTTTATTGTCCTGAGAAAACAAGCAAGCAGGTAATGACTTGCCCAGGATCACACAGCTAGTAAGTTTCTGGGGCCACATTTGAAGTCAGATTTTCTTCACTCCATGCCCAATGCTCTATCCACTGAGCCACTTAGCTCTAATTAGAAAGTCTACTCTCATTGCATCATAGAGTATTAAAGCTAGAAGGGAACTCAGATAGTATTCGTTCTGACCCCTCTTGTTTTTGTATGAGCAAACTCAGGTTCAGAGAGGTGTTTTGCCAAGATCATGCATAGTGAGTCATGGGCAGGACGAGTTAGTAACCAGGCTCCTGACTCCCAACCCAGTGCCCTTTTCATTATACAACTAGCCTATACCATTCATTTGTCCCTCAAATTAATGCAACCCAAACAACCAAAGTAATTTCACGCAAATTTCTACCATTTCCTCCTCCCATCAACTCCATAGCCATTCCTTGGAGATATCTATACCTACTCCTTACTCTTTTACTAAAGGCTAATGTGTGTCCTTAGGCTCTTCATCTGCTACATGATATTTGTACTGCTTAGGTCATGGAGCTATGGTGAGGAAAGTGCTTTGGCAGCTAGGTGGTCTGATGGATAGATCCAGAGTCGAGAAGACCTGACTTTGAATACGGACTCAGACACTAGCTACATGACCCAAGGCAAGTAACTTAACTTCTGTTTTCCTGAATTGCCTCATCTGTAAAATGGGGATAATAATAGCACCTACCTCCCAGACTTGTTGTAATGATCAAATGAAATGATAATTGTAAAGTGCTTAGAACCATGCCTGGAACATACATAATAAGTGCTATGTAAACATTAGTTGTTCTTGTTATTATATGGTAAAAGCAATATATGAAGGTAGGCTATTATTAATATTATTAGTGAAGTAATGAAAAGCTTCAGTGACAAACTGGAAAATGAGAGAAAGAGTAATATAATCCAACTCCCGAAACATTTATTAGGCACCTATTTATACAAGATATAAAGGCAAAAAAAATTAAAAAGAGTCCTTGTCCCCAAAGAAGATTATGTTCCCTTGTGGGATAAATCAGCATCAACAACACACAATGGGCAGTAGGTGAGATCATAGATTCACAGATCTGGAGTTGATAGGAACCTGGTCCAGTCTGAGTGCCTCCTTGTACACCTGAAGAAATAGAGACCCAGGGAAATTAAATGGCTTGGCCACCTTCACTCTAAAAGTAAATAGAACAGCCATGAAGTGACCCTACATCCTCTAACACCAAATCCAATTCTCTTTTCCTTTACCTTCCTTAAATGCTAAGTTCCCTTCCAGAATTAGCTGATATCATCCCCCTCATTTGGTACAATACATCAGACTTTTCCGCATTTACCAGGTCACATGGTAGAGTGGAAAGAACACTTGATTTTGAGGGAGAATTACTGGGTTCAAATTAGCATCATCTATAGGAGGCCAGGGTGCAGACATTGATGAGTCAATGCATGACAAGAGGAAACTCTCTTCCCCTTACCTTTGGCCCAAACCCTGTGGTATCTCTATGTTAAACTTGATTTTCTTCCACAAAACTCTGATCCTTAATTAAAGTGGGTCGAATGGAAACAGTGTCATGTGGTAAAAGGAACGATGAGTCTCGGAATCGGGCAATGTGGGTCAGAGTTCTGGTACCAACACTTATTAACTATATGACCCTGGACAAATCATGTAACCTTTCTTATCCTCAGTTTTCTCATATGGAAAATGGAAATAATGACAACTACACTGTCTACTTCATAGGGTTGTTGTAAACCTTAATGTCCCATGAAAGTGCAAATTATTGTTATTGACTTCTATATTGACCTTTAAAAGAGTGTTTAGATGAACTTCTATGAGATACTGTTCCCATTCAAAAAAAAAAAAATAATCACACTCAGGTTTGATTGGTAGCCTCAACACGGGTTCCAAGAGAAGCATATTCTAATAACATTTATTGATGATGTTTATTGGAAAACCATAAGGCAAAACCCATTAAGAGAGACTCCATGTAAAGCCCTTTTGAAATGGCCCCAGCAATCCCGGCTTCCGGTGATTGCATGCAGCCATCTTGAACAGGGATCTTGCCAGACAGATGGTTAACCTCACTGTTTGGTTTTTCTGTTTGATTTTCAAGAGCCTTAAAACAAGATAGACAAACAGCTACTGTCCTAATTCAAACACTGGTATTGACTTGGAAGATTGTCTTCAATCCCGAGTGGAGTAGATGCATTTCTACTTAGATACACATCTATCGACTGAGTCAGCTGTGAGAATAGGCCACAAAAGCCCTGCTAGCTGATAAGTGTATTTCCAATCCATCAGGCACAGATGGTTTCCTATTCCTGCTTTGGCTCTGGTAGGCCCTGGATCAAATTCTGTCCTCAAATTCAGGGTAATTGCTCCCAATTTCCTTTTTTTTCCCTTTAGTCCTCTAACAATTTATAGTTTCCTCAGAAAATCTGATGAATACAGGAGCAATATGGCTCAGCTGTGCATTACGGCCTTTGACACAGTAATTGTCCTGCAGGGCTCATAGCCCAGAGAAACCAAAGATAGAAAGGAAAAAAAGGTCCTGTGTGCACCAAAATATTCATAGCATCACTTGTTATGATGGCGAAGAACTGGAAAACAGTGAGAGAGTGCTTTGATTATAATTGTGGTATGTGCATGTAATGGAATTTTATTGTTAGGTAAGAAATGATGACTATGGAGAATTTAAAGAAATGGGGGATGACCCATTAACTAAGGCCATGGGAAGGAAGCCAAACCAAGAGAACTATTTAAACAATGACATCAAAAATGGACACAAAATACACACACACACACACACACACACACACACACACACACACACAGACACACAGGATAATCATAAAGGCCAATTTTGGTCCTAGAGAACAGAAAATGAAAGAAGTTCAGGGCTATAGGAGCAGAACATCACATAAACCATCAGTTATAGGTTGAGTTTTGCTGAACTGTTTTCTTTGTCACTACAGAAGACTTGGGGGATGTACGGAAAAGACTGTTAGATTAAAACAAAAATATCAATAAAACTCTTGTTAGCAGTACTAGTTCTCAAGCTATACTATAAAACAATAATTTTTCAAAACTACTTGGCATTGATTTTAAAAATAGAAAAGTTGGTCAACAGAACAGATTAGGCATGTAAGACCCAGAAACAACTGAACCTAAAAACACAAGGCTTGATAAAAATAAGAACTTCGATTACTAGAATAAGGACTTGCTATTTGAAAAAAAATGGCTAGGAAAACTAGAAAATAGCATAGCATGAATTAGGTTTAGGCCAACATCAAAAGAGAGACATAGAGAAAAACAGAAACAGAGACAGAGAGACAGAAACAAAAAAAACAGAAACTGGGAACTCTGGCGTTTCGCCTCACACCCAGCAGATGACAAAAAGGTAAATTGACAAATATTGAAGGGATTAGAGGAAACTAGGCACATTAGAGCACTCTTTGGAACTATGAATTGCCCCAGCCATTCTGGAAAGTAATCTGATCCTGTGCCTCAAAAGTCTCTAAACTGTGCATTTCCTTTGCCCCAGAGATGCCACCACTAGGCCTATACAATAAAAAGATTAAATATAATGTACCCTATATGTGTATACACACACACACACACACACATATATATATGTATATATATATATATATACATATATATATGGGGGAGGTGGGCAGTATATTACTATATATATTATCATATATATATTACTAGTAAGCCTATACCACAAAGAGATCAAACATAGTGTAACATATAAATATATATGTATATACACACATTATGTGTGTATATGCATATATGTGTGTATGCATATGTGTGCATATATATACATATAAATACATATATCATAACATGTTCCAAATAGATACAGGGCCTAAACATATAAAGTTATATCCTAAACAAATTACAGGAAAAGGGAAAGACAACTTTCACAATTATAGGTAAGGGAAAAATTCTTGGTCAAACAAGAGGACCAATGGAGATAAAATAGACAATTTTGATGATGTAAAATTGAATTTTTTTGGACAAAAGTCAGTGCAGTGAGATTTAGAAGTGACACTGAACTGAGAAAAATGATTGTGGCAAATTTCTCTAATGAAAGTCTGAAATCCAAGATATATAGGAAATTGATACAAATAGACAAGAACAAGAGTCATATCCCAATAGATAAATCTTTAAAGAATATAAACAGGCAGTTTTAGGAAGACAACCAAGCAAGATAGCCAAATTACCAATAACTTGGTAAAAGAAAAGAAAAATGCTCCCAAAACACAAATAATAAGAGAAATGTAAATTAAAGCAACTCTGGGGTCTATTTCATATCCATCAGACCAACAAAGATAACAAAAAGGGAAAATGACAGTTATTGGAGGTATGTGAAAGGACAGAAACATTAATGCACTATTGGTGGAACTGACAGTTGGTCCAACTGTTTTGTAAAGGAATTTAGAATCCTGCCCTAAAAAATCACAGGTCTGCATGCCCTTTAACTCAATGATGTCAATACAAGGCAAATATCTCTAAAAAGAACAAATACAGAAGACAAAAGTCCATGTATACAAAAATATTTGTGAAAACATTTTTTATCAGAGCAAAGAACTGTAAGTCAAGCAGGTACCTATCGATTAGGAAATGGCTGAACAAATTGTGGTACTTGGATGTAATATAACATTGTTAAGCTGCAAAAAATTTTAAAGGGATAGTTTCAGAGAAACCATGGAAGATCTGAATCATTGTATCATTTTATGATACAGCGTAAGGTGATCAGAAGAAGGAGAAAAGATATCATGGGGGGGGGGTGGAACCAAGATGGCAGCTGGAAAGCAGGGACTTGCATGAGCTACCTGCCAGGTCCCTCCAAAAACCTATAACAAATGGCTCTGAACAAATTCTAGAACTGCAGAACTCACAAAATAGCAGAGGGAAGCCAGGATCCAGCCTAGGACAGCCTGGATGGTCACTGGAAGAGGTCTATCGCGCACGGAACGGAGGGGAGCGGAACCCAGCACCAGCGGCGTCAGGACCAACCAGACCAGGAGCTGAGCAGAACAAGCCCTAGCGCCCTGAATCAGTGAGCTGTGGCAGTTACCAGACTTCTCAACCCACAAACACCAAAGACAACAGAGAAGGTTACTGGGAAAAGCTGCAGGGGACAGAGTGAAAAGAGTTTGCAGTTCAGCCATGGCCCTGGGGCCGCGGGGGCGGGGTACTGCAGCTACAGAACTACATCTGCAGTTGCTTTCAGCCCTAGGCCCACCTGGTGGGAGGAATTAAGTGGTGGATCAGAGCAGGATTCTAGAGCCTACTTAAGATTTTCATCAGGTCCAGATTGGGGGTTCTTGAGGAAGGAGGAGTGCTGGTGTGGCAGAGCTGACTATACAGAAATAGCTTTGAAATTAATGGTGCATCCCCTCAAACTTGGAACAAAGTATTCTTTACTCTACAAGCAGTCGTACCTTGCTGAAAAACTCAAGAGTCAAGTAAGTTGGCTGGGAATATGGCCAAGCAGTGAAAATGCACTCAGATTCAGTCTCAGACTTTAGAATCTTTCTTTGGTGACAAAGAAGACCAAAACACACAGCAAGAAGTCAACAAAGTCAAAGAGCCTACATCAAAAGTCTCCAAGAAAAACATGAACTGGACTCAGGCCATGGAAGAGCTCAAAAAGGATTTGGGAAAGCAAGTTAGAGAAGTAGAGGAAAAATTGGGAAGAGAAATGAGAATGATGTGAGAAAACCACGAAAAACAAGTCAATGACTTGCTAAAGGACAACCAAAACAACACTGAAAAAAATATTGAAGAAAACAGCACCTTAAAAAATAGACTAACTCAAATGGCAAAAGAGCTCCAAAAAGCCAATGAGAAGAATGTCTTGAAAGGCAGAATCAGCCAAATGGAAAAAGAGGTCCAAAACACCACTGAAGAAAATACTACCTTAAAAATTAG
>CM053623.1:34638425-34653223 GCA_028646595.1 Phalanger gymnotis | reverse complement strand
GTATTGTGGAAGGGATTTACATAATGATACACATGTGGCCTATGTTGAATTGCTTGACTTCTTAGGGAGGGTGGGTGGGGAGGGAAGAGGGGAGAGAATTTGCAACTCAAAGTTTTAAAAACAGATGTTCAAAAACAACAAAAAAAAAGTTTTTGCATGCAACTAGGAAATAAGATACACAGGCAACGGGGCATAGAAATTTATCTTGCCCTACAAGAAAAGAAGGGAAAGGGGGATGGGAGGGGAAGCGGGGTGACAGAAGGGAAGGTTGACTGGTGAATGGGGCAACCAGAATATACGCCATCTTGGAGTGGGCAGGAGGGTAGAAATGGGGAGAAAATTTGTAATTCAAACTATTGTGAAAATCAATGCTGAATACTAAATGTATTAAATAAATTAAATTTTAAAAAGGAGAAAAAATATTAAATGACTTCATTAATGCTAGAGAAAAAAAAACAACTTTGAAAGTTTTAAGAACTTTGATCAATACAATGACCAATCATGGTTCCAGAATACTTATGATGCTACATGCCTCCTCCATCTTAGCAAAGAAGTAATGGACTAGATTTATAGAATGAGATAATGCATTTTTAGGCACAGCAATGTGGTTTGGTTGACTTTGCTTATCTGTTATAAAGGAGGGTTTGGAGTTGGGGGAAAATAGAGAAAGTGGGTGAACAGTAATTGTGATTTTTCAAATGGAAGGAAAATTGTCAAAATCCACAGGAGAGAGCAGAAATAAGCTGAGAAGGGAACACAAATAAGCAGGGCAGTATTGGTACCATCATATTAAATATAATGTACATTTTCCAAATAAAAATCAGGTTACATACTGTAACAGAGGTTCATGGTTTCACATACGATCTTTTTTTCTAGTCTTCGTTGTACATGAAAATATTCATGTTTGTGGATGCTTCTTCAGTGAATAATAAAGAAAAACAGTTGTTAAAAGTATTAAAGCTTGCTGAATAAAGGAAAACCATACCATATCACAACTTGGAAAGGAGAAATTAATCAGGGAAGCTTGTGCCCAGAGCCTGAGGTCAGAGCCAGCATTTTCTTTTACCATGTAGAAACTTACAGAATTCTGGGCTATGCTAAAAGGTATGTCAGGGCTCAAATTATTTTTTAAAAAAAGATTGTAAATTAATATTTTTGAGGAAAGAAAAAATGGTGATCAAGAAGGGAGGTCTACAAGAATAATAGTAAAAAGGGTTGAACACTGAGCTTCCTCAAATCTTTGCCAAGAAGGAGGAAAACAAAAGATCTTTTGGATTTTTGAGATAAGGAAAGGAAAAGCACTTGAATAAAACTTAAATATAATCTGACAACATGTAATCCTAACTTTAATTACATTCATCTGTGCAGCACAGAAAGCTTTCCATCTACATTTTTAAAAAATGCTTACCTGGCATCCCAAATATATCATTTCTTCAGTTGTCTACCAATTTGAGAAATTGACTTCATACAGAAGTTGTCATGGTCTGACTTCCCCTACTACTTACCCCACCCCACCCCCAAAAAAGCAATCACATCACCACAGGGTGGTGAAAGACTAACAATTAGAAAAATCAAATTGAAGCAACTTAGAGATTCCTTCTCTACACATAAGATTGGCAAAATTGACAAAAATGGAAGTGACAAATGTTGGAGAGTAAACAGGAACCAGGCACATTAGTGCACTATTAATAAAGCTGTAAATTGATCTAACCATTCTGCTTTGTTTTGCTTTTTGCAGAGGGTGAAGGCAGGGCAATTGGGGTTAAGTGACTTGCCCAAGGTCACACAGCTAGTAAATGTGTCAAGTATCTGAGGTCACATTTGAATTCAGGTACTCCTGACTCCAGGGCCAGTGCCCTACTCACTGTGCCACCTAGCTGCCCCGATCTAGCCATTCTGAAAAGCTCTCAGGACTTATGCTCAAAAAGTCACTAAACTATGCATGCCTTTTGACCTAGAGTTGCCCCTATCAAATAAGGAGGAAAAGGCCTCATAGATACACAAATACTTACAGCAACTTTTTTAATGGTGGCAAAGAACTAGAAAGTTAAGCGGTGCTCATTAAATGGGGAATGGCTGAACAACTTATGGGATATGAATGCAATGGAATATTATTGCAACATAAGAAAAGATGAAAGACAGCTTCAAAGAAACCCTGGAAGACTTTTATGATGATGCGTAGTGAAGTGGACAGAACCAAGAGAATAATTTATACAATGACAAGTATGAAAAACAAGTCTGAAAGACTTAAGAGCTCTCTCATTAATGCAATATCTAACCATGATTCCAGAGGAACAATGATGAAGAAAGCTAGCCATGTCTGGACAGAGAAGTGATGTTCTCAGTGTAATTTGAGACCTACGGTTTTAGGACATGGCCAATGTGAGAATTTGTTTTGATTGATTATGCATATTTGTAAGATTTTATTTTTCCTTTTTTCCAATATTGGTGGAGAGGGGGTATAACGAAGAACAGGGTAAGGAATAGAGTTCCTTCCACCAAAAAAAGACAAACGAGTAGAAGGAAGATGAGAAGGGATCACAGACTAGCAGAACAACTTTAAAAGTTTCATGCTGAATTTGTTATACATACATTTTTTAAAAACAAGCTTTATATAATAAAGATCCACAATTTCATGTATAATCTTTTACCTTCTGTTCCACAATGTGCCTGTAGAAATGCTCATGTTATTTTGGTGTTTGTTAAGTTCAAAAAAAATTTTTTTAAAGCAGGGCTAGATTTCAAGCCAGAAAAACCTGGATTCAAATCCCAAGTCTGACACTTTACAACTAGGAAATTTGGGACATGTTTGGGCCTCAGTTTTCTCATTTGCAAAATGAGGCAATTGTACTGGATGGCCTTTGAAGTACCTTCTAGACCTAGAATTCTTATATATGATAATATAATAATTATAAATTATAAAATTTATAAAATTATAAAATTGTATATAAAATAGTAATATTGAGGAATTTGGTGTAGTGGATAGAAAGCTGGGTTCTAATCCTCCCTCTGATACTTAGCAAGTTAAGGTATTTTGGACTTAACCTCTAGGTACATTGGTAAACTCCCTACGATTTAGGACACTACTAAGTTACAGATGATTGCAATCTATGTTGGTAGAAGGAGTTCCCACACCAAGAGTTCTCCATGATAATAAGATCACAATTATGTCATATAATGGAATAATATCAAGTAATCATAACTGATGTTTATGTAACTCTTTCTGGACATAGCCTTTCCCATACGTTATCAACATTATACAACATTATAATGCAAACATTACCACTAAGAGCTTAAGTATTATTTTCCCCATTATATACAAGGAAACTGACACTCAGGATAGTTAAGTGACTTGCCCAAGGTCATTTATCCCTTTTATATTATTCCCAAGATGGTCATTTATCACTTTCTGTTCAGTGGATTGATTTAGCTGACATCAGCTGGGGGTTTCAAATTCTCCACTCACTAGTTTATTTTACCACCAAATGGTCCTCAATCCACTCTTTGTATAATTATTGCTAAGGGAGCCCTGGTGAGAAATAAGATTGATGTTCCCCATGATTCTCCAGTGCTTTTTCTTCCAATGTAAAATTTGTTTGGGGGAAATGTCATATTTCCTCCTCTTTCTCCCCATGTTGGGTCCAGAGACCCAAAGATACGCCGTCTTAGCAAGTAACTTCCTACGTCTCCAACTCAGTTGAGTTAGAAACTCTGCTATGGAAAAAACAGAAAATAGGCCTCTGCCTAATTCAGTAATTCTCAGTTGTTACCTTGATGAAAAATGTGATGTCTTCAAGAAAAAACAAATTGGAAGAAAATTCAGGAAGGAAAACTTTTTCACTTCCTCCATGGTATATCTAGTATCTATGCCCTTCTCTCCATTAACAAGGTCACCACCCTAATTCAAGCCCTTATTGCATTTCACCTGCACTACTGCAACGACCTCCTAATTGGTCTCCCTGTTTCCAGTCAATCTCTCTACAACACATCCATACTGCAAAATGGACAGTCCTAGAACATGGATCAGACCACACCACTTTCAGCAGCTTCCTGTAGCCTCTAAGAGAAAATGGGTAGTTTGGTGTTGTGTAGCCCTGCACAGAGTGGGTCCCATCCACCTTTCCAATCTTATTAATATCATACGCCTTGATTCTCACTCTTTTTCATGCCCTACCTGCTTCTGTCAAATTGGCCTGCTAGCCGTCCTCCAAAGGTGATATTATATCTTCTCCCTCCATGTCTATGCATGGGTAGTTGACTCGCTACTCTCTTCCAATTCTTAGAATTCTCTTGCCTTTTCTGAGTTTGTCTCTTTAAACATATGCATGGACACACACACACACACACACACACACACACACATACACATAGAGTAATCTTGCTTATCTCTTATTCACTGGCTCTCTGCTGAACGCAAAAATGCAGATATCTTTCTCATCTTTTAAAAGCAATAACAACAACAAAAACCCCACAAAATCAAAACCAAAAGGCCTTTCTTTGAACCTCTCTGCTCAAACTATAATTCCAAATCCTCCCTTTCATAAACAATCTAATAGACACAACTTGCCTCTACTAACTCATGCCACCACTCCCTTCTCAACCCCTTGCAATCTGGCTTCAGATCTGACCACTAGACTATAACTTCTGTCTAAGCTTAACAATGATTTCTCAAATGCTAATTCTAGCATTCAGAACTTTCTCAAGTCCTCATCCTTCTTAGCTTTATCTTCCTTGAGACATTTGACACCATGAAGCCCACCATACTCCTGTATCTTCTCTCCTCCCTAGGAGGAGACAAGGCCAAGTCAGGCAATTATTAAGTACTTAGTATGTTCCAGGCACTGTGCTTAGGTCTGGGGATTCAAAGAAAGGCAAAAACATGGCCCCTAACCTCAAGGAGCTCAAATTTCGATGGGGAAAATTTTAATGGAAAAATGAAGGAAATAATCAGGTAGATACAAGATATGTTAGAATAGGGAGAAGGTCAACTGAGAGGGGAAGGGAAAAGGAAGGGAAGGGAGAAAGAAGCAAGAATTTATTAAACACTTACTATATTCCAGATCTGGTTTCAGACACTAGCTGTTTGACCTTGGGCAAATCACTTAACCTTGTTTGCCTCAGTTTCCTCATCTGTAAAGTGAGCTGGAGAAGGAAATGGCAAACCATTCCAGAATATTTGCCAAGAAAATCCCAAATGAGGTCATAAGTATAACTGAAAACAACTATACAACAACAAAAATATCCTAGGTACATTGCTTTATAATATGATCTCATTAATCCCAGGAAGCATCAGTAGCTTTCTGATGGTTTTCCTCCAGTCTATTTGATCATTCCCTCTGAGTCTCCATTATTAGCTCATCATCTGTCTTATCTTCTCTCTTTGGGGTATACCCGAGGGCCCTGTTCTGTCTATATACTCTTTTGGTGATCTCATCAGCTGCCATGGGTTCAATTATCATCTAAGTGGATGGTTCCCAAATCTGTATGTCTAGCCCTCATCTCTCTCCTGAACTCTAGCCCCACAGAAGGAATTCCATTTAGATATTCCCATAGGCACCTCCTTTCAAAACAGATCTCATCATCTTCCACCCAAAACCCAACCTTCTTCCTAATTTTCCTCATCTCGTCAAGAGTGCCACCTCTTCTTTCCAGTCACTCAGGATTTCAACCTCAAAGTTATCTTTCTCTCTTCATTCTCCCTCACTCACAGCCTCCAATCAGTCACCAAGACTTGGATATTATAGCTCTTCACCACCTCTTACCGCCTTCTACTTTTCTCCACTTACATGGTCATCCCAGGTCAAGCCTACATGGCCTCCTTGCCTGCGTTTTCTCCCCTCTCCAATCTACCTTCCACATAGACACTAAATTGATATGCCTAAAGCATAGGTCTGACGATGTCACTCCTCTACTCAAAAAGCTACAATGGCCTCATCTCCTCTAGGACAGAGATTCTTAAGCTAAAGGCCACAGACCATGAATAGATTTGAGTGAGTCCATGAACTTGGATATCTGCTTATCCAGCCCTGACCTCTTTCTAGGCCTCCAGGCTCACATCTCCAACTATCTTTTGGAGCCTTGAGAAAGTTAAGTATTCTAGGAGGCAAAAGCAAGAAAAGAGAGCATTCCATGGTTGGCTGTTAGTCTGTACAAAAGCAAAGCACCAAGAGACAGAATGGCATGAATGGGGAGCAGTAAGTGAACCATACTGGCAAAAACATAAAGTGTATAATGAAGAATCATCATGAATCCAGTGGAGCTAATGAACTCAGCAAGCAAAAGAGTAAACAGGGAGAAGACAAGAGGGTCCAGAACAGAGCCTTGGGGGATCTTCCCAGTAGTTGGCATGATTTGAATGAAGATCTAACAAAGGAGACTGAAAAGGAATAGGAAACAGGCATCAAGAGAGAGTCATGTCATGGAAACCCAGAAAGAAAAGAAGAGAGAGGAGAAGACAGAAGAAAGCTTCACAGAGGTCAAGAAGTATGAAATCTGAGAAAAAGTCATTAGATGTTTCAATTAAGAGACTGCTGGTAACTTTGTAAAGAACCGTTTCAGTTGAATAATAAAGTCAGAAGCTGGACTATAGAGAGTTAAGCAGAAAGTGAGAGGAGAGGAAGTGAAGTCAACAATTGAGAAGGCCTTCACAAGCCACATCAGACAGGAGAGATATGGGACAATACTTAGTTGAAAAGGAGGGACCAAGTGAGTGGTTTTTTTAGGATGAGGAGACATGAGTGTGTTTGTAGAGAGTAAGAAAACAGACAATAGATGGGAAGAAATTGATGTGAGAGAGTTGGAATGATAGAGGAGTCAATCTTCTGTAGCACATGAAAAGATCCCATTGGATCACTTCCTCATGTAGAAGGGTTTGCCTCAACAAGGCCATCTCTTCATTTCAGACAGAAGGGGAGTTGGAGATAATGGCAGAAGGCATCTTTGTGATGCAAGATATTTGTTGGGTTGAACTGGATTATTTGTTCTTATTCTTTCTCAGAAATTTATTTTTTCCAGATTTTTCTCATAGGTTTTCAACTACCTTAATATATAAACCATGATTATTTTATGAGCAAATGAAATTATACATAAAATATTTTTGTATTCCTAAACTAACAAAATGGCTTTTGATCTACAAAGGGTACTAAAAATTAAAAGTATCATATGTTTTTCTATTTTCACCAAAATTTTTATCTTTATAAAAAAAATGAGAACTGTTTCTCAGTTCAAAAATTTCATCACTTTTTTTTGTTTTGTTTTTCTATGCAAGGGGGAAAGCAGGGCAATTGGGGTTAAGTTACTTGCCCAAGGTCACACAGCTAGTAAATGTATCAAGTGTCTGAGGCTGGATTTGAACTCAGGTACTCCTTACTCCAGGGCTGGTGCACTACTCACTGCGCCACCTAGCTGCCCCTCATCACTCTTTCAAGATGGCTACTATCCCTTCTCCTACTCTCTGAACTTTTCCCATTGTGTCAACTCTTCTAAAAAGAAGGCACCCATAGTTTATCTTGCAAGCCTTCAATCTGAGCATGTTTGACCCTATTCAAATTTTCTTCCCCTTCTCTTCCAGATATTAAAACTTTTGGTAGCAAGAGCACTCAATCAAAGACAGCCTAAATAAATTGTAGTATGGGAACCAACTCATAATACTTAAATTAAGCATTTGCTTGGTTATATGAATACGATGTTTGCTATCAATTCAAGAAAACATGTTTTTACCTAGCAAAGCCCTTGTGGGATTTGTATGGCATAGTCAACAGCTCCAGTCATTAGCTAATCAAATGGCAAGCCTCACCAAAGGGAAAAAAGACTAGTGAAATCAGCCTATTTTAGAATAATAGATTTAGAGCCAGAAGGAACCTCAGAAGTCATCTAACGCATAGGTCTGACAATGTCATTCCTCTACTCAAAAAGCTACTATGGAGTCATTTCCTCTAGGACAGGGATTCTTAACCTAAAGGCCACAGAACATAAATAGATTTCAGACAGTCCATGAACTTGGATATCTGCTTATCCAGCCCTGACCTCTTTCTTTCTCTGACTTTCTTTCTTTCTGACCAATCCTTTCCAGTCAGTCAATAATTATGTGCCTACTATGTGCCAGGCACTGTACTAAGCCCTAGGGATATAAAAAAGGGCAAAAGACAGTCCTTACCCTCAAGGAGCTTATAATCTAATGGGAGAATTCAGAGATTAGGAACCTGGGACTCAAAAAGGTTAGATGACTTGCCCAAAGTCACACAAATAGAAGTGGCAGAGGTAGGGATTTAAATCCAGGTCCTCTGACTCCAAATTCAATATTCTTTCCACATTTCATGTCTCAACATTTTTCAAGTATTAAAAGTATTTAGATTCAGAATCAGAATGTAAGAGACTAGAAAAGAGGAGAGGGGATGGAAAGAATGAGAGGGAAGAGAGAGGAGGTGAGCAAAGGAGGGGGGAGGTGAAAGAGGAAGAAAGGAGGAGAGAGAAAGGAAATGGAGGAGAGGGGAGAACGGGAAGTGATATATTTTGTTAGTGCTGAAACTTGTTTGTGCGTTTTTCACAGCTAAATTGTTTGGGGGCTGTATTAACAAGTATTTTTATACCTCTTGCCCAACATCCAGCAGTGTGCCTTGGAACATAACAGGTATTTAAATAAATGTTTTAAATGGAATGCAAGATTCAAGTGAAATTAAAAGTCATCCTTTGACCTCATGAGGATTTGAAGTTTGCAGAATCTAATGGAATAGAAGAGCATACCCTGGAACAGAGAAAGAAGCCCTAGTATCTTTCACTTACATCAGATCATGAATCAACCTTCACTCCACAGAGACTCCAATCCCATTTTCCTCTTTCCTCCTGTTCCTGTGAGCAGGGCTAGAAATTGTCAAGCACAAAGCACAAGACTGAGGACAAAAAAATATTGTTTGTGCTCATGAAAAATTCAACTCTAATTATACTCATGAGAGTCAGTGAAAGTTGGATGAGAATGTGCCCAGAATTCTCATCTTGTTAATAGACGCAGTAACATAGTGTTTATTTTCCAAGTCATTTATAAAGACTTGAATGGACAGGGCTTGCCTACATCAGCTCTTAGAACTGTTAGCTACTAAAGGATGTTCGGGTAATATTTTAGGTTGATTTTCACTTAACAGCTACTTTTGAACATCTATTTTTTTAAAACCTTGAGTTCCAAATTCTCTCCCCTCTTCCCTTCCCATCCATCCTCCCTAAGAAGTCAAGCAATTCAACATGGCCCACATGCGTATCATTATGTATAATCCTTCCACAATACTCATGTTGTGAAAGACTAACTATGTTTTGCTTCTTCCTAACCTATCCCCCTTTATTGAATTTTCTCCCTTTACCCTGTCCCTTTTCAAAAGTGTTTGTTTTTGATTATCTTCATCCCTATCTGCCTTCCCTTCCATCATCCCCTCTTTTTTTTATCTTCTTCCTCCTTCTTTCCTGTGGGGTAAGCTACACAACTGAGTATGTATGGTATTCCCTCTTCAGGTCAAATCTGATGAGAGCAAGATTCACTCATTCCCCCTCACCTGCCTTCTCTTCTCTTCCTACAGAACTACTTTTTCTTGCCACTTATATGCAAGATAATGTACCCCATTCTATCTCTTCCTATCTCCCTCTCTCAATATATTCCTCTCTCATCCCTTATTCATCTTCAGCTCATCCTATGCCCACTCTCTCTCTCTCTCTGTATATATATATACATACATACATATATGTATATATGTTTATATGTGTGTATGTGTGTATACATGTAACAGCTATTTTCAATGTGTACCTTTCCCTCAAGTTATAGATATTCTTGAGAAAATGTAAAAACCTGCTTACAAAGCACCTCATAAAGTATATGGATGCATTGACTTCTGGGGAAGGCATGAGGGAAACATTTTGATTCTTTTTCTTTTTTTTTTAAAAAGCAAGATTTCTTTTAACAACAACAAAAATTATTTAGTAAGCAAGTATTTTTCTTCTTTTTGAACTCCACTCAAGGATGGATCCTGCTGTTTTGCAAGAATTTCATCTTCCCACCCCCTACATGGGAATGTCCCCCAAAGCTTTGTCTTGGGCCCTTTTCACTTTATATACCCATTCAGCAAGCTATGCGCACCCCACCCCCGATTCCTATATCCAGAAAGCTGTAGTGGCTTCTTGCATTTTATCCTAGAGGGAAAAGAAAGCCATAGACAGGAGTGATATGGACAGACCTGTTCTGTAGGAATATCAGTTTGATAGTTGGGTGAATGGATAGATTGGAGAGAGGATAGACTTTGAGGCTGGAATACCAGTTGGGCAGTTATTGCACTAGTCTAGGTGAGAGGTGAGGATGGTCTTATCTACAATGGGGCACAGAATTGGAAGGAAGAAGGCAATGCAAAATTTATTATGAAGTTACAATTCACAAGACTTGGCAAATGATTTGCCAAGAGAAGTAAGGGAATATGAAGAGAAGATGACTCCTGGATGGGAATCTGGGTAACTGGAAAAATAATGGTGCCCTCTACTGAAATAGAACAACCACATGTGCAGCTTTGCTCATCAGAGACCAGGAAAGATAGCTGAGAAACTGGCTTACTTTACAGAATCATTAAGTCTCAGAGTTGGAAGGAACCATTAGTCAGTCAGGATGGCTATCAGTCAATCACTCAATCTCCAAGTATTTATTAAGTCCCAGCTATGTGTCAGATACCTTGCTAGGCAAAATACCAATATGAGACCATCTCTGTCCCTCAAGGAATTTATATTCTACTAGATCAGCGATCCTCACACTTGTTTTGTTTTTGTTTTTTTTTTTGAGGGGGGAAGGCAGAGCAATTGGGGTTAAGTGTCTTGCCCAAGGTCAAGCACCTAGTAAGTGTGCCGAGTATCTGAGGTTGGATTTCAGCTCCTGCTTGTTTTGCAGACAATGTATCATTTGCCTTGAAGAATCAAGGCATCCTCCCACACGTGCATGAGATTGCAAATGCAATTTCCATAAAATTCGAGACACGCTTAGCTAAGTATGCTGTTGCACATCTTTTGAAAACCCCTGTATTAGATTGAGTCTGATTTCTAGTTTATCAGAAATCCTTTCTTCAACCTCTAGACTTTGCTTATGCTCCACAGAAAGAGCTGGTTTGCACATGTATTCTTGCATACTTTTTTGTATGTGTATGCCACTAGTAGTTTGTCTATTATCAGGATGCTTTGTGATTAGCTGTGTGTGAGGGTGTGTTTCTTCTCTTCCTCAAAATCTAGGATTGGAATAGTTCAGGAAGTTCAGACAGACAGACAGACCATATCACAGTAGCCTAAAAAGGCTGAATCGCACCAGTCTACCCCACCTTGAATTTGATCCATACGGCCCAACTTTGAATAGCTTGAAGTTTGCCTGTCAAAGTCAACCAGTACTTAAAATGCAAAATGAGATGCACATTTTTTAAAATGGCCTGTGTGGCCATTTGTTTCACTAGCATATGGATAATTGTCATGAGGGTTTTCCCTTTTTTTTCTTTTAATTCTTCATGGAATTCACTTGGGGAGGAGGGAGGCAGAACAGAAGGGAGAATTTTCTAAGTGTTCAAAAAATTTTATAAACTAAAGACAAAGTAGAAAAAAGCATTCTGACCATTGCCCTTCAATAGGTACACAGTGGCATCTGAAGGCTGCCAATTCAGATCAACAAGCATTTAAATACCTACTATGTTCCAGGCACTGTGCTAATCATTGAGGATACAAAGAAAGGCAAAAGCCAGTCCCTGCTCTCAGGGAGCTAACAGTCTAATGACTCCAGAACAATAGTACCTTATGGCCAACAGCTCATTATCATGTAGCCTTTGTGAAAGGCAATGGCGACTGTATTGGGGCCAATCTAAGGACCTTAGCAAAAGAATGCAGGTGGAATCCAAGTTCTGCTTGGCCCCAGAGGAAAAACTAGGAACAAAGCCTGTCAACAACAGAGATACAAAGTTAGGCTTGATGGTTTGGGTTTTTGATGAGGAGGAACTTAATAAAAATAAGCGATATCCAGAAGTGGAAAAAAGTGTCTCAGAAGATAGTGTGCTCCCCATCACCAGACGTTTTCATGTAATGACCAAATGAACACTAGGGAATGTTGAAGAAGGGATTTCCGTTCAGGTTTAGGTTGGACTACCTGATTTCTAAGATGACCTTCCTACCCCAGGATTCTGTTGTTGTTGTCAGTATTATTGTTGTTTTTGAGTCATTTCAATCATGTCTGACTCCATGATCTCATTTGGGGTTTTCTGGGCAAAGATCCTGGAGTGTGGCAAAAAAAAAGATCCAAAAACCCAATGGGGTTCTAGAAAAATGCCTTAAAAAGCAGAATAGGCCAAATGGAAAAGGAGGTCCAAAAGCTCACTGAAGAAAATAATTCCTTAAAAATTATAATGGAGCAAATAGAAGCTAATGACTTCATGAGAAGTCAAGAAATTATAAAATAAAACCAAAAGAATGAAAAAATAAAAGGCCATGTGAAATATTTCATTGGAAAAACAACCCAAAGATACTGGAGTGGTTCACCATTTCCTTCTGTGGCTCATTTTACAAATGAGGAAACTGAGGCAAACAGAGTTAAGCGACTTGCCCAGGGTCACAGAGCTACTAAGCGTGACCAGAATTTTGTTAATAGATAATAATTTTCTAGAGCTTTAAGGTTTGCAAAGTGCTTTACAAATATCTCATTTTTATCCTCATTTTTAACCCTGGGAGATAGGTGGTATTGTTATCCTCATTTTAAAAATGAGGAATTGAAGCGGAGGGACCTTAAGTGACTTACCCAGGGTCACACAGCTAGCATACAGTTGACGCAGGATTTGAACTCATTTCTTCCAGACCCTATGTCCAGTAATCTATCCTCTGTGACATCCAGCTTCCAAGGAGTTGTTAAGTAAGTTTGTATCTAGTTAATGTCAACAGAGAGAACAAGCTGTGATATATGATTGTGATGGAATCCTACTGTGCTATAAGAAATGATGAGCTCAATGATCTTGGAAAAACATGGAAAGACTTGCATGAAGTAATGAAGAGTGAAATGAGCAAAACCAAGAAAACATTGTATACAGTAACAGCAATGTTGTTTTTAGAATGACTTTGAGTGAATAAGTCACTTTGACAATTATATATAAAAACCCAATTAACTATAAAGGACATATAAAGAAAGATGCTCTCTGCATCCAGATAAAGAACTTATAAATAGAAGTGTATATATGCGTGTATATGTATTATATATGTATATACACCTATTTGTGTCTAACGGGGGCCATCTCTAGGGCAGAGCGGTGGAGGAAGGAAAAAGAAAAAGAAGAAAGTTACAAGATAACTTTGTTGTATATTTTAAAGGAATAAATAGCAAGTTGTCCATAGTAGATTTGCAGTTTCATATATAATAATCTTTTTTGATTATACTGTTATGAAAATGTTTGTTTTAGTCCATAAAATAAAAATATAAAAAAAACCAGAGTGCTTAGAATTGTTTCTTGACCCTCCTTCAGTCATGGCCCCATGGACAGAAGGAAAACTGGATTTATCAAAGTACTATCTTGGCCCACATAATTCTAATAGTTGGGGAGGGGGGAATCTGAAATGGCGAAACAGCTAAAATTCCAACTATCCAGAAACACAGGACTTCAGATTCATTAATACACATTCCTCCCACCCTTGAGACACACTTTCTAGGCACCATACATTTAAGCAGGATCAGATCTTACAGGCTTTGGAGTCTAATCTCTTCATTTACGAATGATGAACCCAAGGTATAGAGAGGTGCCTCGTCTAGGGTCACCATCCAACTAGGAAGTATCTGTAGTGAGATTAGCTCTCCTTGACTTCAAGTCCTGTTCCAAGTCCATTAGGCCATGGTAGTTCTCATTTCTCCCTCACCCTTCTTCTAAATATTACTCATACAATAATCCAGGTGATCCTGGACATCAATTGATATTAATCACTGGCATATAAAGGCATAGTCCTGCACATACCTATCGAAGATTTGGAGATCAGATGTCCTGATATCCTGTTACCAGTCTCTAAATCCAAGTCTTCTTCACTTTGAGGCCAACTTCCTGTCCACTATAGCTCTTGCCTAGAACATAGTAGGTCCATAATATGTGCTTGCTGAATAAAGGAAAGTATGAATAAGAAATAGTTGGAATTTTCAGTGTGGAGGGCTAGATTCTCATTTATGTTGCTGTAAATTTCACAGAAGAGGTTTTGTCATATTCTAAGACAATGCAATTAGCACAATGTCATCTGAGAATCAGAATATTCGAAGAATGTTTTCAACAATAGGGAATTCTCCTTTTGTTGAGACTCTCCACAGGATAATGTCCATGACCCTGTTAGGCTGTCCATGGTCCTTTCCCAGAACTCTTCTTCCATAACTTGAGTTTAATGGTGTTCAACTTATGTAAATTGTAGGAGGAAAGGACTGACCTAGCTTTCACCCTTGTGTAGTAGGAAGGCCGAATTTATGATCTCAAAAAGGATCATATAAATATCTGAATGGTTCGAAATCGTTGGGTATACAGAATTCTCCAAGCAGAAGGCATCAAAAAATTTATTCAGGGCCCAGAGCAACAAATTAGCGAACCAACCTCCCCATTCCAATATTGTGAACACAAGCCTCCAGGCCCAGTAGGCCCGCCTCACAAGAGTAGCCAGGAGGCCACAGAAAAATAAGATGGCTTAAATCATATTCACTGGCCTCCAGACCTCACTCGAACTCCTGGGTCCACACAGGGGTCGGCTCTGCTTCGAATTTTTTTCCAGCTGTAGTTTCTCACCTCTCCTTGCAG
>CM053623.1:34616718-34628315 GCA_028646595.1 Phalanger gymnotis | reverse complement strand
CTTTGGGCCTGGGGCTTAGCACTTAACAGCTGAAAGTACTTTGACTCAAAGTAAACAAAAGCCATGCTAAGGAGACAATTTTGCTTAACAACACAGATATTATTATAGCAAACTTAGTTGATGTATTGGCTAGTTTTGTTGGATTACTTTTTTTAAAAAAAAAATTCTTTTCTTTTTTATTTCTTATTACAAGGAATGACCAGGAGAGGTGGGGAGGGGCAGAGAGGAAAGGGATAGATTTGTAAATGAAAGTGATAGAAAAACAAAAAAATGAATGCCAGAATAAAGTGGAGTGTATTTAAGTCCTTGTTGGCTCACTTGATTTTAGATCCTCTAATGTTCCTTGGCGTGAATAGAGTTAATTTACATCTTTCCATGAAGGACTAGCCAATTATGACACTGCCATAAAATTCACATAAATCCTTGAAAATTGTCTTGTGTGTTTTCACTTGTCTTCTAAGTCAGATACGCTGGCAGCAGACCAGATCAACAACAGCAAAAACTACAGCTGAGCAATCTCCCAGCTGGTTGTTGGTTATACCTCATCTATTTCAGAGTCCTTGCCAGGGTTCCAGCAAATTGACGACCCAAAAAGTGGTACATATTGCTATGTGTTTATAGCGAATTCAAGGCTGTAAGAGGGTAGAAGCAAAAGAGAGTGTCTCAAAAATGACAGAGTGCAGGAAGAGAAGTAAGAATCTTTTAGGTTGTGGGGAAGGAAGGAAAGTAGTTAAGAAAGAAGAGGATGAAGCAAGGGAACAGCCAGGAGAACAGAAGAAGGCAGAGGATACTTCCAAATAGAAAGCTTTGCCTGACCACACTTGGAAAAAGAAAAGAAGGGAGAAGGAAGGGAAATATATCAAGAGGCCAACGAGAAGGGGAATACATGAGAAATTAGGCAGTATAATGCAGTAGAGTCCACAGACTTCTCCTCTAGTACTCTGTACCTATATGATTTCTCTAGTTCCCAGTTGCTTTCTCTGTAAAATTAGTGGGTTGGACTAGATCAAGAGTTCTTAACCTTCTTGTCTCATGGCAGTCTGCTGAAGTCTATGGACTTCTTCTCACAACAATATTTTTAAATGTGTAAAATAAAATACATAGGGTTACAAAGGAAACCAATTATATCGAAAGGCAATTACCAAAATATATTTTAAAAAGCAAATTCAAAGAACTCCCGGTTAAGAACTCTTGGATTAGATGTTTTGGAAGATCCATTCTAGCTCTGAGTCTTGGCAGACACAGTAGGTGAAATGCAAATGTACAGAATTAAATATGTGGATTGTGAAATAAAAGTAAGAGTTAGAAAATAAGGACTCATGGGGAAAGGAGATTTAAATTCCATAGACATGGAGAAAGTACACCCGAAGGCAAAAATCTGGAATACAGATAGACTTTGAGCAGAAATGTGACACTTGGAACTGTCAGAAAAGAAAAACTAGATGTAATTTTAGTGCAAGCAAAAAATATCAGGAAGAAAAGTAATTATTTAGGAACAGATTGGTGGTGTTGAGGCTCTTCCCAGTTGTCAAACAGGAAAGAGATCAATTCAGGGATGAATTTTTTGTTTAGCAAATAGAATGAGGATACTAAAACAGATATAAAATCTAGGTTGGAAGTCTCATGTATGATCAATCAACAAGCATTTAATAAGTGCCAACTTTGATACTAGGACCCAGGGAAATAAAGACAAAAATGAAACAGCACCTGCTAAGGAGCTTACATTCTACTGGGGACAAATAATACATACATATATAAGTACATGTTGATATTTGTGAATTGTAGAAGGAAATTTAATGGCATTCAATTAAAAACTATCTAATAAGTACTTTCTACATGCAAGATACTGTACTAAGCATTGAAGAAACAAAGACTGAAATGGTACAGTCTCTGTTCTCATGCACCTTACAATCTGCTAAGGGGACATTATCAGCTGCATAGTAAATGAGAGGTAACCTGGAAGATGGAAAGAAGAAGTGTATTTGGAATGACTTATGGATGGTAGCAGGAAATGGAATGTCCAGGTTGGAGAACAACTAGTAGTCTAGTTTGGCTTTACTGTAGGTTTATGAAAAGGAGCAATGTGAAATGAGCCTGGAGAAGTAGGTATGAACAAGATAGCTGACCACCTTAAGTTTCAGGCAGAGGGGAGAGTTTTTAGTTATGTCCACATTAGTTCAAATAAAGAATCCCATGAAGTGGTCACTATTTGAACTCATACTGCATATTTCCATTGGGCTGAAACCATTTATCATATTTTACGAAATTATAACTTCAAATAATGCAAATTCTAACATGTGACCACTTCACAGGATTAATTATTCACACTACTATCCTATGCTAGACATAATAGGGGACCACTAAAAAAAATTGTAAATATAGACTCCCAAGAAATAAATGTTATGGAGAAACATTACTTAAAAATATAAAGAATTCAATAATAAAGTTTTTTCTTGGGAGAGGATTTCATACATACCTAATGGGAGAAGGAAGGGAAGTAGTAGGACTAGAAGTAACCAAAAAGTAAGTTATGAAGACAATTATTTAGAATTGAGAGAAATGGTTATTGATAACCAATGATTTAAGGAGATCCAAAGCTCCCCCTTTTTCTATAATCTTCCTCTTATAATTCAATCTCTTGAAAGACATTATTGATAATGAGATTGAATTAACCTTCCTAACAATCTTGTTCAGACCCCACCCAAGTTAGAAAGCCATTGTGCTCTACTCAGGTTTGGGGAGGGATAAATTCTTTGAATAGATTGCCCAAGGTTGGGAGTAACTTAGAAGTAAGTGGTATAGTCAAAATTCACTAGAATACTTCCATCCCCTCATTGTAATATTAATAATATTCCTTCTCTCATTAATCAAAGTAGATTGCCAGGCTCAGGAACACCCCTCTTCCAAGAGTATATAAGCTATGAGCCCGCTGCCAAGATGGTCTTTGGCATTTGAGAGTGCCACTGACCTTTTATTAAAAATGCTACCATTATTAATAAAATGACTAACTACTCAGAAATTATATCTCTCAAACTTTTTAAACATCACAGAATCTACCTGAAATAACACAAGATTGAAGAATTCTTATTTAGATAGTTACACATGCTTATAGTCTGGATTCTACTTACAAAAAAAAGAGAGAGGTCCATTATGAACTAATGGAATTGATAAAATTTATGAACAAGAAAAATTAGAACCTCTTCAAGTATAAATTGAAAGATGTAATGCTATTTCTGACCATGTTGTTATAATAGCCAAAATCAATTTCTCAAAAGCTCTGTTCTAAGTGCCAGGAAATAGATAAAAAAACAACTCCTGTCCTCATGGAGTTTCACTGTCCCCAATGGGATGTATGGTCTTGTAGTTGAGAGGACATTTGAATGATAAATCATTATAGAAGATCCTCCATATTATAGTGTAAGCACGGCTTTCCTTCCTTCCCCCCAACCCCCCAGATCCTGCAAGATCTTTAAACTCTCCAGCTTGGAATAAAGAATCAGACATTCCTTTCCGGCTAGGAGACTGACAAGCCCCTCTCTGAGAATGCACCTCTCAGACATTCCTCTCTGACTGATAGGCCTGAACAAAAGATAGAGTACACTCCTAAACAAAGAACAGGAAATATTTCTGAAGCTGCTCCTTAAGGACCTAGCCAGTTCTCAAAAACAAAATGATTGACAAGATCTTCCCCTCCTGAGGGGCGTGGCTACCCTCTCTGGTGGAGAACATCCGGGGCAGTTAGCAGTGAGTCTCCCCTCTCTGGTGGGAAAAACTTTCTTTGTTCAGCATCTTATAAAAGTCATCATGTGGGGCAGTTACACTGGGATCTCACCTATGGGGAGGACGCTTTGCCTGGGACCATTTTCCCTCTCGGACCTTGATCGAACTGTGTAAACCGGGAGCCCCTCAGCTTTGAGACGATCAAGTGCTGGAGTTCCTCTGAGAGAGGATGAATCTATGTCATCTGTGTCTTTGTCTTTGTTATGTTAACTGTGTTTGTTAGAGTATTTCCCCTGTCTTTCAATAAAACTTTGTTCTGTTGGGAGCATGCCTTATTGCCAGCGCCAAACCGAATCGGAACCTAACTTAACTTAACCGAACGACATTTTTAAAAATGATTAAATGGAGCATCAGGATAAATCTGGTGCTAAGGTGATTGTTACATACTATAAGGAAAATAGGGGTTCAGAAGAGAGATAATTCAATGAGGATTGCAGTAGTTGAGTTGACATAGGAATTGATCTCATCTTGAAGCATGGGTAGAGCTTAGAATCAGTGGGAGGAAAGGAGAGAACATTTCAAACAAGGGAGACAGCATAAGCCATTGCTTCTTACACAGAGAGGCCAGTTTTGGGAAGGTGACAAATTAAAATTGGACAGATAGGAAGAGGTTGGATTCAAGTGGAGAGAAGCTATCTATGTGACCTGTGTGTGTGGTTTATCCTTCATTCCCAAAGAGGACCATGACAAGTAACTGAATTTGATTTGAGCGAAGCAGGGCTGTGCAAAGTCACCAAACTCACTTTCTCCTCCAGAGCCATCTGGGTCTAATGGCCAGATATTGATCAGGATGACTGGAGATGCGCCGCACCCCCCCCCCCATGTGACTTAGGTAAGGTTAGGAAAGTGTGCCCTCTTGCATTTGAAAATTGTGCCCTCTGTCTCCCAAACACTTTGAGCCCTTGACTACAATATATGAAACTTGACTTACAAATATCATGGGTCATGAAGGTCAGAATTTTCTGGCATTAAAATATGTACGCCTAAAATTCAATGCTGTATTTTTAAATGCCCTTCAGTGTTTCCATTTCCCCCTTTGTGTTGTGCTCTAGACATAGACATAGCTTTGTCTACTACCAACCCAACTCTGGCCCAATTGATATGCAGGACCTTCAAAGTCAGACAGAAGAGATCAGGTTTATAGTCATGGAAATCAAGGAGTGACTGAAGGTGTTCATGCAAGGAATGTTGTGGTGAAAACAACGTTTAATAAAGATGAGTCTGGAAGCAGGGAAAGGGATGGGTTACAAGAGAGAAGACCCTATAGATGCAGCCTAGGGTAGAGGAAAGAACACTGGACTTGGAGTCAGAGGACTTGGGTTCAAATTCTGGTTCTGTGTCACTTTGGTCGCTTACCTTCTGTGGACCTCAGTTTCATCATCAGCAAAAATGGTGGAGTTGGATTAGTGATGTCTAAGATGCCTTCCAGCTCTAAGTCCCAAGATCCTAGGGAGTCAGGAAACAAGGTAAGAGGTTGTTGCCACGATTCAGGCATGAGACAAAGTTGGTGGCCATGGGAATAGAGTAAGGAAAGAGAGATGTGCCATTTCCCTGAATCATTTCACTAAAACTAGTCCACGTAGCTGAAGTCAAATTAAGACATGGAAAAGTTATTTAGCCTGAAAAAAACCCACAAACTTTTAGAATAATTTCTAAGGAAATGGTACAACTTTGAGGGGCAAATTATTGCAAAGTACTGTAAATACCCCCTTTAAAGATTTTTGCAAGGGAAGAAAACAATTGCTTTCCCAGTGCGTCACAGAAGAGGTCCATAAAAGTATCTAAGAACCTGGGAGATAAAAACCCACTAAAAGCTCAGCAGTCAAAACTGAAAGTACTTGATTCTTGATTGATATCAGCTGAATGAAACCCCAAATGTAGAGCTAATTAGATGGAAGAGCCATTTGTAAAAAGAAAAAAATCTAAGAATAGAGGCGCTGATTAATATGCGGATATAATTAGCCAACCTGCTGACTAGCTAATGCTTTGCATGTGGCATGATATTCAAATGCCATCATGCCCTCCTCACTGAGGCAGGAAAAAATGCTGGCACAAAAAAATAAGCATAATTGAATTGCATTCAATCATGTTCAATGTAGGACACTTCACACCCCACAAGCCGCAGGTCTCTCTGCCAAGTTTTCTCTCTGTGAGATTAGGAAGATTCTGATAGAGTAGAAGGGGATGGCAGCTTGGACCAATGTTTGCAGAAATCATGGGTATCAAGACAATAAGGCAAAAACTCTTAGTATCTAGACTAGCCAAGTCTAACGCCGTGAAATATGCAGAGCTTTCTGAGATTTAATCAATGTAGCTTTCTTTTTTTTTTTTTAATCAATACAGTCTTCCTAAAGGAGGTAAGAAGTAAGCATACTAGAAATCGTTTCTGGCCTTGATGTTGGAGGACTGAGCAAGCAGCCATGCCGTGAGATAACTGTGTTACATGCTACTCAGCATGATAGAATGGATAACGAGCTGAATTTGGATCATAGACTGAAATACGCAATCAACCTTAGAAATCATGTGGTCCAACCCTCTCATTTTACAGATGAGTAAAAAGGTCCTTTGATACAGATGGGAAGGGAAGAGAAGAAGCATTTATCAAGCACCTACTATATGCCAGTCACTGTGCTAAATGTTTTTACAAATATTACTTTCCTTAATCCTCACAACAACCCTAGAAGGTATTTATGCTCCCCTTATAGCTAAGGAAACTGGGGCAGACACAGGCTAAGTGACTGGCCCAGTCACACAGCTAATAAATATCTGAGGCTGCATTAGAATTCAGGTCTTCCTTCCCCAGGCAGGACTCCCCACCTGCCTATGGCGCTCTGGGTAGTTGCCTTTCTGATGTCTTCATCTGGTGGGAATCTTCTTAGGCCACATAAAAGATCAAACTTGTTCTGGGAACAGCGGCCCCCCAGTCTGCATCTAGTTGCTGCCAGCCCCTTCATATGAGCTATTGTATCTGACTTCAGTTCCTCAGGCCCAGCATGCCCCAATCTGATTCCCTCCAGACCAGAGTTCCTAGCTTCTGCTTCCAGAAAGGAAAGGTATCTTCTGTCCCAGAACAGGCGCCAATGGGATTGGAATTTATCTACTTGGGCTCTCTGACCTGAAGTCATTGATCCCAGACCTGGGCTATGAGCTCTCCTGAACTTCAGTCTTTTCACTATGACCTTTGCCTTGAGGCTTATACCTTTTACACCTCTCTAGAGCTTTACCGATCTGGGAGCATACAAGTAAAGGAACTAGATCTTCTGACTTTGGTCCCCAAGTTCAGAGCTGTACTGTATCTTGTCCCTAATGACTGGTCCCTCTTCTGCCATTGAAAATGATGTCAGAGCTGAAAAGGACCTTCGAGAAAGGAAGACAGAGGGAATAAACACTTACACAGCACCTGCTATGTGCCAGGGATATAGCACCTACTAAGCGCTTCACAAATACTTCTCATTTGATCTTCTAGTCTAAGTCTCTCATTTTACAAGTGGTGGCCATCTCCAATTCATCCTGTCTAACCTTGTTTGTATTTAGGTGTCTGCATGTTTTCTCCCCTATGAGACCATGAGTTCCTTGAGAGGAGCAGGGACTATTTGTTTTTTGTCTTTCTTTTTATCCCTTGTGCTTAGCACAGTGCCTGGCACATAATAGGTACTTAACAAATGTTTGTTAACTTACTGACCAAGAGAAGTAATATAAGAAGGTAATATGTGGCAACATCAGGATTCAAATCCAGGTCCTCTGATTACAGACCACCATGGTGCTCTCAGAGGATCATGTAAAGCTCTTGGCAGCATTAACCTCTACATTTCTGTATTTCTTTTTCCAGCACAATGACTAGGCACTGCTCAGTCAAGGCCACAGGGGCTGGTGAACAGGGTCAATCTCTGTCCTTTCCATGTCATCCTGGTTTGCTTTGAGTTCGTTGCTCTGGGGTTGCCTAATTTCTTGATAGGGGTTGGAGGCTCCCCAATTCTTATAATCATTGACTCGTTACTCCCGCCCCAGCTATTCCTGGGGAAAGTTGCTATCAATAGATTTGCTAGCTATTGAAATGGTTGTGGGCTCAAAGTCTAAAGGTTCTTCACAGCAAGAGATAAATTAAAAAACCTACCTAGTGTACAAACACAAGTCAGGTATGGAACAACTAGTTTATTGCCACACAGAAAAAGAAATAGTAAGCAATAAGGAATTAGAGAATTATGAGAATAGACTCCAATTGGGAGGCTAATATTGGAGCCTAATTGGAACACAAACAGGTTTTTCAAATCTGCTTTTTAGCTCATTCACAAAGTCACTTTTTAGCCAATTCATCCACTGATCACACTCTACCAAACATCAAGTGGGATGTCAAATACCAATGTTTTCTTTGTCTCACAGCTGATCTTGTTACTACAGCTGCAGTCACAGCTGCTGCAATTGATACTACCCTTGTTGTGGACACTAACAGGCTTTCCAGGGCCTTCTGGTGTTCACAAGGTCAATTCTAGAGGAAAGGAAACTAAAGGAAAAACAAGGCAGGGCAGGACCTCCAGCCAAAACCCAGCTAGTCAGATCCATGTTCCATGTGAGGATCAGGGGTCCAAAGGCCCCCACGATTATGCTGAGGTAGAAAAGGTCCTTTCCTTCTTTTATCACCATACTGGAATCAGATTTTGTCTTTTTAAGGTACTGCTTCCAAGGGAACCACCAGCTGGAAGTCATCTCTTCCACCAGGCACCCCAAGTTATCAACTTTTCTAGCTTAGCAACCAATCTGGAGGATTCAATCCAATGATGAGTTACACCTAGCTGGAAGGAGGCAGAGAATATCTGTGCATCCTAGAATTTCTATCTTGTCCTCCAAGGACAAACCAGAAACTATTTAGGAATACTCCAAGATTGAGGGGTGGGAGTGGTAGGTATCTATGTACATATAGGGAAATCTTGTCATCTGTCTGGGTTGGCTCTTTAATTGTCTTTTGCTTTGAATTAATGTGGCCTCTTGGCCCACCATTGGTTGGGACTCAGGATTTATAATTTTAAATAGATACTGACCCATACCAAAATTGAGACAGCATCCAGAGAGAGGCCACATGGAGAGGAGAATGGGAGCTAGGCAATGCAAAACGCATTTAGATCAAATTTACGTATTTTGGTCAAAGTTACCCTAAGGGTTAGCTACCTACGAGGAAAACAAGAAATTATTTGTTCAGTAAATTAGCTCCCTTATTTGTCTGTTCCCATCAGAGATGGGAAAATGTATTTTCATTTAGAAACTCACTTAAAAATGTGACCTCCTCCCCCACAGTTCTCTTCTCTTGTAAGAGGCAGTCCAGTTAAATGGGCAGTAAACACAGGCTCCTCCAAAAGGGCAGCAACTGCTTCATCTGACTCAACTTTAACAGAGAGGAAAGAAGAAGCCACTATGTTCTGTCCTTTCATTTTCTCTTGTTAATTAGTGTAGGCCAAGAGATGGCTCTCCAGCGACTCCAAAGCAGCCAGATGGTAACCCTGACATTGGCTCCCAAAGAACCAAAATGAGCCAAGTCTGAGCTAACAAGAGGCCCTGCTGAATGTCTTATTAAAACAAGACATTGAAGGCAAGTTGACAAGGTGAGGTGCCAAGTCCCTCTTAATATTGGTGTGGAATTTTTCTATTGAAGCTGAACATATCACTGCTCTTCAAGTTGTTTTTTGTCCATTGTGTTGTCTCACAGACAGGTTCCTTTTCAGGTCTTGCTTGATACAAGCTCAGCAATTAGCCTTGTTCTCAAAGGTGTCTTCTGAAAAGTCATTCACCATAGAGTACACTATTCTTCTGGTCTCGGACTATGATGCAGGCCTATTATCTTTGGAGGAACATGTCTTTGTTCAGTCTTCCCCCCTGCCTGGGGTGTTCTCTCTCTTTTTCTCTATCTGTTGGCATCCCTAGCTCCTTTCAAGGTTCAATTCACTATCCACTTCCTAGTCTAGACTTTTGATGGTCTCTCTAGTTGTTAGTGCCCCCCACTCCATTACTTTGTATGTATTTTGTACACATTATTTACATCCTGTCCTCACAAAAGGAAACAAATTCCTTTAAGGCAAAGAATGCTCTGGTTCTGTCTTTGTAACACCCCTTCACCTTATCCTAATATACTATATTCACTTAATAAACACTGCTTAGAATAAATTGATGTTTGTGCATACTCAGCACTATAATTGAATGCTATAGAAGTCCATTCTAATGCTGGTGGTGAAGGATAAAATAAACTAGGACTCATGACACGTCATTATTATCTCTATCAAGTGGCAGACCCTGACCCACCACAGAACAAATCTATCCTCTCAGAGGAATCTTCTGCAGTCTGTATATCACTGAGGTAACTCAGTGTAGGAAAGGCAGGAATTGGGGGGTTTCCTATAAGAGCACAGTGCAAAGGTCACCAGTTCCATCTCATCTCTATTGTCTTCCCGACTCCTAAGGGTCATCTGCCTGGCACTAATGTTAACTCCCAGAGAACTAAGAAGTGAAAGGAATTTACTCATCCCAACCCAAATAACTGACATTTGCCTAAAGGATTTGCTCCTAAAGAGGAAGCAAAGTTGTCAAAAGACAGATTTGACCTGAGGGTATCTTGAGGTACTAACTCACAAGAGAGTCCTAACAGCCTGAGGCTATTAGTCAACTCAGAAGAGTTAGAAGTCCCTGGCAATAAAATAGCCAGGAAGAAGCTAGCTTCCAGGAGATCAATAGCCGATGGAAGCAAATACTCAGTGGAGAAACAGCAAATGACAACTTCATAGCCAGGACTGCAGCTCAACAGATGACATCAGCTGCTCACAGCCCAGTGGAGAAACCAGCCCATCAACAACACTGCTGCCAAGCCTATGGATGATAGATAGCAGCTTTGGAGATAGACAAGTTTCCATCCAGGTAGCCACTTTAAGGAGTATGCTCCACTTGGGCATGAGTTTCCTTTCTCCCACCAGTAGGAGTAATAGTAATCAGTGGGATACTATACTATTCTGCATATGAGTCGGTAATTTTTCCTTATGTGGCAAAATAAAATTGCAACACAGGCAGGCTGAGACAGAGTTTTGTCTGAGGCAAGACAAGATTTTATTAATAGAGACATATAAACTGTTAGTAAAATGGGGAATGCTGGCCATCTCAGCCAAAAGACAAGGACTGGGGCATGATCAATTTATTACTTAGGCTAGCAATAAATAAATTGGGTCAATGATCTCTCTCAATGACCAAAGACCTTGAGTGAGGACAGACAGGCCCTTTTAAACTTAAGTATGTCTTCCTTCTTTTTGGCCAGACAGTATGTCATGTGGATCTCTCCTGGCAAAAGAAAGACAATTCCTATTGATAGACATTTTAATAAGGAAATGGGGTTACCTCAACTCCTCCCTATAGCTTCCTTATTGGAAGATAGGCGTAATCCTCAAGTGATAGGATCAGATTAGTCTGTGGTGAGGAAAAGTGGGTTGGCCTTCAGGCGTGGCTGATTATGTCCCTCTTTGGCAATTAAAGAATGTTAATTGCTTGATGGGTGTCAACCACCTCTAGTAATCTTGGCTAAAAATTCCCTCTGGTTGTTTTTCCCTTGAAGACCAAATCACCCCTAACTTTAACAAGAAAAGAGAAGGACAGGAGAGTCTTCCCCCAAGGAGAAGCCCAGCCCAAGCTGGTTCTTTGTTTATCTATAAGTGACCCTGGACAAGTCACTGTGCCAGTAAGGCAAAATGGGCTTAGTTTAACGGGTGCCCTTGAGGAGTTTGGCTTTTGTTTATGGTGAAAGTACTTTCACCTGTTAAACGCTAAGCCCCAGGCCCAAAGCCCTATCA
>CM053623.1:34575756-34616218 GCA_028646595.1 Phalanger gymnotis | reverse complement strand
ATGGGGTAAATTATCTCACATAAAAGTGGCAAGAAAAAGCAGTTCTGTAGAAAGGGAAGAAGGGGCAGGTGAGGGCGAATGAATGAATCTTGTTCTCATTGGATTTGACCTAAGGAGGGAATAACATACACACTCAATTGGGTATCTTACCCCACAGGAAAGAAGGAGGAAGGAGATAAAAAGGGGGGATGATAGAAGGGAGGTCAGATAGGGGGAGGAGGTAATCAAAAGCAAACACTTTTGAAAAGGGACAGGGTCAAGGGAGAAAATTGAATAAAGGGAGATAGGATAGGAAGGAGCAAAATATGGTTAGTCTTTCACAACATGAGTATTGTGGAAGGGTTTTGCATAATGATACCCATGTGGCCTATGTTGAATTGCTTGCCTTCTTAGAGAGGGTGGGTGGGGAATGAAGAGGGGAGAGAATTTGCAACTCAAAGTTTTAAAAGCAGATGTTCAAAAAAAAGTTTTTGCATGCAAGTGGGAAATAATATATACAGGCAATGGGGCATAGAAATCTATCTTGCCCTACAAGAAAGTAAGGGAAAAGGGTATGAGGGGGAGTGGGGTGACAGAAGGGAGAGATGACTGGGAAACAGGGCAACCAGAACACACACCATCCTGGAGCGGAGGGGAGGGTAGAAATGGGGAGAAAATTTGTAATTTAACTCTTGTGAAAATCAGTGCTAAAAACTAAATATATGAAAGAAAGAAAGAAAGAAAGAAAGAAAGAAAGAAAGAAAGAAAGAAAGAAAGAAAGAAAGAAAGAAAGAAAGAAAGAAAGGAAGAAAAGAAGGAACGAAGGAAGGAAGGAAGAAAAAAATTAGAATATTAAAAAAAGAAATGGTAGATAATAAAGCCCAAAGCGTAAACAAAGAAACAATGCTGCATGCCCACCTTCTTTATAATTTCCACTATTGTTATTAAAGGCTAAAAGTTTACTTCTGCAACATCATGGGTACCTATTGAAGTATACCAATGTATAAGGCAAAGAAAGAAATTAAAGTCTGGGAGACCATGGCCCAGAACCAGAAAGGGTGAGATTTAATACAGTTTGAACTGGCATCTGCTGGGTGCTAGGCAAAAGAGGCAACATGGCATGGTAGATAGACACCTGACCTTGGAGTCAGGAAGGTTCAAATCCAACCTTTGCCACATGCTGGCATGCATGACCTCAGTCAAGCCTCTTAATACCCCCAGCTAACTCTATAAGACTCTAAACTGCAGAGCAGATGATGATCTATGCTGGTAGAGATGCAAAGAGAGTTTCTTCTAGGAGAGTTCCCTATACCAGTGAAGTCACAGGTGCCCAACTCTCCCCTTTAAAAAGTACTGGGAACTGTGCTAGATACTGAAGATATAAACACAAAAATGAAATAGTCCCTGCCCTCAAGGTCTTCATTTTGGTATAACCCAAGGCACAACTTAATCACTCTGAACAAGGTTGGGTGGGTGCACAGATCACTAGCCCCTTCTCCATTCAATTTCTATCTTGTCAACACAGAGAATAACACTGGAGCAACACGGAAACCAAAGGTCAATGGTATGGATCAAATGTACTGCAACAACAACTCTCTTCAACAGAACTTTGAGTCAGTCTGAGTCAGTCTGAGTCAGTCAGTCCACAAGCATTTCTTAAGCACTTACTACATGCCAGGCACTGTGCTACCATGGAGGATTCTTGCAAAAAGGCAAGAACACAGTCCTGCCCTCAAGGATCTCACAGTCTAATTGGTGGGGCGGGGGGGACATATATGATAATAACTACCTATGTACAAGATGGATACAGAGTAGACGGAAGGTAATCTAAGAAAAGAATGAAGTAGCAGCTGGGTAAACTAGAAAAAATCCTTCTATAGATGGCAGGATTCGAGTTGTCTTGAAGGAAGATTGAGTGTCTTGAAGGAAGCCAGGGAAGCTAGAAAGTGGAGCTCAGGAAGGGGAGCATTCTGGGAATGTGGGAACAGCCAGTGGAAAGGAACAGAGATGGGAGAATTGTCATGTTCAAGGAAGTTATGTGGAGTGTTATGTGGCTAGATCATAGAGTGTTTGGGAGTGGAGAACAAGAAGACCAGAAATGTAGGAAAGAGCCAGGTCATGAAGAGCTTCAGTTGCCAAATAGAAGAGTTGATATTTGATTCTGGAAGTAATAGAGAGCCACAGGACTTTAATAAGTAGAGGGATCATGTGTTGGGACCTGCACTTTGGTGGCCCAATAGAGAATGATGAACTGGAGTGGGGAGAGACTTGAGGCAAAACCAAATAGAAGGCTATCATATTAATATAAAGCACTTTTCCCTACAATGACTTTGGGTGACACTTAAGTAGCATCTTACTATTCCATTCATTTGGCCAGAGGTTAAGTCCATTCTACATGAAGAACAAAGATTCTCTCCCATTAAGACTAATACTAGGGTTGATCTCCCTTCCACACACATAACCTGCCCACTTCCCTGCCATCTTGCTGCCAACAAGCATTTATTAATCACCTCCCATGGACCAGGAAGTGTGCCAGGTGCTAAGAATAGAAAGACAAATGCAAAATAGTTCTTTCCCTCTAAGAACTTATAATCTAGGTAGAGATAACACATATAAGTACAGGTATACATAAAAGAGAAAGTCATAGTGGGAAAAAGACACTAGAAGATGAAGAGGTCAGGAAAGTCTTCATTGGGAAGGTAGACAGACCAAAACTCATTGATTAGGTCAATGGCTATCTGGGGACAGAGCCAGCAGTGTTATGCAAGGGTTAGGTTTGATGAGTCTAGCTTCTCAGTGACGTCAATGATAGAATGGAAAATGGATTCCACTCTTCTTCAGCTGACACCAGTCAGTGGAGTGGGAAGTGGCTAACAATCTGGAAACTCAGGAATTCAAAAATACTTATGAAGATAATGAAACTCAGCCCTCTTAGTCACACTCCTATTGCTCTGATATCTATCTGATTCATGCACTTTAAGGGAAAAACAGCTCTGTGCGTCCTATTTCCAAAAGAGGAGCAGTTATGTTGAATCTCTCTGGGAAATTATCAAATTCTAGCTTTTCTGAGCTAGTTATCATAATATCATATCCCCAGTAATATAATCATCACAGCATTGTTCTTGAAAGTGCTCATACACTATGAGGAAATGAACACTAACAAAAACTTCACTTCAGAGTCATCAAGCAAAGCCAAATCAGCCTCAAGCCAAGTATGGATGCACAGTCTCTTACATAAAGATACCATCTTGATCTATGCTTCATTTGTATCTTCTCTTGGCCTCTTTTGCTTCAAGCTCTGAGGAAGAGGTGACCTTTTCCTTACTGAGGCCAGTTCTTCTACTTGAGTCTTCAGCTCCCCAATCTTAACTCATTTAACCCTTCCATCTCATCAAGCTATCACCCTGTAGCTTTCCTTGTTGTTATTACCAAACTCCTAGAAATCGTTATCTATACTCTTTGTATCTAGTCACTAAGTCATCATTTCTTAACTCCTTGCAACCTAAAGTTGGTGACCTCTCTGCAAGGTCTCCAACAACCCCTCTACTGCTAATCTAGTGTTCTTTTCTCATTTCTCACTCTCATTCGGCTTTTTCCCCCTTCCTCCTCTTTTGACACTGTCCACCACTCCCTTCTTCTTGATCGTCTCACTTTCTCTGTCTTCTTTGACACTGCTCTCTTATAGTAAACCCCCTACCTGTCTAATCATTCTAAGTCTCCTTTATTGGATCATCATTCATTGCCTGACCCCCAAAACACAGGTGCATATATTTTTATTGTAATTATTTGTGTCTTGGCTTGGTGCTCTTAACATGTTCATGGTGCTGTGGGAAAGAATGCAAGCCTAAGTTCTAATCCTGGCTTTTCAATACCTGTGTGATCTTAGGCATCTCCACTCCATAGGCTTCATTTTCTTCATCTGTAAAAAATGAGAAGATTGGAATAGATCTATAAAGTACCTTCTAGCTGCAAAATTATAATACTCTGATCCTATAATCTTTATCCAGTGACTAACAAATTGAAGGTCTGCAGTGGTCAGATTGGGAAGTTGCACAGAAAGACATAGGTAACATTACCCAGGATCAGGTGGCATAGAAGGCATGTAATCTGTATCAGTGGATCAAAAAAGATAGCATGTAAAGTGCTTTGCACACCTTGAAGTGCTATATAATAAATGTCAGCCCATGACTCGGCTACACTCTTAACCTGGATCCTTCCTCAGTTCCTGGGGCCCCCTCACCTCTCACCCTCTATCCCTTCTCACAGTAGAATATCCCACCATGCCATCTCCCATCTCCCATTAGTGGGTTCCTTTGGGCCTCCATTTTTGGTGAAAGTCCCAAGCCTACCAGCCCTCATTCCCCTCCAGACTGTGCTTCTGACATTTTGGACTTCAGCACCAATGGATATCTCCCTCTGCCCTTTTTTACCATTTTTGTGTGTTGTCTTGTCTGACAATAATGGATCATGTCATCTATTAGAATATAAACCCCTTGAAGGCAGGGACTCTCTTTTTACTTCAATTTGTATCTCCTTGCCTTACCTTGAAAAGGGTACCCACACTAACGGAATAGCAGATTCCTCAAAATAATCAGCATGTTCCTCTCTTGTAATTCAACAAATATTTGTTAAGCATCTATGGGGAAGGTACTGTATTAAGCCTTGAGAGTACAAAGACCAAGATGGAAAAAGTGCCTGCCCTCACGGAATTTAAATTCTACTTGGGGAGTAAGGGGAGAGGAAGAACACATATACACATGAATAAATACAAAATATATACAAGGTAAAAAAGGCAGCAAGGTGGTATAGTGGATAGAGTACTTGAAGAAAGAAGATCTGAGTTCAAATCCTGCCTCAGACACTTGTCAGCTATGTAATTTAAGAAGTGATTTAATCTCAGCTTCAGTCTCTTCTCCAAAGTGGGCGCAATGATAGCACCTATCCTGAAGGACTATTTTGACCGTCAGCGGAGATAACAAATGTAAAATTCTTGCAAACCCTAAAATGCTATATAAATGCTGTCATTATTATTATTGTTAAATACAAAAAGGCTCATCCCATTCATTTTCATATTCCCCAGTGCCTTGAACATACAAGGTGCTTAATAAATGCTTATTATTTATTCAATTTAACATTTATAGATCTTGTCAAGTTTTTACTTGTTTATTTTTCTAATGAAGGATTCTAGATGGGCTGGAGAAAGAAAAGCTAGAACTTGGTTCAGCAATAATGGGGAGTCTTAACTGGGATGTTTTTGTTAATCTTTCCTACAAACATAGCACGGATGACAGCTCAGAGACCAGTCAACCAGCTGATACCAGTCACAGGATGCATCTATGCTGATATCTGAATGAATCTGCGGTCTAGCAGGCAATCCTGCCCTTCCAAAGGATCTTAAGGACCTTGGCCTAACTAACATTGACAACCCAAGTATTTCCTTGACCATTGCTTTGATAATTCTGAACAATGAGCTTCAGCCAAAGTAATTCTGTGTCACTCCTCAACTGAAATAGCTAAGAGTTCAGCCATTGAAGGTAAGACAAGACCTCAAAGTCTTGCATGCAGTTTAATTAACATGCATTATTAATTGCAAATTTGATTTGAAATGAACAAAAGAGTTGTTCCCCTCTCATTCTTATGGATGACACAAGATACAGGAGATGCTGCCAATTCAATAATAGATTACTGTATACGTAGCTCAATTACCCCAAGTGAAATAGAGTAAATTGGACAGTATTATTCTGCAGAAGCTGAAATACTCACCTTGTATTAAGTCACAACTAATACTTTTTATTGGTCTAGTTGAAATCAAATTATAGTCCAGAACTCAAAATTGTAATGACCCTTCTTCACCCCCACCCCACCTCACATATCATTGTTTTGTGGCTGTTGTTCAGTCATTTCAGTCATGTCCAACTCTTCATGACCCCATTTGGGGTTTTCTTGGCAAAGACACTGGAATGGTTTGCCATTTCTTTCTCCAGTTCATTTTGCAGATGGAGAAATTGAAGCAAACAGGGTAAAGTGACTTGCCCAGGGTCACACACCTAGGAAGTGTCTGAGGCCAGATTTGAACTCAGGAGTATGAGTCTTTCTGACTTCAGGTCCAACACTGTCCATCATGCCACCTAGTTGTTTACACCTCTTAAACACATCTATCATGTCCTACAATTCTTTTTTTTATATGTCCTTGCCTGCTCTATTTCAATAACAATAATTAATAATTGCAGCTGATATTTCAAGGGCATTTTAGGGTTGAAAAGACACTTTATATGCATTATTTCATTGTAAACTTGATGTTTATGTTTATTTTAAAATTTATTTTTTTCAATTCTGAGCTCCAAATCCTTTCCCTCCCTCAAACTTCTCCTTCACCCATTGGAAAGGCAAGCAATATGATACCATTATACATGTGGAGTCACGCAAAAACATTTTCATATTAGCCATGTTTTTTTTAAAGCAAGAAAAAAAAAGTGAAAAAAATATGCTTCAGTGTATACTCAGAGTTCTTCAGTTCTTTCTCTGAAGGTGAATAGAATTTTTCATTATGAGTCTTTTGGAATCATCATGGATCATTGTATTGATCAGAGTAGCTAAGTCTTTCACCATTGATTATCATTACAATATTGCTGTTTCTGTATACAATATTCTGGTTCTGCTCAGTTTGCTTTGCATCAATTCATATAAATCTTCCCAGGCTTTTCTGAAACTATCCTACTTGTCCCTAATCATATACCACAACTTGTTCAGCCATTCCCCAATTGATGGGCATCTTCTCAATTTTCAATTTTTTGCCACAACAAAGAGGGCTGCTATAAATATTTTTATACATATAGGTCATTTTCCTTTTTATTTGATCTCTTTGGGATACATACTTCATGGTATTAGTATTGCTGGATCAAATGGTATACAAAGTTTCATAGACCCTTTAGATATACACCCAAATTGTTCTTCAAAATGGTTGAACCACTTCACAACTCCACCAACAATGCATTAGTGCCTCAATTTTTCTACATCGCCTCTAACATTTGTCATTTTCTATTTCTGTCACATTAGCCAATCTGATCAGTGTGAGGTTGAAAAAAATATTCATTAATCATACACAGGAATGTCTCTACTTCCTGCATCTGTTGGGATGGTCACTTTAGGTTGGGCTAGAACACTTAAGTGAGAGTACTTAAAAATTTTGAGGGACAGTTTTAATAGACTCTCTCCTTATTTGTCTTTCATTCTTGAAGAGGACCATGACATCAGGGAGGTGATACCATGACATACAAGTGAATTGGATTTAAGAGAGGGAGAGCTATGCAAAGTCACCAGCCTTACTTTCTCCTCCAGAGCCATCTGGGTCCAGTGGAGAGATAAATATCAGGATGGCTGGAGATGGCCCTTGACTCTCTCCACAATGGTGGAGAGAGTGTTTGCTCTTTGACCTTCCAAGAGCTAATGAGAGAACACATTCTCTACTGGACCCTGGTCCATGTATGGTCTGTTCTTGTCATTTTGTTGTGTGGAGAAGCCCTGGGGTAGAAACTCCACAATGTTCATCAGTAATTTGTCTTTGGATAACTGGAGAGTTGCCTGAAGGAAGGACCCTGAAGGGTGAAACAACATGTCCCTGAACTCACAGCTAGTATGTGTCAGAGGCAGCACACAAGCCAGTGACTTTCTGAGTCTAAAGCTCCAGCCTGAATCTCCCCTCTGGTTGCCTCTCAGTGTATATATAGAGTCATTGAAATGGAAGGAATCCTAGATTTTGAGCTGGAAGGAATTCTAGATTTTGAGTTGAAAGGGACCATCTTGTCCAACTCCATCTCATTTTTGAAAGGTTAAAAACCTGTGTCCCAGAAATCGAACAGCAAGAGAATGGCAGAGCCGGAACTTAAAATCAGATCTCCCAGATCTTGGACCAGTTCTCTTACCATCTCACCAAGCTGCCAAGTGCCAATAGCATGCATAATATCTTCACCCTGATGTTCCCAATCATACTCTGGCTGCTGATCAGCTGCATTCTGGCTGCAGGGAAACTAGAAAAGTTTTGTTCTTTTTCTTTCTTTTTTAGTTTACAACATTCATTTCCACAAGCTTTTGAGTTCTAAATTTTCTCCTCCTCCTCTCCCCCGCCCCACCACAGACAGCACGCAATCTGATATAGGCCCTACATATACATTCACATGAAACATATTTTCACATTAGTCATGTTGCAAAGAAGAATTATCACCAATGAAATGAGTTGTGTTCTTTTTCTAAAGTCCATCCAAACCCTTAGATTATGTGACCCATGTAATACATTGAGTCATGGTAGCTGGCATAAGGCCATTGCCTCCCAGAACCATAGGAATTTTTAAAGCTTGGAGATCATCTCTTCCAACCCCCTCATTTAGCAGCTGAGAAAACCAAGACCCGAAGATCCCAAGACCCAAGGTCATCTTGTGAGAGGATGGCAGAAGTGAGACTAGAACCCAGATCTGACTTTCAGGCCAGCATGTTTGCTGCTACATCATGATGCCTTCTCAATATCTTCCCTTTCTTTGTGTTGTTGTGTTAGGATTAACAATATCCCCTGTTGCTTCTCCACTCATAATGCAAAGGCAAGTGTAGCCCTAGTCTGATGAAACTTCCATGGTTAGGTGGTTCTGTCTTTAGCAGCTTAAGAAATAAAAAGGAGGACATATGATAAAGACTTTTGGCTAGGACTAAAAAAAATGTATTTTTAATAACAATAGCTTAAATTTATATAACAATTTAAGGTTTTTGAAGAATTTTCCCCAAAACAACCCAGTGATGTAGCAAATGTAAGTAATGATGCTATCTTTTCCTTATGAATGAGAAAATTGAGGCTCAAAAAATGTTAGAGGACTTGCCCAAGGTCACTCACACAGCTCAAAGAGTGACAAACTGAGACTTGATCAATTACACCCTGGTTTCAAATGCTGAAATGCATTTTGGCTGCTTGGCACCATGCACCAGCAGACAAGGGTCATGAGCTGTATCTCCTCTGCAGCTCAACAAGCATTTGAGTGCCTACAAAATGGAAACAATCCCTGCTATTAAGATGCCTCTGTTCTACAGGGTAAAAACAAGACTATTGTGGATAAGGATTCACAAATATATACAAAGTAAATACCAGGAAAATTCAGGGAGAGAATGCACTCAACATGGTGAAGGGGAGAGAGTGGGAAATAAGGAAAGGCAGGAGGTGGTACCTGAGTCATGCTTTAAAGGGATCTAGGAACTTGGTAAGAAGTTTGTCTTTGAAAATCAAAGTTGCGTATATTTGATACTAGAGGCAATGGAGAGCTATTGAATCTTCTTGAACAATGGAGTGTAACATGGTCAAACCTGCACTTTAGAAATACAATCTGGTAGCTATATGGAAGGTGAATTGAAGTGGGGTGAGAATTGGTGTAAGGAAAACAATTAGGAGGCTTTATAACAATCCAGGCTAAAGGTGATGGGGGCCTGAGCTTGGGTGGTGGCTGTGTGAGCTCAAAGAAGAGATATGAAATATGTTGTGGATTCAACAGTCCCTAGCATCTTCATGGGTTGGAAAATTCAGAGATCTCAGTAACCTAGATTTTGTTTAAACAGCATCATTATAGGCAATGTTCTTTTATCAATTCCCTCCAATTTTAATCCTAGACTTTTGAAAACACTTCAGCACTTACGGACATCTAGTTTGTCTCCATCATCCTTTTGATGACCCATTATTTTGATTTTGGGGACAAATTTAGTATTCCATTATTTGCACTCACATAGTATCACTGGAGGAATATCGATATCAAAAAATTAGGGTTTTGTTTTGGGGTTAATTCTTGGGTCACCATTAAAAGCATCATACAATTTCCAAAATGCATCCTAACTCAACTATTCAGTTCTAGCTCTCACCTGCTCTGTTTATTCACACTGATGGACCAGCTCTAGGAGCTGTCCATGCAACTTCATATCATAAACCAGACAGTGGGCTGTCTTCATCTAGGGTTTTCCCCTATGTGGATAGTTAGATCAAACTCTTCTGAATAATTAAGAATCTCACTGACAAGGCTCTCCAATTTGTCAGAGCTTGACACAACTAGCATGATATCATCTGCAAACAGGAGCCTCTAGAGGACCCTACCATTTATAGGGAACTCCTCTTCAATTGATACGTCATGCTGGATCTCCTCCATGATGTTGTCAAATGCCTTTGGCAAGTATGCCTACCTGTTCTGTTCCTAACTGGATTTTAAGCTATCAGTGGGCTGCCAATCAAAGTTATCCAAGCATTAACTTTGATCAAATGAGATCAGAGAATTATATAAGGTCCCTGGAAGGGACATGAGAGGTCAGTTAGTCCAACTGACTCATTTTATGGGTGAGGAAACTGAAACCCAGGGAATGGTGTGACTGCCTGAGATTAGAGGGTTAATATATTGAACTTGTGGATCTTGAGGTAGAAGGGACCTGAAAGGCCATGTAGCCCAATCCCCTCACATTTTATAGGCAGGGAAATTGATTTTCCACCAAGAGAGATAAAACCAGAGAGAGTACTTAACTCCACTTTTTTGTAGCTGTTTAAAGGTCATGAATTTCATGAAGGAAAGGACACACTCATTGCAGTACCTGGAGCCTTATACCCAGTATTTTGGTTTTCTTGAATAATAGTATCAAACTTGAGTTTGATGTCCATATATTTTATTTTCATGGAGGCTTGTCAGGCAATCTCCCTTGTTAGAACAAAACTCCCTGGTGCCCTCAGGCAGACACTTGATAGAATATGAAAATAAAAAAGGACATCTGGGAGGTAGCCCCAGTGCTGATGGTAATGAAGCCTAATTTAGGACAGGACTCCTACAATCCAAAGAAAGGCTGATTGCCCGCACAAAGGAGACAGATGTCAACAAAGGCATTATGCCCCACCCTCCTGACATTTCCATCCCTGAATTGCTGTCATTTGCTTTCAAACTTCTATTGGTTAAGAGCCAATTGTCAAAATACAAAGGATGGTGTCAGTATTACTTCTGCTAATGATCACAATAATTAATAAAGAAGGGATGATTCCATTGGTACCTGTCACTGACATATTTATTATACAGCAGAACTACTCTTCCATGCCCATATACTTATACTTCAATGAAACTATGATCTCAAAATTTATCTGCCCCACCCTCCAAGATGCAAATCAAATCCCATCCATGTTTTCTCATTATATGCGATATTTGTTGGCGTCCTCCCATAAATTCTCCTTAGAGACTCTACCCAACACATCATTGATATGCCTATCAGTCATTTTTGGCACACTATGGATACTAGGATAGACTATAATCTCTCGCTCTTGATACATAACTGCCCACATCCTTTTTCAACCATCTATTTCCTAGATGCTATTTCTTATATCACTTCTTGTGCACAAGCCATCATCAATAATATGTTATGGCCATGGCCCCCTCATTAGCTAAAGAATGCAAATGATAAAAGGGAGAGGGAATCCTTATGGCACATCAGTGTTTGGTGTTTCTCTAAGAAATTAAAATGTCAGGAATCACTGCGCCCCATTAACAGCCTACTGGGGAAGGGCTAAACAAACTATGGTACATGCATATGATGGAAAATCACTGTGTTGTAAGAAACAATAAACATAATGACTAGAGAGAAGTGTGGGAGGCCTTATACAAACTAAGGCAAAGCCTCAAAAACAATTTCACAATGACCACAATAATGTAAATCAAAAGAACAACAATAAAAAAAATTTTGTTTGAATGTTGGATCCAAAGAAGGTAGAAAGGAAAAAATGGAGGGAAGGGAAAGAGCATTTATTAAGTTCTTACCATGTGCCAGGCACTGTGCTAAGGGCTTCATAGATAATATTTTGTATGATCCTTACAACAACCCTATATGTGCTATTATTATTTCCATATTCTATTTGAGGAAACTTAGGCAAATAGTGATTAAGTGACTTGGCCCACATAGCTAGAAAAGAGTCTAAGGTAAAATTTGAACTCAAGTCTTTCTGACTCCATGCCCAGTGCTCAATTCATTGCTCCACTTAGGGACATGAAATGGCACTTCCCCCTCCCCCTGCTTTGAAAAGAGATGGGGATTATAAATGTACAAAATTGCCTAAAATGTCTAATTTTTTGGATATGGTGGCTGATTTTGAGGTGTTTTTTCCTCTTTTAAATTCTTTCTTTCACAGGATAACTGTCTGGGAAATGGAATACTTTGGAAAATGTAAGTGATGTGAAAACAAAAGCTGTCAATAAAAATTTATTTTTAAAAAGAATGACTTTTAAAAGAGAGTGAGAGACCACTGAGTCAAGTTTCTGTGTGTACCATTTCTCTGGGGTGTACGATTTCATTAGAATGGTGGTAGTGGTGGTAAGTGATTGAAAATTGAGTAAATGATGAGAAAGGAATGTCGGCAGTTCTTTCCTGAAACTTGCAAATGAAAGAAGGAGATACATAGTACGATAGCCTGACGATAGTCAGATGAAAGGTTTGGGCTTTTGTTTTATTTTTAACATTGAGGGAGACCTATGAAGAGGTGTGTTGTTGTCTGTTCTTGAAGAGGACCAAAATGACATCACTATGCTAGAGTCAAATTACAGTGTGTGTGATCAACCAACATGAGCTCAGAATGTGCTACCACAGGTAGGGCACAAATAGTCCATGTGAACATTTGGGGTGGATTCTCTACATTTGCACATCTCACATTTCTTTTGAGCTACTTCAATTCTGCTTTGCTTGTAGAGCACAGCACCATCTCTGATGAGGGCACGCCATGCTGAGCAGTCTTGTACCAGTGTCTCCCATGTCACATAATCAATTCCAAAGTTCTTAAGAAAGACCTTGAGAGTGTCCTTGTATCGCTTTTTCTGACCACCATGTGAACACTTGCCATGTGAGTTGTCCATAAAATAGTCTTTCTGGCAAGCAAAAGTTTGGGATTCGAACAACGGGGCCAGCCCATCAAAGTTGCACTCTCTGCAGCAGAGTTTGAATGCTTGGCAGTTTAATTCAAGTAAGGACCTCAGTGTCTGGTACTTCATCCTGCCAAGCGATCTTCAGAATCTTCCTAAGACAATTAAATTGGAAGCGATTCAGTTACACAGATGCATGTAGGTAGCAAGAAAGGAGCCACCAGATGGGGAGAAATTGAAGAGAAGAGAGTAAGGGAATGATGTGTGGGGCAAATAGCTTAGGGAGATGAGGGCATAGAATCAAAAGCACACGTAGAAAGGTCGATCTCTATAAAAAGACGGGAAACCTCATTCTCAGAAACATAAAAGTAGGAAGCTTTTAAAATGTGAATTTGGAAAGATAACCCTGGGAGGTCTCCTTGGTCTCACTGCCCATTCTCCAGTTCAGCCCATCCTCCACTCCAGCTATTAAAATGATCTTCCTAAAACTGCAATTCTGACCATGTTACCCCACCATTCGGTAAATGTCGATGGCTTTCCATTATTGTAACTTCCAGGATCAAAATAATTTTAAAGCCCTTCGAAGCTTGGCTCCCTTCTGTCTTTTCAATCATCTGATACCTTAACTCCTCTCCTCAAACTCTATAATTTAGTGGCCGTGGCTTCCTTACTGTTCCTCAAACAAGACACTCAATCTCCCAACTCTGGTCATTTTCAATGGCTATCTCCCATACCTGAAATTCTCCATTTCTTTTTTGCCTTCCTCCAACTCTCAGATAAAACCCCACCTTCCGCAAGAAGGCGTTTCTAGTCCCACTTCACGCAAGTGCCTTCCCTCTGTGATTTCCTCCCATTTGTCCTGCATACATCTTGTTTGCCCATAGTTGTTAATATATGTTGTCCCCCATTAGACTGTGAGTTCCTTGTGGTTTTGCCTTTCTTTGTCTCTCTAGCATTTAGCACAATCTCAGGCACGTAGTAGATACATAATAAATGCTTGTTGTCTTGTCATGACTAAGAATGGTCCTGATTTCCTCAGAAAAACAGTTCAGGTGGCATAGAGAGCTGCAGGGGAAAAGAGGTTCCAAACAGCTGTTACGGGGAAACATAACAGTCAAGCAGATTGCTATGCAATAAAAACAGAGTTGAGGTTAGATAACATGAATTTACAGTGAGATGTAACTGGTGGAATTGGGGGGTTTTCTATAGTATCATTAAGCAGCATAGGAGAGAAGGCACATGATGAGGGGGACCCGGAGTAGAGGAAAAGCAGGTTATGAACCATGGAAAGACAAAGAGGCTAGGGATTCAATGGTGGAAGACAACATGTAGTTCAACTGTTTATCTAATGGACCAAGACTGTAAAGGGTAACCAGAGTAGGACTGAGAGAATAGACAAGGAGGATGTGACTAGAGGTTACATTAAGAGCATAAGAATGTGTTCAAAAGGAGTGAGGAGGCAGAGGGAGGGAGGGAAGGGCAGAAGAGTATAAAGGGGAATTTAAGAGTTCAAGATGATGGAGGTGGCACAGTTATAGGTGGTAGTGAAATCTAATGTATGACCATCCCTGAGGATAGCTGAGGTCAAGTCAAGAGTAACATCATGAGAATTGAGAAGGTTAACGAACTGGAAGGCCATGGTGCTTGAAGGGACATTAATATGAATATTGAAATATCCAAAGACTGTGCCAGAGGTAGGGGTAGAGTAGAAGATTACAACATGGGTCCTTAACTCCTCTAGAAATGAAGAAGAATGTTCTGGAGGAATGAGCATGTGGATAGAGTGATAAAGATGAAGATAAAGATAAATAGAACAAATCTAAAAGATGCTGAAGAGTGATGGTGGGAGGTCTGAAGTCATAGTAAACCAATAGTAGACCAATTCCTCCTCCTGCCAAGTATGTCAAGGGAAACAAGAGAAGTATTTATATGTGGTAGTTAGGGTGGCCAGGAATACAATCTTTTCAGACGACCAAATTTCTGAGGGCCAAAAGCTAGGAACAGCATGAAATGATATTTTAAAAAATCGGACCAAGTAAAAGTCACATAAACCAAGGGATTTTATTCATTTAAACAAGGGGAAATAGAGTCAGATCACTGAACATTGCTCCCATTCCAAATGGGACAGCCTCGGATTTTTATAAATTTAAGGGGGGAATAGATCAAAAACTATGCAAAGATGTCAAGGATGTCATAACATTTTGTGGCTCCTATGTTTACATTCTCAATGTTTTACATTGTAAAAAAAAATGCCTCATAAGCAACCTTATGACTTCAGAAGAACATGCTTGTCATCTTGGTTCTAATGGTCAAGGTTGTTCCAAAATGGAGCTGATATTGTTCTTTCTCAATGAAGAGATGTAGTATTGAGGGGAGTCTGTTAATACAACTGGGATTCTAGCGAGCACAATGGAATAGGAGGGTAGAGAGAGATAAAGACTTATCCTTATAAGGGGTAAAAGGTAGAAGGATAAGGATCAACTGGAAAGGCATGAGAGTTCAGGGAAAGGTGGTAGAGAAAAATAATTTTCAGCTCCTATAGGAACCAAATCACAAGCATCTGGAGGAGTCAGGAATTTGCCAGCTATCAGATGGACAGAGAAACAATTGACCCTATCTTCCAGGGTCCTATAATGATTGAGTGGCATAAACTTCCCTGGTTTTTTTGTTCCAAAAACAGGGGAGTTAGTGGTATAGATCGTGAGGAGTTTAGGCCAGCAAGGTGAGTGCACATGCAGTAACCAGGCCCTGGGCTGAGCTAAACTCATTCTTAACGTCACATCACAAGACGGTGAGACACACTCAGAAGACATCCTGCATAGCAAGGATTCATAGACCTCTGAATTTCTGGTGGTTTTGAGTCCCCAACAACATGGACCCTGTTCTGACTCTGGCTCCCAGAAGCCTAGATGCTCTGGTGATTTCTTTAGGGCACTTTTCTACTAGAGCTAATCTGAAAAACCACTTCAAGCTGGTAACTGGTAACAGCTTTGTATGTTACTGAGATAGCATTTGCAATTTAACAAACATCTCCAAAGCTCTAATCTAAAGAAGAGAATAAAGTGAGAATTTCAATGACTGTGAAGGGCCAAGAGGAGAGATATTTTTGGCTTGTGTGGGAAAGGGGTCTTTTCTTTGTGATCCTCAAATCCCTCCAGCTGCCTACTCAATCTATGAATAGAACTGGCCTCTATAAGGCATAGAGTGTCACAGAAGTCCAGAAGGAAGACTATGTGGAGCCATAGCTAAGTTGGACCCTTCAGTTCTCCATCTGGTAGGAACTGGCAAGAACAGGAGCCATCAAAACCCATAAAGGTCAGACAGCCACTCAGCATCATTTGCTATTTTCCCTTCCTTCCCTCATGGAGAAGAAGATGTGACTTATTTCTCAATAAGGTTAAGCCCTCTATCTGTACCGTTGATCCCATCAACTTCTACCTTGTCCAGGATCTTGTCCCAGCAGTCATGCTACCACATATCCTACTAGTGGGAGCATGGGCAAATCACTTAGCTTCTCAGATCCTTGATTTCCTCATCTATAAAATGGGTATGAATATGTTTTTGCTACCTCCCTCACAATTATTCTCTGGCATGCCTCTTCAATTTTTCCCTGTCAATTATGCTTTTTTCACATCTACCTATAAACATGCTCAGGTTTCTCAATCAAACAAAAGCAAAACTTCCCATACATGCATTCCATCCCATAGCATTTTTCCATTTCATGGGCAAATTTTTGAAAAAAAAGAATTGCCAGTCTCTTTTATCTCTACTTCCCCCCTTCTCACTATCTTCATTTGCTTGTAATGGGTCTCTGCCCCATTCACTCTCCTGAAATTTCTCTCTCATGGGTCACTCACCAAAGACCCCTGAGTAGACAAATCCAATGGCCTGACCTTCAGTCAGGGCATCTCCTACATCTGGATACTCTGTGGATGCCTGAAATTCAACATGTACAAGACTTAACTCCTTACCTCTCAAACCTTCCTCATTTCCAAACTTTGCTGAAGATGAGGGAAAACATTGGGACTAGAGAGGAGGTGGGGTGCTATCTATGTATCACTAGATAATTCAATTTATGGGAGCAGATGGTCGGTCAATCAACAAGCATTTATTAGGCACTTATATATACCAGGAACTATGCTAAGCACCAAGGACACAAAACAAACAGTTCCTGCCTTAAAGGATCTCACATCTTAATGGAAGAGAATTGATATCATCAAGGGAGACAAAAAAGGGTGAAACAAAAAGAGGGAGAGAAAAAAAGGGTGAGAAAAAATGGGTCCAGGTCAGATCCTTGGGCATATCCATGCTTAGGAAGATGTGGTCCAGTGGCAAGAACATGGGCTCTGGGGTCAGATCACCTAGATCCAAATCTCACACCTGGTTTATGACTTTAGAGTCACTATTCAACATCCCTGGAATTCAGCTTCCTCATCTGTAAGATGAAGAAGTTGGACTGTGTGGCCTCAGAGGTCCGTTCCACCCCCAAATCTATCATCATACAAAAGAAAGCCCCAGAAAGAAAGAAGAGTCAACAGTGTGAATGGCTAAAAAAAGGCAACCAAAAAAGTTAATGGAAATTGACACCCCTCCAAAAAAAAGATTATATTTGGTGATTAGTGGAGAGCAATTTCAGGGGAACAATTGGAGCAGAGGATTATTCCAAGAACACGAGAAAGTGGAGACATCAGAAATAGGCAACTTTGTGCAGAAGTCTGGCTGTGGATGAAAGAAAGAAATGGGATGGTAGCTGGATGGGGTAAAAGGATTCGAGACTGGCCTTTTTTTTTTTTTTTAAGATTGGAAGACCTGGGTACATTTGTTAGTGATGGAAAAGAAAAAGGTGAAGATGGTTAATAGAGAAGGAATGACTGCTGGGGTAAGATCCTGGATAAGTCAGGATGGGATCAAGGGTACAGATAGAGGGCTTAGCCTTACAGAAAAGTAGGCTATATCTTCTTCAACAGGATAGAATAAAGATGCGGCTAGATGGTTTTCTGACCTTTACAGGGTCTGATAGCTCTTGGCTTTTGCCAGCTCCTGCCAGATGGAGAAGAGAAGAGTCCACCCTAACTGTGGTTCCATGTGTCCTAGACTTATGTAATTTTCTACACCCCACAAAGGCTGGTGCTATTTGTGGATTGAGTAGGCAGCTGGTGGGATTGGAAGGTCACGGAGAAAAGATCGCTTTTCCCTTTCCCACATGTTCTGAAAATATCTCCCATCCTAGCCCTGCCCAGTAACTGAAATTCTCACATTACTCTCTCCTTCAGGAACAAAGTTTTAGAGGTATTTGTTCATATGCAAATGTTATCTTGGAGGAGTAACACACTAAACTGTTAGCCGCCCTTAGCTTGCAGGGGTTTTTCAGATTAGCCCTAGTGGAGAGCAAGATCCTGAAGGAATCTTGAGGGAAGCTTGGAAAGCTGGAGGCTCTAAAAGGCTCATGTAACTTTGAACTCAGAACCAACAGAGGCCAAGAGTCCCACATAGGCTAGATACACAGGATAACTTCCTAGTGTGCCACCATCTTGGAATGAAGTTACACAGTTGCCAGCAAGTATGAGTTAAACCTAGTCCTGGGTCCCCAATTATGAGGTATTTACTGTCCCAGATGACTGTCCTGTAAATCCAAAGACCTCCAAGTCCCAGCTCTCCAGAGGTTTGAGTCAGAAGCCATGGAAGAAGCCACTCAACACAGTCATAAAGGCTGTTTTTGTTGTTGTTGTTCAGTCATTTCGGTCATGTCTGATTCTGACTCCATTCATCAGACAGCCAAGGGGCTTTGTGATATGAAAATGTTAAGCTAGAAAGTCTGCACTAGAAATTCTCTTTTTAGCTCTAGCATTTTTTTTCCTCTAGTTAACTGGAAGGTGAAATGGCAGGCTACTGTTAGTGATTTCCAGTCAACCAGGGAAACAAAAAATGCTTAGAGATTTTCTAGTACAAATGCTTAACATGTTTATATCATAAACTGCCTTGGCAGTCTGATGAAGCCTATGAATAATATTTTCTCTGAATAATGTTTTTTAAATGCATAAAATAAAATATATAGAATTAAAAAGGAAACCAAATATCTTAAAATGCAGTTAAAACTCAAATTAGCAACTGAACTCATAGTCCTTAGAGTTGGAAAGGACCTCAAAAATTGTCAAGGAAACCACTGCACTTTTAAAATGATATTCTATTTTTGACTCAATTGAATGAAAAAATAATTTCTAATATTTTCTTTTAATTTTGAGTTCCAAAATTTATTGCCCCCTCCCCTCCTCTCTCCCTGGTAGGGCAAGTAGTCTGATAGAGATTATATATGCATGTAAAACATATTTTCATATGAGTTATTTTGGGGGGGAGGAAGGAAGGAAGGAAGGAAGGAAGGAAGGAAGGAAGGAAGGAAGGAAGGAAGGAAGGAAGGAAGGAAGGAAGGAAGGAAGGAAGGAAGGGAGAGAGGGAGAGAGAGGGAGAGAGAGGGAGAGAGAGGGAGAGTGAGGGAGAGTGAGGGAGAGTGAGGGAGAGAGAACACAAGAGAACTGGTATACTTTAGTCTGTATCTAGACACCATCAGTTCTTTCTCCATCATGGACCCGTTGGGATTGTCTTAGATCATTGCATTAGTGAAAAATAGCTGTCATTCACAGTTGTTCATCATACAATATTGCTGTTACTGTGTACAATGTTATCCTGGTTCTTCTCACTTCACTCCGAATCAGTTCACATAATTTTTCCAGTTTTTTTTTTCTGAAATCATCCTGCTCCTCACTTCTTACAACACTATAGTATTCCATTGCAACCAGAAGCCATAACTTGTTTAACCACTCCCCAATTCATGGGCCTCCTCTCAGTTTCCAATTCTTCACCACCACAAAAAGAGCTGCTATAAATATTTTTTCTTCGAATAGGTCCATTTGCCGTTCTTAAAAAATCTCTTTAGGATACAGCCTGAGTAGTGTAAACCACCTGATTTTACAAGTGAGGAGACTGTTAGAGAAGTAAAATTATTAATCCAAGGTCATGTAGGCATGTAAGCAAAGCTAGTAACAAGCTAGCTGGGATTTAAACCCATGAGTCATAGTATTATAGACTTAGGACCAGAAAGAACTTCAGAGATCATCTAGTCCAGACACCATAGATGAAGAACTGAGGCTCAAAAAGGCAAGCGCTTTGCCCTTTTTAGCTTTTCACAACCTGTGCTCCTCCTGTCTTTTTTTTTTTTCACAAGGGACATGGTACCATGTTGCTTTAAGTGATCAAATGACACTTAAGATTTTAAGCCTTCATACAAGGTATTCTTAGGCTCTGTAAATGAACTTCTTCCTACTTCTCCAGAAGATATTCCACCATGGCAGCTACAGCAGATCTCAAAGACCAGCCCTTCCTCAGGACATGCAGTCTCTCTGGGTCAGCTCTATCCTGCAAGTGTACAAACCGCTTATTTTATTTGCTCCTCTTGTTTCGGAACCAGGTAGGGATGTGGAGAGGTTCAGCTGAGCAGCCAAGGCTTCCAAAATCATTGGATGTGGGGTTTCTACCCACTTTGAAATGATCCAACATGACTTGCGATTAATAAGAAGAAAAGGGCACCCACTCTCCTCTCAGTCTTGCAAGGGCCAACAGCATCCCTTCTGTCTTCCACTGCTTCATCAACTGCAGCAAGGGAAGCAGGCAACAGGTCTGGCTCAACAATGTATAGTAGGAAAGTCGAATTTATAATCTCAAATATAATCATGTATATGTTTGAATGGTTCGAAATCATAAGGTATGAGAGATTCTCTAAGTAGAAAGCAACAAAACATTTATTTAGGCCCCCACCGCGGCAGATCCACAAACCAGCCTCCCCATTCCGACATCTTGACAAAAACACTCCAGGCCCAGAAAGCCTGCCTCACAAGAGTAACCAGGAGGCCACAGAAAAACAAGATAATATTTAGCCAAATCATATTTACTGGCCTCAAGTCCTTGCTTGCACTCCTGGGTCTACACACGGGTCAGCTCTGCTTCCGCAGCTTCCTGCTTCCGCTGTACTTGTCTCTTGGCTCGCCTTTCCTCAAAGCCCTGCCTCAACAACCAGAGACCATTGGTTCCTGAGTTGGCCCCTCTTAAGTCATTAATCTACACCTACACAGGTTTCACACCTGATAAGGCTTTGGGCCTGGGGCTTAGCACTTAACAGCTGAAAGTACTTTTACTCAAAGTAAACAAAAGCCTAATTCCTGACATGCTAAGGAGCCCATTTTGCCTTACGACACACAATGTCAGAAGTCAGGATCTTTATGTTGCCAAGGTTGAGCCTTGCTTCACTGGGACAGGAAGGTCATATCTGCAGGGCCTTTCCTGCTGGGGCTGCATCCCTCCAAAGCGTTCTGAGAGCTCATCCAGCAGTGAAGGAAACTCTTCAGAAGGTAAAGGACAATCGCCTTCCACTTCAGGGTGGGTTGCTGAAGTCTCAATCGATGCTTCTTTGGGTCCAGTGACATCTCTCCTCCCTTTGAGGATGGAATACTGAGAACTGGCGCAGATCTGAACAAATTCTTCCACATTAGCATCAGGGAAGAAGTTGTTGAGAGACAGGGGTATGTCTCTGGGCTCCATGTCAATGGAAACAATGGTCAAAAGGCGAGGCAAACTCAGGAAAAGAAAGTTAAAAGCCTTTGCTTCAGCACAACAAGGCAGCTTGAAGCATAAACTTCCTTTTATAGACAGGAGTTAAGCCACTTCCACATAAGGGCAAAGGCATTTTGATTGGCCCACTTAATGATGAGTACTTAAATGGTACTTAGCAGGAGATAGGAGTTAGCGTTACTTTCACTGCAAACTTATTTCTATATTATAGAGAACTAGAACCATCACCATGTGTCTGTTCTCAGTCTTGAAGCTCTGACAGAAATTTTTGAGATTTTACATGTCGTTTATAGCAGCTGTAAAATCCAGATCTTATTTGGGCAAAATATGTCCTGAAATGAAACCAGAATACTGTCTTAAAGGTCCTTATCCCTATTGGGATAATTATGGTAGATTGGATTAGAGACTAAATCCAGGAACTGCTACTTTTAAGTCTCTGGCAATGGATCGGTGAAAAGAGTTTGTCGTTGTTCAGTCCTGTTTGAAAGTCTGGCAAAAATGGCACAAATAAAATTCCATAGTGCTTACATTCTTCACTTACCCTATGGGACTGAGATGAACCTACTTGATAAGCCCGATCTAATTGGTTATGAGCAAAGAATCTAACGCTGACATTGAGAAATGGCTATTTTCTTGGAAACTGGTATCTTGTGGCGCTTTCACCTTCTCCCTTCCTCCTTCCCTTTTCTCTTTTCATTAGTGTTATTCTGCCTAACTGGAATAAGTTTTTGGCTGCTCTTACTCATAGAAAAAATAAACTTCAAACTCCCTCTGAATTATTAATTCAAATACCCAAAGCTTCTTGGTCTCTAGAAGCCATCTGCCCTGTGGGTTCAATTCATTCACTAAGCATCCTTCGCTTTGGAGTAACAGGAACCATAAGAGGTGAAGGTAGACTATTACAGAAAGATTAGACTTTCTCTGTTTAACCCCAGAAGGCAGAACTAGGAATGATGAATGGAAGTAACAAAGAGTCAAAATAAAGGTTTGATGGTCGTGAAAAATTTTGTAATAATTAGAAGTATTCGAAAGGGAATGGGTTGCCTCCACACAAAGTGGAACAAAGGCTTTATGGTCACCTGTTGGGTAGGCTATAGAAGGGATTTTTATTCAGGGATTTCTGAGATTAGATGGCCTTAAGTCCCTTCCAACTCTCAAATTCTGCAGTTGCACACAAATGCCACCACTGAGAATCCAGGAAAATTTAACCTCTCCATGTCTCAGTTTCTTCATTGCTACAATGGGTCCAGAATACCAATGTCCATATCTCCATCTACCTCACAGGGTTGTCATAAGGGTATTTTTTAAAGTACAAAGCATCAAAAAATATGTATTACTCATGCTTATTATTATTGTGATTTATTTGGGAGTGAAGAGAACAGTCGCTTTCTCATAATTCTTCCAAGTTCCCTAAAATCAGGAATAGAAATTTCTGTTTGTTATATTATCTGATGCAAAGATCATTTGAAATGCGTCAGATCTCCTTCCCTGGAAGCCACAGCCTCCTCAGTTCCTTGGCTTCAAAGGAAAAGGAAATGCATTAGAATTCCCTGACGGTGGTCCTGCCCGAGGTCCTTCCCCGCCCCCCCCCCCCCAAGGTTCCATGATTCCATGATACGAGGGTTTCATATGCGACAGCTGAGTGACAGCCAGTAATGACTTTCAGCAGAGATTATTCACTAGTGCCATGCCATACATGGAAACAGCAATGGATGAGGAGCCCACTAAAAGAGGACTCTGACATTCCTGAAGCAAGAAGTCACTGCTCTGACCTGCTCTATGTAACGAAAGAAGGAGCCCCTGCTGCTCTAGGAATATTCTAGAGGGAAGGAGCAAGGGGAATATGAATGCCTTGTTCTGAGAAACTTTCCACATGTAAGATTGATATGAATAAAACAATTTCAGCATCAGTTTTCAGAGCTGAAGGTAAAATAGTATTCATGAATTTATAGCGAAATGGCACTGGGTAGAGTACTAGACTTGAAGTCAGAAAGATCAGAGTTCAAATCCTGCTTCTTAACTGTGTGACCCTGGGTGAGTAATTGAACTTCTGTGAGCCTCAGTTTCCTCATCTTTAAAATGAGAACAGCACTTACCTCATAGTACTACTGTGAGACTCAAATAACAAATTGTAAAATGCTTTATAAACCCTAAAATCCTAGTTATTATTAATAGAGATCACACTTAGCAACAATAGTATCTAACTCAGTAATCAGATATTAAATACCTGCTATATGCTAGACCCTGGAGTCAGGAAGACAAAACAAAAACAGTCTTCAGTTTCAAAGAACTTATATCTCATAGGGAGTTATTCCACACTTCCAGAGAGATAGTGTAGTACAGTGGGCAGGGCATCAGCTCTGGTGTCAAAGGACCTGGATTCAAACTCTGCCTCAGATTTTAGCAGCTTTGTGACCAAGGTCAAGTCAATTAAAACTCTCTTGGCCACAGTTTGCTCATCTGTAAAATAAGGGGGTAAGGGGTCTATAGTAAATTACTTCTGAGGTCCCTGATAGCAAAAGTAACTTCAGGAAGAAGAAGCCACTGAAGGAAAGACTGCCTATAAGAGGTGGTGTCTGAGATGAGTCTTGAAGGAGGCTCAGAGATTCTAAGAGCAGAAGGGATGAGGGTGTGCAGTCCAGGCATGGAGGACAATGTTTTTTAACAAAAGGGGGGGCCTGGGCAGATCCTCTTTCCAATGAAACTAAAGATTATCAGTTTCTAGGAAAAACCATCTTGATATAAGGGACTGTCTGGACAAATGTCTTCTTACAAAGGAATATTTTAAAAATCTGGATGCTTATGAGAATTCGCAAAATGTCTAATTGCTCTTTGTGAATTACACAATAAAACAAATGTTGATGGGAAGGGAAAGAGAGAGAAAGGGAGAAGGAGGGGAGGGAAAGAGAGAGGGAGGGGGAAGAGAGAAGAAGGGAGGGAGACAGAGAGGAAGGGAGGGAGAGAGGGAAAGAGAGAGAGAAAGAACTTGCCTCTTTCTTTTTTAGTTCCCCCTCCTCCTCAAAAATGCCTAAGCAGTATTTACAATTACTCTTCCTTGCATCCCAAAGCTCTTGGGAATAAGATGAGATATTGGAAGGCACTTTGAAAACAGTTAAGTGCTATCCAAATATAAGTTATTATTAGTCCTATTGCTTAAACAACAGATAGTTTGAAGCAATGAGACACAGCCAGGGAATGACTTGAATCCATGACAGCAAAAAGATCAACTTGGCGTATAAGAGACTAGGCAAAGGGATATATATTCATTCTGAGGCAATGTAGCAGGCAGGAAGCGTTGCAGGAGAATGAGGTGATGCCCTCAGGTGGGAAGAGCACAGGATTTGGAATTAAATGATGGTTTGAATCTCAACCCTGCCACTTCTTGGCTACATGGCCTTTAGTAAATGAGCCACTTGACTTTGCGAGGCCTTGGTTTTCTTGTCTATAAAATGAGGTGGCTGGACTAGATGATCGCTAAAGTCCCTTCCAGCTCTGAACCCTATAAGGTAAGAATGCAAACATCAGCTATGATGACAAACCAATGGTTCAGAAGGAGCTATTGGCCATTCACCAGATTCTTTTGCACAGCAATGCCTGAGCAGAAATAACTTTGAACACAAAAGATAATGATAATCCAGGTGTAAAAATGCCAACGAATATGGCTGGAAGTAAATGTGGGCAACAGTCAAAGCTACAAGTCACTCTTTTAATAAGCATTTATTAGGTGCCTACTGTGTGCCAGACACTGTGCTAAGCACTAGGAGTACAAAGAAACACAAAAGACAATCCTTGCTCTCAAGGAGCTCACTGTCTGATGGGGAGACAAAATGTAAATAGTTATGTGTACAACCAAGAAAGGTGCAGGATAAATTGCACCAGAGGAAAGACATCTGCATTCAGAGAGATCAGGAAAGCCTTCTCATAGAAGGTGAGATTTTAAAAGATTGGAATTGAATTAAGTCAAGGAGACCAATAAATGGAGATGAGGAAGGAAAGATTTATGAACATGGAGGAGCAGCTGGTAAAAATCTCGAGTAGACTAGAAACTGGAAAAACTGTAGAATGTAAGCTCCTTGAAGGCAGGAATGGTTTCATTTTGTAACTGTATCCTCAGTGCCTAGCAGTATCTGCCACATAGTAAGCACTTAATAAATTCTGATAAGTTGATTATTTCTCCATTACTGATTGTTCATATAGCAGTAGCTAATGATAATAATAATATAGAGATAGGGACTAGACCTGAGATTGCATTGATATAGGGAACTCCTATATGAGGAAACTCTCTCCACCAATATAAGTCAGCACCTACGAGTTGCCTGGGAGGTAAATGAGTAAGTGGTTCAGTGACTTGCATAGGGTCACACAGCCCATATGTGTCACAGGTAGGACTTAAATCTGGGCCGGCCTTCCATCTGCTTCACCATGCTTCCTCAAGAATTGCTTCAAGTAGAATACTTCTCAGTGAAAAAGACACCAGTAGGTCAAGGGGAACCTCTTTCAATGGACCTGTTTGACCCAGCATGGATTGAAGGCAGCCAAGAGGGAGCTACAGCAATTCATCTGACAGCTATAATACATTTAAAGTGCATTTGGTCACAGACACTTCCTTAAGTTGGAGTCCATACTCCCCAGGGACCAAGGTGGCATAGGGCAACATGGACCCCAAGTGCCGGGGAGAAATGTTTGTACTTCTGTTCTTGCTGCATCTTCCTAGTGAATACCCCTTTGTAAAAACTACTTAAATAAAACTAGAGTAATAACAACTGGTGATTGATTTGGGAGAAGACACACTGGAATAGAGGCTTGAGCTGACAGAATTAGAAAATCAATCCCAACCCCTCAAAAGGACTCCTAGAATGCTGAGAGGGAAGATGAAACTTTGATGGGCAACGTAATTCATCAGAGTGGAAGTCGGAGCAAGGATTTCCAGACATTATAAGCACTAAGTATTCTATAAATCTAGTGGTCTATTCTTTTTGCAAATGGTTCATATGCATTATATCGTGTAATTCTCATAACAATTTGGTGGGATTGGTAAAGGAGAATCATCATTAGTCCCACTTACAGATACAGCAACTGAGCCACAAAGAGGTTAAGTAACTTGTCTGACCCAGCGAGTGAGTGGCATTGTCAGCACTTGCCCCCCGCTCTGCTGATTCCCAAGTTGATGCTCTTATGGGTTTTACCTCACAATGTACCTATCCATTTGCCTTGTTGAAGATCTGCAGTGAAAATATATTTATTCTGCACTTCCTTTTGAGCTCAACTTGAGGAATCTATCATCATTTGTTATGATAGATTCCTCATCCATAGCCAGATTGGCAGGCTGTTTTTAAAAGAGAAAAAAACTGTCAACAAAATATAGAGGCCCAGGACAGATGGTATATTCTGCAGGAGTTACACAGATTAACTTTCAGCAGGGAGGTGGAGGGAATTGGAGGAAATATGAAATATTCATGTTACTTGGTGGAGCCCCAGAAGAGAGATAATTTTTAGTTTCATAAAAGATGCGATCATTCAACATTAATAAGACAGAAATACATGCCAAGTTCAGGCTTCCATGGCATGAATCAAATCCATCTCTTCTATGACTACAGATTATAAAAATCAGAGATCACAGAAACCTACAGAAGAATGCTGCCTGCTTATCAGAGAATTGCCATTAACATAAGTGAATTAATCCAACATTTTCATTGCTCCAGGTTTCAATGTGAGATCATTTATCATTTAAAATTTCCAACCAAAAAGATGGATGAGAACAAATTCGATGGTGGATATTGTGAAGAATCTTCATTATTAACTGTTGTCCATAATTGGCCAAAATAGATGAGCATTTCAATAAAATTAAATGGAAATAAAACTGAACTACAGAGGAGGAGGCATAATTTTTAGTCACTGGGGATGAGAAGTGGGGTAAATTATTTCCTTTCTCTAGACTTTAGTTTTATCATCTAAAAAAATCAGATCATTTTCTTCCTCACCTACACCAAAGAAATTATTCCAGGACTAGTGAGTCATTGTGTTGTAATGAAAGAGCACTGAATAAAGAATTTGAAGACTTGGGCTCAAGCCCCAGGTTGAGTGGTCAAAGCCACTTACCATTTGTATGACCATGGGCAAGTTCCTAGCCTCCCCGGGACTCAGTTTCCTAATCTGCAAAATGAAACCACTAAACTAATTCCATCTCTAAATCTATGATTCTAAGATTCTATCATTAGATGGTCTCTAAGATCTCTCCCAGCTCATGATCTGTGAGCTATCAGCTTTAAGTCTTATTATTATCATAGATTCCAAATGGGTAGTGTAGACAATGAGCAAGAACTACTGCAGTTCAGAAGAGAGAGACATCAATTTGGATGGGTCCTACCAATTCCCATGATTCAATATATCCACACAAAGTTTCAAGGCCCCTGATTCCTATCATTTTCCTATCACCCCCCCCACCTCCCCTTCTCTCTCTCTCTCTCTCTCTCTCTCTCTCTCTCTCTGCCCCCAGAACCTGCCTCAGCACCTGGGACTCCAATTTATTGGTGAAAGGTATACAAGCATCAATTACACATCACTTCTCCTCTCTCTGGAGACACCATAATCAAGTGTATTTGTGCTCCTATCTATGTCTCTGAAAGTCTAGAGCTCAAACCATTCACTGAAAAGAGGCAAGGATGCCTGCAGAATAATGATCTTTGCTATCATCCCTGGAACAAAAAAGGCATCATGCTGAAGCACCAACCAGAATTATTGTATTTCGAGCAAAGAAAGAATTTGACCAGAATTAGAGCCATCAGTGAGAATGGAGGGCAACCAGGAGCCAGAGACCAAAGTGTCCTATTGGAAATGTTCTCTTTTGTCCAGAATAATTCTGCATGGAAGAACTGCCTAGCCCTGGGTGTCCTGGAGCAGTTCTGCACTTCATCTAACAATTGGCTTTTTAGAGAATCAAGGCTTCAGTTTAATAGGACTCTTCTGGTGGTGTTCAAGGGCCTAGTGAATCATATCAGCAACTGATGTTTAAGTCATGTTATTTGCTGGGCACTTGAAGCTTAATGTAATCACTAAACCGAATTCTCCAAGCCAGAGTAGAAGACTGACTACCACAGAATCCTAGAAGTTAGAGGTGGAAGAACCTGAAAAATCATATTGTCTAATCTCTTTAAAATCTGGATGAAATGCTTAATAAATACTTTATCAGAAAACTGAGAGAGGTGATTTGCTAAAGACCACATGGGTCTTAGTGTTTCATAGTCAGTTTTCACAGGCAGTATTTCAACCCTAATCTCCTAATTTCCACATCAATGTCCTTTTCCCCACTTCATTCTGCCTAGTTATTACCTGACTTAGGAACCCTCAGAATTCCTTCAGGTGTCATCATCCTTTTTTTCTCTCAGTTAATTACAAGAATAATTCCATGAGATGCATAGAATGACAACGCCCAGTTCCTTCACCCTCCCTAATCCAATCTTCATACTACCACTGCCAAAGTTATCTCCCTGACACAAAGATGTAACCATTGTATTGGAGACTCCCTCCTGACAAGAAGGACCTAGGTATGTTTTGGGAGACTTCTAACTTCTCTGGCAACAACTTCTAACTTCCTTGACAACAACTAAATGATCTGAAAATTTCAGTATCTGACATAATCCCAAGGGCAGTCACCAGTTTCCCCTTGCAAGCACATTGACTCACAGAGGTCAAAATATGAAGAGTTTTATTTACAAATTAATGGGAACAGATAGGACTCAAACCTAAGCTCATAGAAAGTAACAATGCCCACCAGTGAGTACTTTTCTTCAGAGACCTTTAAAGTTCCAATTACTTACAATGCTACTTTGGGTAAGATTCTAGAAGTGGTTCATTGGAATTGGCTGTTTCCAGGTGGCCCTCCAGTTTAGAGCCTTTCTGTTAGCATTGCTCACTGTTGGCAGTTCTCACCTTCTACACTCCTCAACAAATTTCCTCCATCATTGTAACTCCTTTCCCAGCATGCAGTTGTTTAATCATTGGTCATGTTTGCTCTCTTTTGTATGATATTCTCCTCAGGCTGAAGGAAGGGAGGAAGACAAGGAGGAAGAAAGGGAGAAAGGAAGGAAGAAATAAAAGGAGGAAAGAGGGGCAGGAATTTAGGAAGAAAGAAGGGAGAGAAGAAGGGACAAAAGAAGAAAGAGAGAGAGGAAAGGAGGGAAGAAAAGAAGAGGAACAAAAAGGAGAAGAAAGGAAAGGAAAAAGAAAAACATTCACCTCACAGTCAATGTCCTCATTCTTCACAGGAGTTGGTAAGAGTTGGAAGGAACCTTTGAGGTCATCTATTCAACCTTCTTATTTTAAGGGATTTTGATGAGGAAACTGAGATTGAGAGAAATTAAATTACTCACTCAATGCCTGCTAGTAAGTGTCAGAGGCAGGATTTGAAACCAAGTCTTCCTGTCTCCACATCCCACACCTTGCCTCGTTACCTTCTTAATTCTTCCTCTACCTACCTATCCCCATAGCTTCAGCCCACACACAGAAGCTTTTGCTGGGTTTTAGGAATGTCCTCCTTTTGCATGTCAAAGCAGGTCTCTCTCACTCTCCAAAAGCCACACAGTGACCTTTCTCTATTTGCATTGCTCTTCCCCCAGATCTCAGGTGGTGTGTCTCTCACTCACATCGTCAGCCTCCTAGGAGATTAGAAGGTGCGTCTCACTATCCCTAAGTATTCTTCTTTCCCCTCCCACCCACAGAACAGCTGCACCAGGTTATTCAAATTACTGAGGCTCCTTCACGTCCTAATACATCCTCAACAGGTGTATTAGGAAGGGAGAAATTTGTAACCTAAGCTGCTGAAATCTGAATTCTGCACCAAAATCTCTTAAAAACTTACAATTTTTCCCTTTTATTAGAGAATAAAGATACAAACTTTTTTGCCTAGCATTCATTGCCCTTCCATCTGGCCCCAACCTACCTCTCTAGCTTTATCTCCAACTACTCCACATAATCCAATCCAACAATCCCTATTATGCCCAAGGGGCAACTAAGTGGCACAGTGGATAGAGTGCTGGGCCTGGAGTCAAGAAGCCTCTTTCTTCCCGAATTCAAATCTAGCCTCAGACACTTCCTTGATGTGTGACTCTGGGCAAATCACTTAACTCTATTTGCTTCAGTTTCTTCATCTGTAAAATGAACTGGAGAAGGAAATGGCAAACCACTATAGTATGTTTGCCAAGAAAACCCCCAATGACCCCATTGAACAATACAAAGAATTGAACATGACCGAAAACAACTAAAAAATTATGCTCAGGAAACTACATGAACATACATATACATATACACATACAAAAAGTATATGAAACACAGTACACAACCCCCAGGGATTTATGATTGAAATGGAGTTACAGATAAAGAAATTGAGATGTAGAGAGACCAAGTGTCCCAAGATCACAGAGGAAGCCAAGTGAAAGAGTCAGAATTAGAATCCAGGTTTTCTAATACTAAATCCCGATCTCTTCCCACTTTACCCTTTTTTTCTAGGGTCGGGTCTTTAGTTTTGGTACAGGGTCTTTCCCTTCTACTACTGTTCATGCATGTGAACAAATCCTGTCTTTAACACTTGATAGGATCACAGATTTAGAGCTGGAAGCAGTCTTAGAGGTCATTAAGTTAAATACTTTCATTTGACAGATGAGGAAACAGGCTGAGAAAGGTTTAGTGACTTTGCTCAGTATCTCAGAGCTAGAGGTGAGATTTGAAACCAGCTCTTCCTGACTCCAGGTACAATATCCTGTGCTACCATATCATGCCACCATCACCAAGTATAAGGCGCAGAGCTAAGATAAGCACACTTTCCACTGCACCAACATATAAACATGGTGGTGGAATGGAAGGAGTGTCTGCTAGTCCTGGAGACAAAGATTAAATCCTAGCTCTGATATTTACTAGTTATGCAATGGCAAACAAATCATTTACACTCTCTGAGCCTCAGACTTATCACCTGTAAATGATGATAATGGTGGTACCCCTGTGAAAGGGAAGGAGTTTACCAGGTGTTAGGAAAGTGCTTAGCAGACCTTAAAACACAGTATAGTTTAAAACAGTGGAATCAAACTCAAATGAAGATGAAGGCCATTGAACTGTACATAAGGATCCCTGTGAACCACATATTGACATAGAAAGCCACAAATTAATGTTATCTATGTGTCATCATATTTTTTATTTATTGTGTTACATATTTCCTCATTACGTTTTAATCTAGTTCAGGCTGATCAGGGTTCAATTCATACCTCTGCTCCTGTATGACTATGAGAAAGTCATCTGGTCTCCCTAGGACTCAGTTTCTTAATCTACAAGATGAGACCACTAAATTAGCTCCATCTAGAAATCTGTTATTCTATGATCCTATCACTAGATGGTCTCTGAAATTCCTTCAAGCTCATGATCTATGAGCAATCACTTATAAGTCTTATTATTATTATGGATTCCAAATGGGTAGTGTAGACAGTGAGCGAGTACTACTATAGTTGAGAAGAGAGAGACCAGTTTGGGTAAGTCTCATCAATTCCCATGATTCAATATAGTACACAAAGTTTCTACGGGCTTCCCTCATGTATTTCTTCTCTCTCTCTCTCTTTCTCTCTGACACACACACACACTCCATGCCTTAGTTTCCTCTCACCCTGGAACCACCCTCAGCACCTGCGGCCTCATCTTGGAACATCCATCTGCCATGACAGCCACCTTTCTCCCATTGGTGAGGTCCTCCCAAGGGTCTCCATTTAGACCTTCATTTCCCTCCTCCAAATGCTTCTGACTTTCTGAATTTCACTTTGCCCTGGCTCAGGTACCTTTGTTTCTCCACACCCCCCCTTTTCAGCTCCTTTTTATGTATTCTATTTCAGTATTAGACAGTAAGCATCTTGAAGGCAGGCAGTCTTTCCTTTTTTTTGTATTTTTATCCCCAGTGCTTAGCACAGTGGCTAGAATATAGTAAGCACTTAATAAATACTTGCCCTCTTGCCTTGTAGATAATTACAGCTGAGAGGCAGGTAGGTGGGACAGTGAATAAAGCCTTGAGTCAGGAATATTTGAGTTCAAATCCCAACTCAGACAATTACTAGCTGTGTGACCTATGAAATGGAAATAATGCTAGCAATTACCTCCTAGGGTTGTTGTGAAGATCAAATGAAATAACATCTGTAAAATGCTTTGTAAACTTTAAGGTGCTATCTAAATGTTAGCCATTAGTGTTATTTGTAGAAGTGAACCTTAATGATTTCATTACAATCTTCTTTTGTTGAACTCTATTGAAATGTTTGTTCATTTTAGAAGTCATATTTTTTAAGTGTTTAAAGTTAATCTTAAGTAGACATTTATCTAGACAAGAAGAGGAATTGGACAGGGGGCTAATAAAACATTATAAATAGATGAAATAAATTTTAAAAATTGTTTTCATTATATAGGAGGGCTTATCTCACTGTGTTTGCTAATCCTATTAGAGTTACTCACCAATTCAGTAAAGCTGCTAATTTGATTCATTGTACCATGTATTTCAGGACAGATTGGATTTGAGGGTGAGGGGGAGAGATATAGTCTAATGCTGGGCATTCACACTGAATCTTTTTCTAGGTGTCTCACTTTCCATTTTCAAACTATCCAACACACAGGGATTCTCCTTTCTAAATAAATCAGGGAAAAAATCTCTGTCATGTCAGAAAATTAATCCAGACCCATGGTATGTAGGTTGCTTTTGGTAGGAGAGCTTCCCAAATGTTCCTGGATATCATGCAGAAAAACAAGGACAAGAAAGACTATTAATAGGTAAATAGAATAGGGCTTGAAAGGGTGTTTTTAAAATATCTTAGGGGACAGAGTATTTTTGAAATGGTTAACAGGGAGGAAAGAAATGAGAAGTAACCCTGGAATGCCAGATAGACAGCCCGTTGTTCAGAGCTGACCTTGAAATAATTGAAAGGTTAGATGACAGGTGTTGGGAGAAAAAAGACAAAATGCATTTCACTTTTATAGCTTGGCTAAATGGGAAATTGGGCACTGGGAAGAAGGAAGAAATAGCTGTCTATCAGTAACAGGAAGGCAGTTTGACGTAGTGAAAAAGAGTCCTCAGAGGATCTGAATTTGATTCCTAGTTCAGTGATTTACCAGTAGACTTTGGGCAAGCCATTGTCTCTGAGACCTAGTTTCTGCATCTATGAAATGGTACTCTGCACATTGATGAAGCTATGATTTCATCATCAAGTATCTCTTGGGAGGTAATGAGTTCCCCATTACTAGAAGTATTTAAGCAAAAGGTGAATGACTTGCTAGGTATGTAGGAGAATGGGTCCTGCTCAAGTACAAGTTGGATTAGAGAGCCTGTAAGGCTTCTTTCATCTGAATTTTGTGATACTCCCTCTGTCAATGGAGGATACAACCTTTCTATGGCTTCTTGAGTTGTGCGGTCTTTTTTTTTTTTATCATGTTTTCCTAGAAAACCCCCTTTGAGGATTCACCTGCAGTAGAATGCTGGGATATTTTCCCCTTTCTATAATAATAATAGCTAATAGCATTTATGTAGAGCTTTAAGATATGCAAAGCACTTTATATACCATATACTATTATATAGTAATCCTTCCTATCACTCTGGGAGGTAGGTGCTGCTATTTTGCAGAAATTTAAGGCTCAGATAGGTTAGGTGATTTGTTCAGGATCATATACCAAGCGTCTGAGGCAGGATTTGAACTCAGCTTCTTCCTAGGTGCCCATCTCAAAATATACATAATCATGAGTAGGGGCAACTTGGGGAGATGAAAGAAGAAAGAAAAAGGGATTATCCTGCAAACAGAAAATACTGGAAACTGGGGAAAGTGAGAACTGTGGAAATTCATGCCCCTAATCTTGCAGAAGGGTGATTCTCTCTCTCTCTCTCTCTCTCTCTCTCTCTCTCTCTCTCTCTCTCTCTCTCTCTCTCTCTCTCTCTCTCTCTCTCCTTCTCCCCGCCCCTTGTGTCTGTCTGTCTGCCTCTCTGTCCTTCTGTCTCTGTCTCTTTCTCTCATACACACACATACATACAACGAGACTCAATTTTGATCTTTTTAAAGTTGTGCTTAATAAATATTTGTGTACTTGATTTAATAAAATCCAAGGTTCTTTCTACATTATCATATATTCATTTAATTCTCTCTTCACTCCTTCCCCTTTACAGCTCCCCCTTCTCCCATTAGAATGTTAACTTCTTTAAGGCAGACTGTTGCTTGTATTTTCATCCCAGAACATACCTAGCAAATGCCCCACACATTTCTTCATTTCTGAAATACACGACTGTACTTCTTCAGGACCTCTCTGACTGCCTTCCCCACCATGCCCTAGGAAGCTCATTGCTGGGATAACTTCATCATTCTGTAAGCTCTCACGAACCTTGGGCTCCACCTCATCAACACCCTCAGCCTCCTCCATTTAAGGAGATAGAGCCCAGACAGATATCTCATTTCTCACCTGGCTACTATGGGATATCTCTGACTTTTCCATCACCATGCCCCCATATTTGGCACCTCTTCCCCCGCTTTTGGCCTGTTTTTATGTGTTGTCTTCCTCCATTAAATAATAAGTTCCTTGAGGGCAGGAACTGTCTTTTTTATTTGTATTCTCAGTGCTTGGCACAGTGCCTGACACATAATAGCAAATGTTTAATAAATGTTTATTGACTATTAACATAGTAAATGCTTTATCTGCCTTCCTAGGCAACTATATCAATATCTAGCTTCCAAAGATCTAGCCTGATGCTAAACATTCAAATAACTAGGTAGGTGGTTTTATTTGATCTGGACCTATTACTTCATAAGTGTAGGACTGTTGGTCTGGAAACCCATCTACTGATGCAGGTCAGCAACTGGTCTACAATGTATATCCTTAGAAACTTGCCTTTGACTCAGAATTTAAGTGACTTACAGTAATACAGCTACTATGTGTCAGAGGCAGAAATCAAACCCAGGTGTTCCTCTATCCCCTAGGCCATGTTGTCTCTTCTCCTTTGCCCCAACGCAGCTGAAAAAAAAAAGCCATTTTCCTCATCCTTAACATTCATCATCACTGTTGTACTTCTTACTCTGTCTTGACAAACACAGACAGAATTACAGGACCTCAGGGTCAGGAAGGACCTCATACACCTTGTAGTCCAACCAGCACCCAACCAAAAAGCTCTTCTACGACACTGCGTCTCAGAAAGACATCTTCCCTTTAGAAAGAAACAGAATAATAATCCATTCAAAGATATGAACCATTTAAACAAGGTGGCAGGCAAGGACACAGTGACATTCAGTGACAGTGAAGACAACCCCAGATAAAGCCAAGGCCAAGATACTATTGCCATAAAATAGTGGCCCAACCAGCCAAGCTATTAATCCTATTAAAACTCACTATCTGGCCTGGAATGCTATTCCACATCAGCTGTTTCAGGGAAGCCTGAGGCTCATTGATCCCTTGAGCTGAAGTAGGGCAAAAACCGATCTGATCCACGTGGAAGTTCCTTCCCCAATATGGTGAGCCCACAAGGGCAAGGGGCCATCAGGCTATGGAAAGCTTCTGTGATGATTGGCATTGTGGTTGGACTCAGGAGCTGTGCTTCTAGCCTGAGTGAGATAAGGAGATTCAGTTCAAAAAACAAAAACAAATCCTCAATACCTACATTCGGAGAGGAAGAAAACTAGCAATGGGGATAAAAATTGTCAGTGAAATGTTTCAGAAAAGCAACTGAAATAATACTTTACCAGTCTCTCCCCTCCCCCCACCCCACCCTTTCTGATCTAGTTCAGGCACAAATTTCCAAAAACAGTTTCCAAAATGTACTTGCCCTAACTAAAGACAAATGGCTCAGAGTCCTCTGACCCCAAGATCAAAGGTGCTTTCTTTGTGTTATTTTCTTTATTGTCTTGAGTATTCCCTCTCCATTTCCTCCTTATTCTCCTTTCTCTATATTCTCACCATTAACTCATATGTTCCCACCATCACCCAGCTTCCTTTGAAAAATGTATTGCCCCTTACTAGCTCTTCCCTCTTAAAAAGGAAGCCTAATCACTGCTGTCTTTACCTACATAGGGCTTTTGCTCTATTCAAACAGGGTCCAGGTGCTAGAGACAGGGTAATATGGTGAAAAGAGTACTTACTGGTCAGGAGACCTGTGTTCAAATCCTGATACAGACACTCACAAGCTATGCCATTATGGCACCTCTCTGGGCCTTAATTGTCTCATCTTTAAAATAGCGACAATGAGTTCTTGAACTATGTACCTCACACGGATGTCTTGAGAAAAATTCTTTGTCATAACAACTCAAATACTTATGGTACTTTATGGTTTCAAAGCGCTTTTGCAGGAGAATCCTGGGTCTCCCTGTCTCCCCTGTCTTGCTCTTGCTAGAAGGGGCCACTCATCGACCAGTCCTACTGACTGACACAGAGGCTTTGACTTGTTCTATCTGCAAACTCCAGACCCTCATAAGACTAACTGACTCTAAAAGGGTAGGTTAGTCAAACATTGATCTATCTATAGCAGAGGTTCTTAACCTGGAGTCTGTAAATTTGGGGGTTTTCCCAATATTTTGATAACTTTATTTACATTGGCATGCTTTGTAATTTTATGTATTTCTATTTTATGCATTTAAAAACATTCTGAAAAGGCTTCTTTAGACTCCCAAAGGGGTCCATGAAACAAAAATTAACAAATTCTGATCTAGAGAGAGATTTGAAAACTACATATGCATTATATGCATTTATGTACGTCCATATGTATACATAAAGGGAAATCATTTACTTACAATGGATCTCTTAATGTTCATATTGAGTGTTCTTAAGTTAACAAGTATAATAAGCCTGTTTCAGAAGTTGAGGCATCATGCTTGACCTTCATCCTGGCCTATTTTGTTGTGCTGCATTGTGATTTAAGTGTACTTGTCATACAACAGAAGTAATTATACTGTGGGCCACCTGAAAGACAGCCTCAATATCACAGATGCACCCTCAACTGCATTGCATAAGTTGTCATGAATTTCCATTCCATTGTTGACTGTTTTGCTGACCTACCTTGTCCCAGTGATTTCTGCTTGGGTCTTTGTTGATGAGCAGTGTAGCAGAGTAGGAAGAGGCCTGTGTCTGGAGTCCAAAAACCCGGGTTTGAATCTCCTCTGTGTCACTTGCTAGCTGTGTGTCCCCTCATCTCTACAGGCCTGTTTCCTCCTCTGTGTGATTCAGGGGGATTGAATTAAATGACCTTTAAATTCCCTTCCACCTCTAATGGTCCCATCAGAACAAAGGGAAAGGATCTTAGGCAGTAGAACTCCATTATAACCCCGAGATCAGGGAGCAAAGACAGGGTTGCCTCAGTCAGATATCGGCTTGCAAACTGTGGGGCTTTCAGCGTGAGCATTTACTCAGAAATTGCTACAAATCAGAGCTTTGTGGATTGTTTTGTTGATTGTCTAGACTAAAGAAAGTGTTAATGATGTAGATTAAACTTAAAAGTGTATGGCACATATGCTTTCCCCCCCAAGAGCCTCATGTTAAACATTCACCGCCATAGCCCTGAGCAAGGTAACGACCATGTCTAGCCTGCATCCTGGTGAAAGAAATTCACTGTACAATGAACTGCCATAGGCACAAGAGATGAGATTTTTACGCCTTTGGGGAACAGTATAGGAAAGCTCCTTCCGCCAGAGCTTCCATGCTTCTTACTTTCATGAATTAGGCACCAAAGTGGAAAAGTTAAGACTAAAAAGTGGATTTGGATTTTAAAGACTTGGGTCCAAAGCCCAGATCTGTCGTGTACTAGTTGAGTGACTTGGAGTTCATTGTCCTTTCCTGTAAAATGAGGAAGCTGGTCCAAGTGGCCTCTAAGGCTCATAACTATCAGATTTTTTTTTAAGCTTTCCAAGTTTCTGGGTATATTTTTAAATATCAGAGGAAGTCCAACAGATCACCAGGTAAACAAGTAAAAAATGTGATTCATCTTTCAGATGAGAAATGGAATCTCTCTTGGTCACCTCAATACACCCATATTCTTTCTTCCCATCCACTTTTGAACCATTTGAATAAACAGTGATGTACCAGCCTATGGGTATGTCCCAACAATGAGGACTCAGCATGCATGATTCAAATATCAGAGAAGAAAATTCACCTTAAAATCCAGCAATTAATGTTTTTCCACATCATTCAATTCCCAGAAAAGAATGCAAGTCCAGCATGTAAAGATTTTTTTATAGGTTTTTGGAGAGACTTGGTGGGGAGCTCATGCCAGTTACTGCTTTCCAGTCACCATCAGCTGTAAAGATTTAAAATGTAGGTGCCCATACTTTATCACCAGCAGCCCCAAAATTAGACAAAACTCATTTAAAAACTTGTTTGGATAATACCTCCAGGTTTTCACGGGAGCAGGGAGCTGTATGGTCAATTCAGTCCCATTGGCGACCAGTAATCAGCCCCTGAAAGGGGTGAAGGGGATCTAATTAGGTCCAATATTGACTGGAGAGTGAATGAAATGAAAAGTCAAGTGGAATAGAAGGTCACTGTCATCCCAGGTGCTTTAGCTGGAGAGTGAAAAGCTTAATCAGCTTTTCTCTCCTTGGGAACGAAACAGGGACAACAAGCTGAATCTGCACCTCGAATCCACATCTGGCTTTTAACCCTATTATGGATCATGTACACATGCCGAGACCTTTAACAAATAATGAGAAGGGGATAGGGCCAAGATGGCAGCTGGAAAGCAGGAACTTGCGTAAGCTCACCCCCAGATCCCACCAAACACCTGTAAAAAATGTCTCTGAACAAATTCTAGAGCTGCAGAACCCGCAAAATAGCAGAGGGAAGCAGGGCTGCAGCCCAGGAAAACCTGGATGGTTGCTGGGAAGGGTCTATCACATGGATGAGAGTGGAGCAGAGCAGAGCCCAGCATGGGCCACGCCAGGACCAAGCAGACGGGGAGCCGGGAGGAACAGGCCATAGTGCCCTGAATCAGTGAGCTGTACCAGTTATCAGACTTCTCAACCCACAAACAACAAAGACAATAGAGTAGGTTAGTGAGAAGACTACTGGAAAAGAGTGAAAAGAGTGCAGGGTCAGCCCTAGCCCTGGGGACACAGAAGTGGGGCAGAACTGGGGCTGCTTCCAGAGAACTAGCTGTGGTTGCTTCCAGCTCCAGGCCCACCTGGTGGGAGGACTTAAGCAGTGGATTAGAGTGGGAGTGCAAAGCCTGCTTGGATCTGGGTCATGATCCAGGTTAGCGGTTCCTGGGGGAGGAGGAGTGCTGGTGTGGGAGAGTTTGCTGTGTAGAAGTAGCTCTGAAAACATCAGCACAGCCCCTCAAGCTTGAGACAAAGCAAACTCTACTCTACAAGCAGACATACACTGACAAAAAGCTCAAGGGTAAAGTAGTTGGCTGGGAACATGAACGGGCAGTAAAAAAGGATGCAGACTCAGATTCAGACTCAGACTTTGGAATCTTTCTTTGGTGACAAAGAAGACCAAAACATACAGCCAGAAGAAGCCAACAAAGTCAAAGAGTCAAAAGCCTCCAAGAAAAATATGAATTGGTCTCAAGTCATGGAAGAGCTCAAAAACGATTTGGAAAAGCAAGTAAGAGAAGTAAAGGAAAAATTGGGAAGAGAAATGAGAGTGATGCAAGAAAATCATGAAAAACAAGTCAAAGACTTGCTAAAGGAGACCCAAAAAATACTGAAGAAAATAACACCTTAAAAAATAGACTAAGCCAAATGGTAAAAGAGTTCCAAAAAGCCAACGAGGAGAAGAATACCTTGAAAGGCAGAATTAGCCAAATGGAAAAAGAGGTCCAAAAGACCAATGAAGAAAATACTACCTTAAAAATTAGACTGGAGTAAGTGGAAGCCAGTCACATTATGAGAAATCATGATATTATAAAACAGAACCAAAGGAATGAAAAATGGAAGACAATGTGAAATATCTCATTGGAAAAACCACTGACCTGGAAAATAGGTCCA
>CM053623.1:34561412-34575256 GCA_028646595.1 Phalanger gymnotis | reverse complement strand
ATAGGGGGAGGAGGTAATCAAAAAGAAACACTTTTGAAAAGGAATGAGGTCAAAAGAGAAAACTGAATAAAGGGGGACAGGATAGGATGGAGGGAAATACAGTTAGTCTTTTACCACATGAGTATTGTGGAAGTGTTTTATATAATGATACATGTGTGGCCTATGTTGAATTGCTTGCCTTCTTGGGGAGGGTGAGAAGGGAAGAAGGGAGAGAATTTGGAACTCAAAGTTTTAATATCAGATCTTCAAAAGAAAAAGTTGCTTTGCAGGCAACTAGGAAATAAGATATTCAGGCAATGGGGCATAGAACTCTATCCTTCCCTACAAGAAAGTAAGGGGAAAGGGGATGGGGAGAGTGGGGTGACAGAAGGGAGGGCTGACTGAGAAACAGGGCAATCAGAATATATGCCATCTTGGAGTGGGGGGGTGGGCAGAAATGGAGAGAAAATTTGTAACTCAAAATCTTGTGAAAATCAATGTCAAAAAACTAAAATATTAAATAAATAATAATGAAGATAATGCTTATGGAAACATGGCTAGTGCTAATGCTGGACACATAGAGTCTAGAAAAAAGGAGGATGTACAGAGTAGGAAGCCTCTATCTTCACTTCAACTTAAGAAGGGGGTACGGCCAGCATTTGTAAAACTGGAAGTCATCAGTGTTCTATTAGTACTGCACCTCCACATAACAGGTGCTTAATAAGATTTTAAGCCAGATTCTAGGGAATGAACCAGACTGTTATTTATAGCTCATGTCTTCCTATCAGTGTTCTGTCCAAGAAAACCTTCAGAAGATTACAGACCTGGTATTTATGAGTCTAAATCTCAGATCCTCTGAATGCAACCATGATTAAAGTCCATGTTTCCAGTGCTAACTAAAAACACCCCCAGAAAGCCTAGCGGAAAGAATCCTAGAACAGAAGACAGGCTCTTGGGGCTGCCTGGAATTTTGGCTCAAATGCCTGTTAACTATATAGCCGAGGGTATTTTCTAAAGGAAGCCACCCCATACTTCCCCACCCACTGCTTCCATGAGTCACTACCCATGACTGCCCATGCCCAATAGTATGGGAGGGGGAGGGTAGGAGAGAGGAATGAAGAAGATGGCTTTTGAAAACCTTGAGAATGAGCTGAGTGTCAAATTAAACTCATTTTTCTGGATAATAGGAACCACTGAAATAATGCTTATTGTGAGCTCTTCCTTTCTTGCCAATTGTTCAAAAGCGTATTGTGGAGGTAGGTGGAGAGTAGTAATTAGTATTTGATTGACTACATTGCCAAAAGCCCTCCAACATCATAAGTTTTCCTGATTGGCTGAGACTGAGACTGGATTTTGTAGAATGGAGAAATGAGATCTGTCTGGACACCCCAGGCTATATGCATAATTTACTAAAGAATTATTGAATAATTCACTAAACTCTGCTCTCAGTAGCCAAGCATAGATATATGTGAAGATTTTGCGATCTGATGACCTGGAAGAGTTAACATAGTTTCCCAAAGGCTCTCTAATCTCCTTGGGATTACTTTATATGTTTAGTTCTGTTAAACTCAGTCAACATTTTTTTAGTCTTCTATTTCAGATAACATATTCAAGGAAAATTTGAGAAAGAAGAAATCACTTTTAATTGATGGATATCAGGGAAAAGGCTTCATTGAAGGAGGGGCATCTAAACTAAATCTTGAAAGAAGAGGAAGTTTTCAACAGATGGGAATGAGGAGGGAATGTATTTCAAGCTTGCACAAATACATAGAGTCAGGAGATGACATGGCAAATTCAAGGAACCAACAATAATCCATGTTACCAGCAACAAAGAGAGCGTGAGGAAGGAATAACATGAAATAAGACTAGAAAAATAGACTGGAGCTAATCTAAACTGGGGAGCATCTTAAGTGCCAAAATAAGGAGTTTGTATTTACCCATCGAGCCAGTCTCCAAAATGGGGGCCATGACATAATCCCAAAGGGGTGTACATATGTGTGTGTGTGTATATATATATATATATATGTGTGTGTGTGTGTGTGTGTGTGTGTATACATACACATATATGTGTATATACATATACATATAATCTCACTTGATAGTTATAACAACTCTTTGAGGTAGATGCTATTATTATCCTCATTTTTCAGTTGAAGAAACTGAGGCTGAGACAGGTTAAATAATTTGTCCAGGGTCACACAGCTGGTAAGTATCAGAAGCAGGATTTGAACTCAGGTCTTCCTGACTCCCAAGTCCAACACTATCCATGCCCAGTTGCCTGATAATTTATAAATAAAAGTATATATGTGGAGGTGAAAGGGGGTGTCCTCAACAATTTTATTGATAGAGATGCATGATCAAAAGTTTAGAAGAGAATAAGAATTTATTAAGTACCTACTATGTGCCAGGCACTTTGCAAATATCATCTCATTTGATCCTCATAAGAAACCGGTGCTATTATGATCCTCATTTTAAAGTTGAATAAACTGAGGCAGGCAGAGGTTAAGTGACTTGTCCAGTGTCACCGTTGGTGTCTGAGGCAGGATTTGAATTCAGATCTTCCTGACTCCAGGCCCAGTACTTTATCCACTGCGCCACCTAGAAACCATTACTATAGGTTATAGGGAAATACTGTTGGGATTTGAGCCCAAAAATGACATAAATGGGAGGATATTTTTGTAGCTATCTAAGAGACAGGTTGTAAAGTGAAGCGACTAGAGGGAGGGAGATATGTAAGTAGGAAGATGTTACAACAGTCCAAGTGAAAGAAAATGACAAGAATATGACCTAGAATGGTGGTCCTCTGTGTGAGTGGAGAAAGGGAGTCTGGAGAGGTTGATTGAAGAGTTAAAAACAAAGGAACTTGGCAGCTGATTGAGAAGGGGTAAAGGGAAGGGAAGAATCAAGGATGTTGCTGAAGGCTTGAATCTGGGTACCTGGAAGATGGTATTATATGTTAAGACATTAAAAAGCTCACAAACAAATGCAAGAAAGCAGAAATATTAAAAAAATCCCTTAACAATCCCAATTTAACACCAAAATAGATGCTGAAAAAATCAGACAAAAAACTAACAAAAAAGCCTCCAAATGTCTTTGAATATCAAACAAAGCTGAATATCAAACAAAGCATTTTGTATTTGATCCTGGAGGTGACAGGGAGCCACTGGAGTTTACTGAGTGAGGGTGTGTGATATGGCCAGATCTGTACTTTAGGAAAGTCACTTTAGCGTCTGAATGGAGGATGCATAGGATCAAGGAGAGTCTAGAGGCAGGCAGACCCAGCAGCAGGATTATCACAAAAATGTCTTGGCTTGATGATTCAAGCAGGTCTCTCAGCTGCTGCTCTGCAGTCTTTCCCACAGGAAATTCCCACAGGAAATTCCCACAAAGTTATGTCCATTTCAAGGTTGCTACCATTACCTTCTCCTGCAAACTCTGCTACGAATTCTGGTTGCCTGGGAAACCTCTGATGGTGCTTCCAGATTCTCCAAACTAACAAGGCTGAAATCTGGATGAGGCCACCTCAGAACACTTACTCAACTAACATCAGGAAAGAAACAGGAGCCACGTGCTCGTGAACACATGGCAGCTGAGTGGAGGAATTCTTTACCACCTGGCAGCTCAAAGTAGTCCTCCTAAGTGGAAGCTTCCAATGAGAGAGTATAAGATGGGCTGGGCACACCTCTTATTTGCACCCCCGGTTTCAATTCAGCAACTCCGCCATCTTTGGTGCTTTTGACTCCTTCCAATTAGAAGACTTTTTGTCATCACGCAACTCCAACATCTCAGCCCCTGATGGTGAGAAGAAGGCTCACCAAAGTCTCCAAATGGTTAAATTGGAAATAAGCAAAAAAAATAAAAAATACTTAAAACAATGAAGAGAATATCTGCACATGCTTCAAGGACTGGCCTTCAATGGCCGAATGCCCCACCTCCATTATGTTGATGTTTACTTTTCCACCAACTAGAAATTACATAAAGAAGTGGACTCACCTCATTTACCATGTCCAACCACACTGGCTCAGCAGCTGATAAACTTTGGTATGGATTCCAGCTCCTGCACCTCTGATAGCTTACTCTTCTGAACTTTCAAGCTCACAGGTTTGTAGTCAACTCATTTAAAGGCAAAAAAAGAAAAAGAAAAAGACAGAGAAAAACAGAGGTGCCGTGGATTCCCAATCACAGGTGGGCTCATCTTGGGACAGTAGGCTGCTGACTTTGGCATTTCCTCTCTCCCGACCCAGTATCTTACAGCGATTATTGCCTCAACCACCATCTAAAATGAAAGACAGAGATCAGATTGTTGGAGCCTTTTGTGTGCATGCTCTATTACTGCTCAACAGCCAATGCAAAGGCCCCCGCTTGCTCATATTGTGGACAGGTAGGAAATAGTCATTGAATACCAGCATATGCCCTGAAGCGGTGCCAGGGCCCTCTATTGCTCAAGCCCAGAAACAGTTCTCACTGGCCAGTCCTTCATTACAAAAACAGAAATCAACTACAGGAAACAGAAGATGGTGGCATTGTGCAACTATTCTAGAAGGAAAAAGTTCATCATGTTGATAGATTACTTAAATAGTACTAGACCTTAGGAAAATTGTGAAGCAGGTAGTCTTTTTATTCAGTGCTCCTTTACCCCTTTTAATGCCAACCTCCCCCCCCCCACCAGTGCCTTCAAACTGATGCCGATTCCCAGGACTCCATGTTTCTCCCACATTCTCCAACTTTTTTCTCTCTCTCATCCTGATCAAAATTGACCTATCATATCTCATTCCTTCAGGGTCTATCTTCTTATACAGACCAAGCAACCAATATATGTTAAACACCTACTATGTGCCAGGTGTTGTCCTTATCACTAGGGATACAAAGATAGAAATGAAGAAATTAAATAGTCCCTGACTTCAAGGAGCTTCCATTTTCTTGGTACAGTGTGTGTGTGTGTGTATGTGTGTGTATACACACACATACACACACACACACATATATACATATTGATATACATATATGTGTATATAGAAAAATTATACAAAATAAATATATACACATATGCATATATACAAATATATACACACAATACATACACAGATATATAAATATACATATGTCGCGTATATACAAAAATCATACAAAATAAATACAAATTAATTTTTCAGGGTGCAGTGGATAGAGTGATGGGCCTGGAGTCAGGAAGACTCCTCTTCATGAGTTCAAATCCGTCCTTAGACATTTATTAATTGTGTGACTCTGGGCAATTCACTTAACCCTGTTTACCTCAATTTCCCTCATCTGTAAAATGAGCTGGAGAAGGAAATAATGAAACCACTCCAGTATCTTTGGCAGAAAAGCCCCAAACAGGGTCACCAAAGAGTCAGACGCTACTGAAAAACAGTTCAGCAACAACAACAACAAATTTGGGGGAAAGGTGCTAGGAAAGTCTCTATGCAGGAAGTTTCACCTCAACTATACTTTGAGGAGCACTAGGGATTCTAAGAGGTACAGATGAGGGGGAAGAACATTACAAGCACTAGGCAGGAGGCAGAATGCTGCATACAAGAAACGAAAAGGCCAATTTGGCTGGACACTAGAATGCTCAAAAGGAAGTAACCCATAATAATAAGACTTGAAAGGCAGATTGGAACCAAGCTGGGAGGAGCTTTAAATTCCCAACAGAGTTTGTACATTTGATCAGAGAGGCAGTAAAGAGCCAATGAAATCTTTGAGCAGGAGAGTAACATAGTCAGGACTGTATTTTAGGGAACTCATTTTGATCACTCCCTAGCGGATGTGTCAGGAATGGGGAGAGTCTTAAAACTGGGCGAACAATTAGGAGGCTATTACAACAGTCCAGGTGAGAGGTGTTGAGTATCTGAACTCAGGTATTGGCTGTGTGGGTACAGAGAAGTCAGGGCAGCCTCAGATATGAGAGATTACCCCCAAGTGACTGGAAGGATGATGGCAGTCTTGACAGCAATAAAGAAGTGTGGAAGAGAAATGGTTTGCGGAGGGAAAGATAATGAGTTCTATTTTGGACATACTGAGTTTGAGATGGTTCTGGGGAACTGCTAATAAACTAATTGGCCCAGATTAATTAATTGTAACTAAAGAATTAATGGCCAATAAAGTTGGTGCATTACCCTTTCCAGATGATGTGTTTATTTTAATAGCTGCCTTTAGTTCCTTGAAAAAGTGACTGCAGGGGAGAATTCTAGGTTAAAAGGCTGACTGGTGGAGGGCAAAGATATTATTGGTTGGGAAGGAGTTACAACAGAGAACACATATTGGGGACCTACTTGGGTGTGGTGGCTCCTGAATATAGAATAAAATAGAATACACTGGAAAAGAGTAATAGAGAGAGTTGGGCTTCCTCACAAAGAAATACTGTGTATGCAAATTAAATTAGCACATTTGGCATATGTTGAATTTTTCCTCATATGGAAATAAAGTATTATCTTTCTGAAAACCATTGTAAAGAGAAAATAAGACAAGAGTTTCAAATCTTTAAACCTTGGAGGAGAATTTACTTTGTAACTGCAAATGAACTGAAAATCCTGTCATACTTTTTCTGTTGAATGTCACAAAATAATGAAGAATTTCTCTAAGATCCATCTAGGAGAGCTTTGGATCATTTAGTTAGACTACTCTGCTAAGAAGGCCCAGATCTTGACTTTGAACTCGGGCTAGTTAGCTTCTCTGTCTCAAAATTACATACTATGGCCCTCTCTGACCCCACTTAGCCAATCCATCTCGCAGGCAATAGCAATTGTACTGAGGGCATGGTATCATGAAAATCATGAACATGAGGTCATAAGCTCCAAAGGAGAGTTCCACCCCTGTGTGACATTGGGCAAGTCATTTAACCTTTCTGAGCCTTACTTGGAAAATAAGATTAACGTTACTTGTACTACTTATCTCACAAGGCTATTCGTAAGGATCAGTGAGATGATGTGAATGAAAGCTCTTTTTTTTAAACTACAAAACAGTATTAAAATGCAAAGTACTAGGTAAACATCAGCTGTTATTTTGGTTGGATCAATCCAAAACTACCTAGTGTATCAAAGTACTGGAAAATCAGCTTAAAGTGCATTCCTCACTGGGTCCATTGTATCCTTTTTTTTTTATTTTTTAATAATAATAATAGCATAACCTTCATAGAGCATTAAAGGTTTGCAAAGCACTTTACATATGTTATTTGATCCTCACAATAATCTTATGAAGTAGGTAAAATAGAAATTGAAAGAATACATTGATCACTGCCTAAAAGAGATCCCAAAATGAAAACTCCCAGGAATAATATAGCCAAATTCCAGAGCTCCCAGGTCAAGGAGAAAATATTGCAAGCAGCCAGAAAGAAACCATTCAAATATTGTGGAGCTACAGTCAGACTAACACAAGATTAAAAGAAACATGAGATCTACAAATTTAGAGCCATCTCCACTCCAAATATCCATAGGGGCTATTTGTGCCCAACCTGTGGTAGAGCCTTCTGAGCTTATGATTGCTCTGATCAGCCAGTCAGATGTACTATACCTTGACCCCAACATAGTGATGTCATTTTGGTCCCCTGAGAACAAAGGACAACAATCAACCATGGAGAAAAGACATGGCAGGGTCACATTTACGAAATAATACAACACTTTCAAGGATCCTACTCACTCGCTTCCCCAAAAGTCCATCCTTTTGACACCAATCCCATTACTATTCCATTTAAGGCAGTACATATGGTTCTGAATCACGGAAGACCAAGATCTCAAGAAGAATCAGAACCGAGGAAAGAGGCCTGGTTGGATTGTAAATTTAAACAGTTTCAAAGGACTTCAGAACTCTAGTCAATGCGCAAAGATGAACCACCAATTATTCAGAGGGCCAATGAGGTCCTCTGGAGGCAGCTAGGTAGCACTAGATGGGGCAGAGGGTAGCATTGGGCCTGGACTTAAGAAGACCAGAGTTTGAATCGGGCCTTGAGCACTTAGTAGCTGTGTGACCGTGGACATATCACTTTACCTCTATTTTCCTCAGTTTTTTCACCTGTAAAATAGAGGTGATAACAGCACCTACTTCACAGAGTTGTGGTCAGGATCAAGCAAGCTAATATTTATGGATCATTTAGCAGGCACTCAATAAACTTACCCCAATGATGAAGAACTTAACCCAAGTCCTGACAGAGAAGTGATGGACTCGAATGCAGAATGAGACATATTTGGGGAGATGAAGGTAGGGGGTGGGGCATAATATGTCCAGTGTGGGAATTTGTTTTGCTTGGGCATATCGGTTACAAGGGTTTGGGATATTTTTTTGTCCATGGAAAACAATAAAATTAAGTTTTCAAAAAGAATGAAGCTTAGTTGTATGTAAGTAGGCTGTAGCAAGCTAAGAATAAGGATTTTGCATATGTATGACCAGAAAGGAGGAAGGCCTGGCATGTAGTGAAACCATTGTTAACAGATGGCCTAAGTGCTGCTGCTCTGAAGCCTGAGAAATATGCAATGAGACTGAGGCAGGCCCCTAGTGTGTTGACTAGAGCCCCCATGGAGGACTCACAGAGAAATTATTTCACATGTAAGGCGAGAATGAGTTTGTATCTGCCCTGATTGAGTCAGTAACCAGACCTTTGATCTCATGAACCCACAAAACAGGTACACACAGTGAGGTTGTTAGGGCACCACACTTCAATCCTATAAAGCCAATCAACATTTATTAAGAACCTGTGATGTGCCCAGGCACTGTGCTAAGTAGCCCTTCAAGGCATTTACAATCTAAAGCGTGAGACAATACACAAATAAGTCAGGAAAGCTGGGGGTGGGGGAGAACCAGGAGATACCCTGCCTGGGGCATCTTGTTCCCTAGAGCTGAAACCTGGCAGAGCAGCAGGTATGAAGTGGAGGAAGCTGAAGTCCGCTTTCTGTCCTCTGTAAAGGAGGGTAGACAAGGCTGAGGGAGGTAGTATCAGTCAAGGCTTGGGTTAACAGCATAGTGGTAATATCAAAAGTGATTAAAATTGACAATATTCCGAGTGCCCCTCCCTTATCCTGACAGGGGCATCTTCTTCTGTGGAGTTGAAACCAAGCACAGAATATGCAAAATGGACCATTTCTATTCCTATGTTCAAACCAGTAACATCCAGCTAACATTTCAAGCGTTTTAGGGAAGGAAGAGAGAAGGGATTGTCTCCTGCAATTGCCTCCATGCATAGATAATAATAGCTGACTATTTATATAGTCCCGGTAAAGTACTTTACGCACACTATATCATCTGAGCCACAGGATCACCCTGTGAAGCAGCTGTTTCGGTGATTATTATTTTGCTGGTGAGAAAATAAGACTCGGGTTGAGATTTGCCCATGGTTATCCATTAGTAAATATCAGAGAGTGGAATTGATCCCAGGTCTGACTCCAGCTCTATCAATCTACCATTACTCTGTGAAATTCACAATTAGATCTTTTCTAGATAGGACCACTTTGGTAAATGTTTCTAATGAACCCTATTCTGCTGTCTTAAGGTAGAGGTGAGCGCAGATTCTCAAAGGCTCTGACCTTAAGTTGTTAGAAGTCCCACCAAGCTGGAAAGGTTTCAAGTACAGCCTGCCAGTGGTGATGGCATCTCCTCTGAAGACCCAGCCTAGCTATTTGGAAAAGCTTATCACCAGGACACTGGCTACCAGGCAGAACTGTTCACTTAAGGTGGTGGTGGAGGCATGGAGCTTGTAGGGGAGTCATCATCTGTTTTTATAGTCCTCTAAACAATGAAAATATAGTCCTTCGGAAGTATTGAAATGAATGAGAATTAGTTTACAACTGTAATAGGGAAGATAAATTATATTGTAATCAATTTTTAATTATTCATATGGTAATTTAGCCAGAAAAATCTTGCTGCCAGATTCTATTGGCAAAATTAAACAGGTTAATATAAAAAGTCCTGAGTTTCCACAGTTTAGTATCTCTCATTTATTTCTACTTTGTCATATCCCCCTCCTCTGGCAACCTTTTGGGACTTCTTTTAAGAAATTAAAACATTTAATTAGGTCCCCTAACCCAGATGTGTGACAAACAAATATTCCTCCTAAACCCATAAGAAATGTTTAAGATACAATGGAGTTGAGGGCAAATGCTGAGCAGAATGACAAGAGGGGAAGCAAGCCATTCTTACCCAGTCAGCCATTCATGATATGACTTCAGATACAGTTACTGTCCCAATGGCCACAGCAAAATTTGACTGCACTTTCAAGTTGAAAAGGCTCAAAGTATAAACCCACATTTCTGTATATTACCATCAAAAGTCAGTAGAAAGTGAAAGAAAAATTCCATTTAAAATAACTACAGACAAAATAAACTGCTTGGGGGTCTGCCTGCCAAGACACACAGGAACATAATTACAAAACACTTTTCACATAAAAACATTTAACAATTGAGGAAATATTGATTGCTTATTGTCGTACCAAACTACCAAAGAACTATTTTATAGAGCTAGAAAAATTTGGATCTGGAGGAACAAAAGGTTAAGAATACCAAGGGAATCGATTAAAAAAAAAGTGAAAGAAGGCAAGCTAGAAGTATCCAATCTCAAACTATATTACAAAGTGCTAATCATCCACACAATCTGGTGCTGGATAAGAAACAGAGAAGTTGATCAATGGAATAGATTAGGTACAACAATATACAGACAGTAATGCAAAAGATCCCAGCTATTGGGGCAAGAGCTCACTTTTTGGCAAAAATTGTTGGGAAAACTGGAAAGCAAGATGGCAGAATGTAGGCACTGACCAGCATCTCACACTATACACCAAGATAAAATCAAAATGGGTACATGATTTAGATGTAAAGGGTGAAATAATAAGAATATTAAGAAAGCAGGGAAAAAGTTATCTGTCAGATATATGGATAAAGGAAGAGTTCATGACCAAATAAGAGATAGAGAGGTTCATGGGAGGTAAAATGGATAATTTGGATAACATTAAATTACAGAGGGTTTGCATAAACAAAACTAATGCAGCGAAAATGAGAAGGAAAACAGGAAACTGGGGAAAATTCTTACAGCAAGTTTCTCTGATAAACGTCTCATTTATCAAATAAATAGGGAACTGCTAAAGTTATAAAAGTAAGAGCCATTTCCCAATTAATAAATGGTCAAAAGATATAAATGGACAATTTTCAGATGAAGAAATCAAAACTATCAATAGTCATATGGAAAAAATGTTTTAAACCGCTAATAATTAGAGAAAACAAATTGAAACAACTCTGAGGTACCTCCTCATATCTATCAGATTGGCTAACATGATAGAAAAGGAAAATGACTAATGTTGGAGAGGATGTGAAAAATTGAAACACTAATGCACTGTTGGTGGAGTTATGAAGTGATCTAACTGTTCAGAAGAACAATTTGAAACTATGCCTAAAGGGCTATAAAACTGTGTGTGCCCCTCGACCCAGCAAAACAACTATTAGGTCTGTATCCCAAAGAGATAAAATAAAAAGGAAATGACCTATATGTACAAAAATATTTATAGCAGCTCATTTTGTGATGACAGAGAATTGGGGAATGGCTAAACAAGTTATGGTATACTCCTCTTATCAATACAAGGTTCAAAGACAGCTCCAAAAGACTAATGATGGAAAAATCTATGCACATCCAGAGAGGAGTCTGAATGCAGATTGAGGAAAACTATTTGCTCTCTTTCTTTCCCTTCTTTTTTGATTTTGTTTCTCCTTTCTCATGATTCATTCCATTGGTTATAATTCTTCTTTACAACTGCACTATTATGTAAATAAGTTCAATGTGAAGGTAAATGTAGAAACTACATTGGATTATATGCCATCTTGGGGAGCGATGAGGGAGAAGGAGGGAGAGAAAATTTGGAACCCAAAAACTTGTGGAACTGAGTGTTGTAAACTAAAAATGAAAATAGATTTATTTTAAAAACTAAATAAATAAAACTCAAAAAAAAAAAAAAACCTATGTGTGCCCCTTGACCCAGCAAAACCACTATTGGGTCTGTATCCCAAAGAGATCAAATAAAAAGGAAGATGACATATGTACAAAAATATTTATAACAGCTCATTTTGTGATGACAGAGAATTGGGGGATGGCTGAACAAGTTATGGCATATCAATGTGATGGAATTCTATTGTGCCATAAGAAATGATTAATGGGATGGCTTCTGAAAAACCTCGGAAGACTTACGTGAACAGCAACATTGTAATGACAATCAACTGAAAGACCCAGCTACTCTGATCAATATAATGATCCATGATGATTCCAAAGGACTCTTGATGAAAAAGCTATGCCCTTTCAAAGAGAGAACTGATGGACTCCAGTTTTTGTTATTTTTAAGTTTTTATTTTATTTTATTTTTCTTACTTTTTTCCACAACATAGCTAATACAGAAATATGTTTGCATGACTTCATATGTATAATGGATATCATATTTCTTGACTTTCCAATGGGTAGGGGAAGGTAGAAGGAGAAAGAAAATTTGGAACTCAAAATAAAAATAATTTTTAAAGGCCTCAAGTGACCAGAGCATGAAATCACTGGAAGCCCTGGCTCTGCTAATCCAGCAAGGGAAAACTGAGACAGAAGACATGACAACTCTGTCCACTCACTACAAGTCTTTAGTCAAGTGATTGCACTTTACTAGACCTGAATTTCCCCATCTGTAAAACTGAAGAGGTTTGCTAAGATCATCTCTAAGGTACCTTCTAGTCTTAAAAATCGGTGAGTTTAATAAGCTAATTGCGTCTAACCCAGTTAATGGTAGCCACTGGCTGAAGGTCAGTTACTGAGCTTGCTAAGAGTTCCAGTACTTCTTCCTGTGGTTCTGGAATGGAAAAGGGAATGGAGAGCAAACTAGCAACTCGGGTCAGCTTCCTCCTTTTTTTCTTTCTCCATAAACATGACAACCCATTCTCTTTGTTCCTGGGTTACAAGATAGTGGAGATCTGTCTGCTGATTTCATGATAAACAAAAAGGGGGACTTTTTCTGAAATATTTGCTGTGAGGTCCAGAATACAAAATCCTTGTCTAATGCTCTCTTTTTGCAAAGGTAAAGACTGTGGGTCAGAGAGATGAAAGAACTTGTTAGTGAGTGACGTCTTTGAAGTTTCACCTTTGGAGATGAGGTAATGTCAGTCTTAGTGTTCAGCACAATGCCTAGATCCCCTCTTTAAATAGGTTTCTTTTTTCCTAGGAGTTTGGTTTTTTTTTTTTTTTTGGACAGGACTTATGATTTTATTGCTATGAGAAAACTCCCTCTACCGTTGCAGATTGGCACCTGAGTTTTTGAGAGCTGCCTGAAGCAATGGGAGGTTTAGGGTCCCACGGCTCAGAGCTAATGTGTGTAAGAAGTTGGACTTGAACCCAGGGCTTCCTGGCTTTAGGGGATCTACCTCTCTAGAATTAGCTCAGAAATTCTTTACCACTGTTGACAAACAAAATACACCTAGTAGCTCCAACCAATCCACGCGAACCATAAAAACCTTATGAGGAGGCCACTTAAAATCATTTAATCAACTGCTCTTGACAGCTCCTACAATAAAAAGTATTGTAAATGCTTGACTTAAAAAGAGCAAGGAAGATGAGAGCTTCAGACTATGTTGTCTTCACCTGGGTCTCCCTCGGGAAAGGACAAAGTAAATGTTTAAGGCTCCCATGTCCAAAATGTCTCGGTGTCAGGGATCTGTCTGTCGCACCTTCCTGGGCTGGAGAGGTACCAGGTACTCCAGGCAGAATGGATTGCGGAAGATGACCAAGCAAAACTATGGAAAAGGAAAGGAGGGGAAAGGAAAGGAAAGCAAAGCAAAGCAAGAAGGAAAGAAAAGAGGAAAGAAAGAGAGAAAGAGAGAAAGAAAGAAGGAAAGAAAGAAAGAAAGAAA
>CM053623.1:34527417-34561312 GCA_028646595.1 Phalanger gymnotis | reverse complement strand
AGGGGAGCACAGAGCTGAGCGCAGGGAAACGCACAGAGCGCAGCGAAGGAGAAGGGTCCGTTGCACCGGGTACAAAGGAGGGGAAGAAGCCCGGAGTACGGAGCATAAGAAAGGAGAGTGGAGCGGACAGCTGCCCAGAACCGCGTAGGGGAGAGCAGCGACCAGCGAGGACGCAGCGACGGGAGCTGCAGAGTGCACTCAGCGAGCCTGAGCGAGAGGACTGTCCGGTAGGTTGGTGAAGCTAGACAGATGAAAGCTGCTACAGTGTGACCGCCTCGACCCGGCATGTCACTTTCCCCTCTCAACTATTGGACCGGCATGCTCCGGCGGACTTCCACACTAACTCTTTCCCCGCCTCCGAGCGGGACAAACCGAGCGAGAGCTGTTCTCTTGATTCAGGACTCCAGGTTCTCACCCTGGGTTCAGGAGAGGGAATGAAGGTTTGGGGCGCTGCTGTTACCCCTGGTCTGTAGATCCCGCGTCTTCCATTTGCCCACTTTCTCTGCCAGCTGTAGCCAGTTGTACCACTGCTTTATCAGGGGTTCGTGGCTTCAGCCTTGCAGTAAGAGATAAAGAATGGTGAAAGTGGGTAGTTGGGGTCCTGTGTTTTTCCTCAATCCCCTGGGATTCAGGACAGGAAGCATAGATTTCTACTTCTGAGAATGTGCCATAGTCCCGGGAAAGGGGGAAGGAAGCGGAAGGATCTTCAAGTATGTTGGGGATTTTAAGTGCCCAAAGCCCTAGCGTTTAGGGCTAGAGAGGACCTTAGAGAGGGCGTGTCCTCAGGGAACAGAGTCGGGAAGGCGAGCTAGAATCTGCAAATGGAGAAAAGCAGATGGCCCGAGGCAAAGTATTATAGGAATCTTGCTTCAGAATCTAAAGGAACCTCAGAGTTCCGTAGGCCGACCGGTCTTTCGATAAATGTAGAAATTGAGTTCCGGGGCAGAGAAATAATGGTTTAGCTGAGGTCACACTCGGAGTTAGTAGCGAATAGCTGTCCGAATTCGCGCCCACTTCTCTGGCACAAATTTCAGTACACTTCCCACTGCCGGAGGGTACAAAGAAACTTTCGAAAGGCCATAGGCCGGATTGAAATTGATGTAAATGCCTCACCTCCCCACCACCCTGCCTGCAGTGATCTGTGACTCCCCTTGTCCCAGATAAAAAATTGGCAGAGTTGGAACATAACCCGAGACAATTGGGTTCGTGGAATAGAAGCAACTGCCAAGACCAAGTGATTGGTTGGGAGACTGGATAAGTGTAGGAATAAGAGTGTGTTCTGCAAAACTGGAAATAGGTCCTGAGGAGGGGAAAAAGTTGGGCCAAAGTGATCCGCGAGCCTGCCCTTCCTCCCCCCGCCCCTAGCCCAGATACACAGAGTAATCAACAAATGGGTACACACCGTCAAGGAGCCAAACTCTACCCTCATCTTAGAGCTATCGCACCTGGTACCTTGTATGTGGGAAGGGAGGCTGAGATAGCCCATACCTGCTTTTAAAAGTCTGCTTCCGGTACCTGATTCAAGAAATCATACCTCCAGCCTAGTACAAGACCTTATGGACTGAATTTCAGCAGCCTCGGCCAGATCCTCCTCCACAATATTTAAATCACTCCATGGAAAACGATCCAGGCTCAGTCATTCCTCCAACAGCTCTTTTAACGCAGTGGTGAAGAAGCCAAGTGCAAGTCAGGAATGTCTTATGTTGGGAAGTGAAAGCAATCTGACAAGAGTAGGCTAACTAAAGGTTGCTAAGCTGACTGGGTAGATGAGGGAGAAAAGTTAGTTCTTGAATGAAGAAGGAAAATATCCTATACATAAGACCCAAGAGCTGTCCAAGATGGAGGCTAGAAGCTGGAACATTGGTCAAGGGTACCAACCTTCGAATAATTGAAGTATAGATTTAGAGCCAGACAGGACATTATCATCCATGTAGTCCAACCTCCCTCTTTTTTCAAATGAGGAAGCTGAGGCCCAGAGAAATTAAGCCATTTGCCCAGTCACATAGGTAGTGTCAGAGTGAATAGGAATTCACCGCCTCTAAACCAGTACTCATAGGAGGATTGCTCTGAGTTACCTGGATAAATTGAAATATACATATATATATATATATATATTGTCCTCACTATGGGTCATAAATTTAGAGTTGGAATGGGCCTCAGAAGATCTAATCTAACTGACTTGCTAACACAAGTTTTTGTTCTTCAGTCATTTTTCAGTCTTGTCCAGCTCTTTGTGACCCCATTTGGGGTTTTCTTGGCAAAGATACTAGAGTGGTTTTCCATTTCCTTCTCCAATTCATTTTTACAGATGAGGAAACTGAGGCAAATAGGGTTAAGTGACTTGCCTAGGGTCACCCAGGTAGTAGGTGTCTGAGGTTGGATTTGAACTCAGGAAAATGTCTTTCTGACTCCAATGTTCTACGAACAATGGCGCCACCTAGCGTCCTCTTGACAAAAGTATGATTTGCCACCCAGGCTTCTTATTGCACTCATTCCACTGTAGCTAACATTCATACTGGATATCATGCCTAATGTTGCCCAAATAAACTGTTAATACATACATGTATTCTTGAGGACTCTATGTATCTGTGGACACATGGCATCCCCACTGTAAGGCTGCAAGAGGGCAAGTATTTTAAGTGTCAGGCCTGGTACCCTCTACATACACAGTAGGCACTTAAAAATGATTTAATTACCAAGCTGAAGATAGGCATTTTATCTAGGCACACATCACTTCCCTCCTTCCAGGACAATGTCAGTTCTTTGAGGGTAGGGACTGGTTAGATTTTGTCTGTGGATCTCTAATACTTCATAGGGTGTAAGTGGCACATAATAAGCAAACATTTAATAAATGCTTGAAATACACGAAAGAATAAATGAAAGCGTACCTACATAGGCTGACTCTAAATTCCTTGCTACCATAAAGATGGTGACTTGGAGACCAACAAAAACAGCCCCTTGTTAGCCCTTTTTAGTGATCCTGGTAAGCATTTGAAGATTCCTTATCCTACAAAATATTGCTTCACTTCTCCTAGACTACTACTAGATGGCTGGGTATCAAAGTGGGTAGAGTACTACCATTGGATTCAGGAAGACCTGAGTTCTAGTCTCTACTCAGATGCTAGCTATGGGTGACCCTGGCGAAATCACCTTAGTTTGCTCATCTGTAAAATGGAGATGTACAAGTACCTACCTCCCAGGGTTGCTATGTGTTAAGCAGCTAATATATGTAAAATGCTTTCTGAATCTTAAAGCACTGTGTAAATGCTAGCCATTTTTATTACCTGACCTTCAAATCTCCACCTTTATGAAGAAGGAACTTAGGACAAGGTCTTCACTCTATGAGATCCTCTAGACACCCAGGAGTGCCCAGGTCATCCGCATTGAGTCTTAGCAAGACTCAAGAAACATGACTAGTAGACTGGGACCCATGCCCTTAAGATTTGAAAGCAAAGTCAACAATGATCCTGAGACTGGAATGCCCAAATTTCTGAAACTCATTCCCCATGCTTCCCTCCCAAAGATTCACTTGCATCTCTAACAGACTTATTATTGAACATGCCTGCAGACCTTATTTGTTCACAACAAAACACCTCTAAAACTTATTCACTGAAATCCAGCTGGCATTTGTGGTCATGATAGAGAAAGAGAGATGGGGGGAAAGGCAAAAGGCAGACTCAGAAAAGGAAGACAAAAAGAAAATGAAAGACAGGGAATAAATTCTGGCAAGAGAGGAGTTAACCACTTCATAGATAGATAGATAGATAGATAGATAGATAGATAGATAGATAGATAGATAGATAGATAGATAGATAGATAGATAGATATGTGTGTATGTATGTGTGTATATATACATATATATACATAATATATATATAGTGGCCATTTTCCTCAGGGAGTTAAATTAATTTGTTCTGACCCCATAGCATCAATCTGAGCACGTGCTGATCTCCTATCTGCGTCAGCACTGTGTCAATAGATGACTACTACCAGGAGCAGACTGGACTATTTAAGAGACAGCTTTTCCAAACCACCATAAGTTGTCTAACCTGGACACTCATCACATCTCTCTGGCTTGAAATAGGAAGCTACTATCATATTTTAAAGGTAGGAAATTCTGAATTATCTCATTTTTATGAGAGGGATCAAATTGTCATATACTTACCATAGAAATGCCTGTTGACATGTATTTCTGGTGATTTATTTTCCATGTCTCTTATGATTTTAAATTATTTTTTATAACTGCATTTTTAACTATTCCTTTTTTTGGCTTAGTCAAAATGAGAAATTGTGACATTATTTTAAACAGCATTTTTAATGACAACAATTAGTAAGCTGTTGGTGGGGTCAAATTGACTTGTGTTTTTGAAGAAAAAAAAAGTTTAGTCTTCAAGGTATTAGCATCCTCTACCCTCATAGGTATAATCAAATACTGTAAAAGCTGTCCATTAAAATGGGACTGAAATCATTTGAAAGAATATTATGCAGGGTCAGGAAGGCTCTTAAAGTCTTTCCAAATAAAAATGCTGAAAGATTTTAAGGTTTAAAGTAATTATGGAAATACCATTAAGACTCCAGTGCTAGGTAAGTGAAAATTGCCTGTTTGCCCAGGAAACCAGTATAGACGATTAAAGTCGTCTCGTATGTGTGCTGATCTCTAGTGAGACCTTCTAAGTCTTTCATATTTCTAATGAAGATGCATGTGGTCTTTATTATGATTATGATTCAATGCTAAACCATGTGTATTGTTTGTTAAAAAAAAACTTGTAAATGGGATATTTTGTGGTTCTTGGCTGCTTTTTAAAATAGACAGGCAGCAGAGACATTTCCTCCCAATTCAATCCAACATAATGGTTTCTTAACTAAGGGGGAAATAAGCTCTTTGTCTGAGTCTCATCCAGTGAATAGAATCTTCTTTTTAAAAAAGAATTCTCCTTCCCTTTATCAAAGGTTCTGCTGTCCGGTCTTTGCATTTTCCCTGCCCCCCCCCCCCACACACACACTGTGAAGCTAGTCTAGTACATCCAAGCTAGTTAAGGATGTTCCATTCAAACTAAATGTTTCTTCATAAAGACAGAAAGAGATAGAAGCTTTTCTGAGGGGGCAGAGGGCTGGGGGGGCAGGGTGATGCCACCTACCTTTGTATAAAGTGTACTTTGTCAAAAAGTCAGGAGTTGGAAAGTAAGGGAATACAGATGAAAGAACTCTGGAGTTCTAAGCTGAGAAATCATAGGCTTATAAAATCACAGATCTAACTGAAGTTCTAACTGAAATGGAACTCATAGGTTATCTAATTCAACTTCCTCATTTTGTAGAGGAAGAACAGAGACCCAAGGAAGTCATGTGGCTTGCCCCAGGTCAGAAAGGTAACTCAGCTGTCCAGCTAGAATCTAAACTCAGGTCCTCTGCTTCCAAGGCTTAAGTCTTGGCTTCAACCAGTTCCTGATTGTATAACATTTGACAAGAAACTAAACCTTTCTGGACCTCAGTTTCTTCATCTGGGAAATGGGGAGTTTGGTCTAGATCGGGGTTTCTTAATCTGAGGTAAATAGATCCCCAAAGGGTCCATGAACTTGGGGGGGGGGGGGGAATCACACCTTTATTTTCACTAACCACTAACTGAAGTTTAGTTTTTCCTTCAATATGAATTTTTTTAAAAAAATCCATATTGGTTTGAGAAGGAACCCATAGGTTTCACTAGAGTGACAAAGGGATCCATGGCGCACACAAAAAGCTTACAACCCCTGTGCTAGGTACTTTAATCTGCCTCCTTGCATTCCCTCAAGACATATATTTCACTGGAGAAAGAACAAACAAAGGAAAAAAGGCTGGATGATCTGATTTATCTCTGGGATTCCTTCCACTTGGAAAATCCTGATTCCATTAAAGGATCAGTAGACTCAATCAAACAGCAATAAAAAGACACTTTTGTAGGTAAAGGATCTGTCTTATAGCATCACCTGAAAATGTCTTTTATATGCTATTTGTACTTTCTCATAAGCTCCTCTAAAGTGTAACCAGGCACCGCCTTCCTTATCTCTTACCTGGGGTAGTCTCCCACCAGTCTTCCTCTGTTTTCTACTGCTCATGCAGCATAGCAGTCTCCTCTCCCCTAACTGCCTCTGAATTCCTTCCCTCCTCTTGCAGCTATGTACAGTAGCCTCAGCATTTGCGTGCTCCTTGCTGTCCTGTCAGCAAGCTCCTTGGGACAACAGCCAAAAGAGTCCAGCCATGCCAACCCAGGCGCTTCTGAGCTGGAGCAGAGCCTGGCTGCTCAGCACCGGCATGTCCGTGCTCCTGCCTCCCCCAGTCAACTGAAGCCTCTACAGAGAGCTGATGGAAATGGGGACTCCAGGAGCAACTTTGGGGCTTTGCTGGCTAAGTACATCCAGCAAGCCAGGAAAGGTAACAGAATTCCTCACCCTCTTCTCCCTCATCTCTTGCAAATATTTCTACAAGACTTTTTTTTTGCAATGTTCAAAAGGAAAACTCAGAAGTAAATACATTTATAGGAATAAGGTTTTTTTTTTCTCAACGCATATTTTGCAAACAACAACAAAACCTATAACTATTAATAGCATTCCAAGTGCTGAAATAATAATAATTAATGATAATGGCTGCTGATGTTTATGCAGTGCTTTAAGGTTTCACAAAATCATATGTTCCTTAATTTAAAGCTGGAAGACATTGTCGAGGTTTGCAAGGTGAACCCAGTGAGTTAAGCCCTATTTATTATTCCCATATTACAAGTGAAGAAATAGAGTCTTGGAGTGCTGCAAAGATTTTGGTATTTGGCAGCAGTTCTTAACTTGAGGTCCATGGACATCTTGGAGGTTTGTGGATAGATTTCAAGAGGGTCTGTGAACTTGGATGAGAGAAAAAAACTGCGTCTTCATTTTCATTGGCCTTTGGTTTCCTCTTTATTTTATGTGTTTAAAAATGTTATTTACTTCACAGACTGCCAAAGCCATCTATGATGCAAAAAAAGGTTAAGAAAACCCCTATTCTAATTGATATATCATTTGCCTTTTCAATGGGTAGGGAAGGGGTGGAAGGGAGGGAAAGAATTTGGAACTCAATTTTTTTAAAGAATGTTAAAAATAAATGAATGAATGGATAAAAGGAGGGAAAGGAAATCTAAAATAAATAATTTTTTTAAAACCCTGTTCTATATGATGCTCAGTGGCTAACTAGAGGGCCAGGCTATGAAAAGAAGAGCCATTAGTAATTCATTTTCTCATATTGGCATTGCTTGTTGGTTGAGACTTCAGATCTTTCTCGGAAGATGTTAATATTTCCTCAATAAATATTTTCACACCAACACTGAATTAATTCATCAGATAATGAAAATATAGTAGAGTCATAAAAACTCCTAATCCATATTTTTTTTAACCAAAGATATAGGGTGAGTGTGGTACAGTGGAAGGGATGCTAAAGCTGGAGTTGCCTAGTTTGAATGCTAGGCTTACCTCTTAATCTCCATGTAAGAAGCCACTTTGTCTCTCCTAGACCTCTGATTTCTCATCTATAAAATGAAAGGATTAATCTAGCTGGCCTCCAAGGTCCTTTCCAGCTCTAAATCTATGATCATACAATCTCTATGCATTTTGACTTTAAAATCATTGAGGAAGATGTGAATTATGATAAGCTCACAAGATTTGACAAAAATAATGGCCCTTAGAACATTAAACTATTCTATGTCAGATTTCACCAAAGCAAGGATTAAAAGGAATGAACGCTTCATGTTAAATGAATGCTTCTCTGCCAGGCTGAGAGGGATGGTCTGTGGGTGAGAGGGATATTTGGGTTTTTTTAAATAATAAACCTTTAAAGAATATCACCATCGCAAAATGATCTGATGATTTACTCCTTACTGTTGAATACAGATTGTTCACCAATTCCCTAACAGATGAATGAACCATCAACTCTCCAGCACCTGACTTATTCCCTGGAAATAAATTAGTTTCAGAGAAAGAGTCATGGTCTGGGATCTAGGAGTCCTGGACTTCAGTGCTATCTCTCTCCTCACATAGCTCAATGTGGAAAGAACAGAGAATCTAGGTGTTCTAGCACTTATGACCCATGACTGAGTTTGGTCAAGTCAGTCTCCCAACTTTTATGGTTCTCAACTCAATAAGCATTTATCAAGATGATACTACATTTTTTAATTGAGCCAATGTGCAGCCCACGGGGATTCTTATGTAATGGCCTCCATTTGTATTTGGGTTTGACACCTCTGTTAGGAAATTCTTGAATGAGGAAGCTTCCTCTACCAAGGCAGGTTGGCACCCTTGAGCTAGAGTTGAGCAGAACACTGAAAGGTTAAGTGACTTGACCAGGGTCACACAGCCAATATGTATCAGAGGCAAGACTTGAACCCATATCTCCCTGGTTTCTAGGGAGGCTTTCTATCCACTTTGCCAATGATGCTTCAGGTCAATAGTTTTAGTAATTGCTTCAAGTGGGACTACTTACATGTGACTTTCCTTTTATCCATACGTACCTTCTATGTCATGAACTAAGTCTGAGAATGTATTCATAGGATCATGGCATATTAAGTCAAAAGTGGTCATAAAAGTTATCTATGTCCAACCTTCTCAGCTTTACAGGCAAGGAAATTAAGGCAGAGAAATGAAGTGATTAACTCAGTATCTCACAGGTAGGAAGTAAAAAAAAAAAAGCATTAATTCAAGCCTAAGACCTCTTCACTGGGACTAATGGGGAAGATGTGGCTAAACACACTTCCTTTGATAAGGATCTGGAGGTGTTAATGGACCACAAGCTCAACAGGAGTCATGGCAGTAAAAGAAAAAAAATAGACAATGCAATCTTGGGCAAAATTTAGAAGGATATAAGAATAAGGAGGTGATCTGCTTGCTGAATTCTGCCCTGATTAGGCTATATCTGGTGTATTGTTCAGCTTGGGGTACAGCATTTTAGGAAAGACTTTTGATAACCTAGGAAACATGCAGAGAAGGGGAGCACAGAAGATAAAAAAACGTCCTTGAGATCATGCCACAAGAATTAATTGGAGGAACTGGGAATCTTTAGTCTGGAGAAGGGAAGGCAGGGAATGTGTCATATACTTAAAGTATTTTAAAGTATTAAGTATTTAAATATTTTTAAGTATTTAAAAGGACTGTCGTGTGAAAGAGGTGTAAGACATACTTTTCTTGGCCCCAGAGGGCAGAACTGAGTGTCATTAGTGAAAGTCATAAATGGGCAAATTTAGGCTGAATATCAAGAAATAAAAAATCCCAACAATGAAAGCAATAAAAAACCAGAATGGGCTGCCTCTGGAAGTCATGACTTCCTCCTCATTGAAGGTCTTCAAGTCAATGTCAGATGACCACTTGTTGGGTCTGTTGCTGAAGGTTCTTATTCAGGAATGTGTAGAACTAGCCAATTTCCAAGATCCCTTCCACCTTTGATTCAGAGTTCAGTAAGGAATCTCTATTTATACCACAGCCACATCCCCATCATATGACCTCACTAGTGAAAAAATAGAGGATTTGCTCTTCCTAGAATTTTCCTAATATTTCCCATTCATTGCAGCCCTTTTAGCCAACTGTGAGTCAGAAGGTGAAGCTAGGTTTCCACTTTAGCAGATTTTCTTCCTCTTTCAGGAAACTGGTCAGAGTGGCATGCTGATTTTCCCTTCCTGCTAAGCTGTTTGGAAGTTAGAATTCCTATGGCAAGGGTTACATCAGCTTTTTAGTGGTCTTCTAAGCTTTTGGTTAATTAGCTGTAACAAGATGCTTGAGATGCTTCCTAGCTGTGTGACTGGGCAAGTCATTCTGGTCCTCAATTTCCCCATCTGTGAGATGAGGGGGAGGGACTAGAGGCCCCTCCGAGATCTAAATCTATTCTCCCTCCTAATCCTTTTCCTTAATGTGAAGCTGAAGCATCATTCACCACTTTTTTTGGCTCAAGGCTAGGAGTTCTTCTTTGCAAATCCTTGATCCCTTTTGCCATAAGGGTAAGATCATTTTGTAAAACCAATAAAATGTAGCCTTTGTCACACAAGTTGCCCATATTACAAGGGTGTCACTCAATAACAAAATTGGGCTCGCCTTCAAAATTAATATGAAACATCAACATGTAACTCTTACCCAGTTCATCTGAATATTTTGTGTCTCCTGAGATGGTTCACATTTCAGACTTCTAAGTTGCACGTAAAAGAAATATGAGTTTACAATTAAGCAAAGTACGTCACTCTCAGGTAAAGGGCCTAGAAAGTATTCTATCTCCCATCCGTTCCTGCCTGGTCTGTGTTGCAAAGTCTAAATGAGCTGCATCTTTGGGAACTCCTCCATGACCCTTCCCACTAGGACCATGGCAATATCAAAATTCCAGTGCTGGCTTCCTGGCCCTGCCCCAAAACCACTGAGCCCACATTCCTATTACAAGGTATTTTCTTTGCTTGAATCAGAAGCAATGTCACTGGGGATGTTTTGATTTGTCAGCCCCACCATGGAGGGGCATGTATCCTAACTATAAATACCATATTTGCAAAGCAAATCTCAAGCTTATGTATGTTACAGCTAAATTCTGAAAATTGGCTAATATTGACAAGGAGCTGCATAATTATAGATTCTGACTGAGTTGACCATCTGTTCTCAACCCAGTGTTTTATTTATGGAACAAATAAACATTATGATCTGTTAGCATAGCTAAGAGAGGCAGCAATGGAGTATCTGATAAATGGCTGACCTTAGGTCCAGAAGTCCTGGATTCAAGTCCTGCCTCTGAAATGCGTGACCATGCTCTTTAAATTCTCAGTGCTACACATACACACACACACACACACACTATAAATTAAAGATTGCATTGCCGATCTGCAGAGTGGAGGGCATTTGCACATTGGCACATTCATTTCATTTGTTTTCAGTCATGTCTGACTCTTTGTGACCCTTTTTTTTTGGGCGGGGGGGTTCTTGGCATTTCTTCTCCAGTTCATTTTACAAATGCGGAAGCTGAATTAAACAGGTAAAGTGACTTGCCCAGGGTCACACAGCTAATAAGTGTGCGAGGCTAGATTTGAACTCAGGAAGACTCATCTTCCTGACTCCAAGCCAAGTGCTCTATCCACCATGGCTCCACCTAGCTGCCCTTGGCACATAGTAAACACTTAGTAAATGTTGAACTGACTTAGATTGAGCTCCTCAAGGGCAGGAACTGTCTTTTGCCTGTCTTTGTCTCCCTAGTGTTTAGCACTGTGCCTGGCATATAGCAGGCACTTCATAAATGCCTATTCATTGACCCGCTCCCACAGATGAAACCATACACAAACAAAAAAAAAACCTAACATACTTAAACGTGATGAACTGTGCTTGAATTTACTCCTTTTTTTTTTAAACAAGGCTAATTGGGAAGGGATTTGTTTGTTGACAGGTAGTAATAGTAGAAAGATTATATGTTTACCACCCTCCCAAGATTAATAGCTTCTCGTATGCACCACAAAAAGCTATTAAGCTGATTTGTTCAGCTTGCAGCCATTAATATTGACCAATAGAAGGAGTTATCCATTGCAGTTAACATTGGAGTTATCCAAAGGAATATCCATTGCAGTGAAAACTACTTTGATTAGAACATGGAAATCTTCAAATATAAAATCATATCTTTCATCCTTTGGAGAAATAATCATTATATGGATATGAGGAAATTCAACTTACTTTCTTCTGATCAACACCCTCTGTGTGATCTTTACTAAAATATAAAGAAATAATGCAATGAAGTCAGGGGCATTTTGATAAAATATGAAGCAACTCCATGGCGCAATGGATAGAACCACTATGAAGTGAACGTGGAGTCAGGAAGACCTGAGTTCAAATCCTGCATTAGATACTGGCTGTATGATTCTGAACAAGTCAATTCTCTTCTGTCTGACTCAGTTTCCTCAACTGTAAAATGTGGGTTATAATAGCACCTGCTTCCCAGGGATGTTATGAACAGTAAATAATTGAGATACTATATAAAGCACTTTATTAAACTTCAAGTGCTTATACGAATGTAAATTAGTATCTCGTTATACACCCTTACCATCCCAAGTATACCATTAAGAATTCTAGAAGGTCACAGATCTGATTTATACCTCTTGGTAATCCAGGGGTGAAAAAAGTTATAACCATCTCATTTACAGTGTTTTGGAGTAGAAAGAACCTGGAATTCGAATCAGGAGATCCAGATCGTTCTGTCTTTAACACTTTACGAGTCATTTAAAAAATATATCAGTTCATTCCTCTGAGGCTGTTCCCTCATCTGTAAGATGAGGCTTATAATGCTTGCTCTGAGAACCTTTAAGGCTGCTAAGAGGAAAGCATTTTTACCAAGCATCCTATAAATGAAGGATATTGCATGTCCTCTGGAGAAACCATATTTTCATATTCCAATTCAATCTTTTGAATTCTATATGGGAATCTCTCAGCTCCTGCAAGGCTTTAACTCAGATCTTTAAAAGATGTTTTTTCTGCCTGCCAGTTCAGTTTTTACCATTTGGTGGAATTTAATGTCTAAAGTGGATTATTAAAAAAAAAAAGTATTACTTCCCTATCAACTTTACTGTGAATGTTATTAGCATTCCTGGGCTTTTCATCTTACATTATATTTTAAAAACTACTTTCTTCAGAAAAGAATCGTACCCATTATGTTTGTTAATCATTATGGCTTTTAGGATTAGCCAAGCATGTTTAGGAATCTTACGGGATAAAACTAAGAAATGCCTAATTACCAGTCAGCTCATAATGAGCAGCCACTATATGTATTCTGGGCTTGCAGTATCTTCCTGAAGATGCTAGAAGTAGAAGGGAGGGGGCAATTGGGAGCCACTGTTCCTGTTCTAGAGAAAGAAATGAACAAAGAAGCACAAACACTAACAGGGCATCTTCACCTTATTTTGAGTCATGGTGGTCCAGTGGAGCCTGTGGTTCTCAGAGTAATGTTTTTAAATGCATAAAATAAAATACAAAGGATTACAAGGAGGAAAATGTAATGAAATAATAGTTATCAAAACATTTTAAGAAACAGGTTCCTGGACCCCAGCTTACTAACCCCTGAACTACAAAAACACGTAAAAGCAAAGGCAGAAATGGCTTAACAAATACAATAACTGGCATTTCTATGATGCTTTAATGTTTGCAAAGCACTTTATAAATATCTCATTTATAGGCTCAGAACAATCCTGGGAAATAAGTTCTATTATTCCCTTTTCACTGATGAGGAAACTGAGGCAGACTTGCCCATGGTCATACAGCTAGTTAAGTGTCTGAGGCTGGATTTGAAATCAGTTGGGGTGTAGGTTGGGATGGGGGCGGTGTTCTATCCTCTGGGCCACTGAGCTGTCTCATATACGATATACCATATATATGCATATATACACATAAACATGTATGTGTACAAATAATGCACATATGTAATGAACAATCCTACAAGTGACTTTAAAATATCCAGAAATCTTTATACTTTGCAGAAATGTATTATAATGGAAGGGATGTCAAAGCTTAAGTCTGGAGATCTGGGTTAAAATCTTACTTCTGATACTTAATAGCTGCATGATCCTGAGTAAGTCACAACCTCTCCATGAGATTGTTTTCTCCTCTGTACAATGGAGATGATAGTCAGCCAATAAGTATTTATTAAGAGCCTGCTATGTAAGCAGGGTCATGAAGAGTCAATCAGACTGGACCGAAAGGACTGAACAACAACAAAAATGTACCAAGCACTGGTTGTTGCTGTTGTTCAGCCATGTCTGACTCTTTATTTGTGGTTTTCTTGGAAGAAATACTGGAGTGGTTTTCCATTTCCTTCTCCAGCTCATTTTACAGATGAGGAAACTGAAGCAAACCAGGTTAAGCGACTTGCCCAGGGTCACAAAGCTAGGAAGTGTCTAAGGCTGGATTTGAACTCATGATAATGAGTTTTCCTGACTTCTACCTACTACGCTCCCTAGCTGCCCTCTGTTAATAAGAGTATTGTTGTGTAAGTACCATCTGTTAAATTAGAAATTCCTAGAACAGTTCCCAATACACATCACTGCTTAATTAGTGTAGTAACTACCCCCTTTTTGATTCACCCTCCGCCTCTCCCCAACTTGCACTTGGATTGGATTGTACCCTACTGAAGAGCCAAGACTGTATTTTCAGCTGCCTATCTCCAACTAGAACCTTGTAATTACAAAGCATTTAATAACTATTTGCTTAATTAATAGGGTTGAGTTTTTAAAAACCATAATAAGGATGACTATATGGCAGGAAGCCTATGAACTGGGATCTAGCATCATAAGGTATTTAGGTAAATTGGGCTAAGTGAGGAAGAGAGTCTGAAAGCCCCAAATTAGACTTTCTAATTTGTCTCTAAAGGCAAAAAAGAGCCTCTACTGGATGTTGAGAACTATGGGGTTTAAAGGACATCTAAGGGAGTAAAGTGATGCCTGCCTCTAGATGAGGAGTAGACTGGAGAGGCTATATTCATTGAAGCCAAAAAGAGACTGTAACAAGTGTGCTGGACAAAGAATGTCAAAGCCCAGGACAGGACCAGAAAAATTCAGGGGAAAAAGAAACCTAAAAAAATAGAAATGTCTATTTATTTTGCCTCTTTAAAAAATTTTATTTTGGCTTTTGAAAACCCAGTTTAAAAACAGAAAAAAGTTGTAGGTCCTCCTCCTAACTTCCCCTTACATTTTTAGTTGAGCATGATGGTCCAAAGGATCTTATCAGCATAGACCATGGAGATTAAGGTGAACTATGAACCTAAAGACCAGTGTATGGAGGCCTTCGAATGATGGTGTGCTTGGCCCTGGGGTTGTATCCCAGGGATTACTTTCACAACACAACCTAGACTGCCATGTTTGATTCCTAATAGAATCTAGAAATCTTGCAATACAAATCCCTCTTGGGAACATCCAACCTAGAGACATGGGTCTTGACCATCTTCTAGGCATTTCTCATTCTGTATAAGCATTGGTAACATCCACATTGCCACCCATCTCAGATTTTGGAAGTGCTGGAACCCCCAAAAGTGACTGCGTGGGCAAGAGTTGGCACATTTGTTTTACAGAAATACACATAGGCAGGTACAGAGATCTAGAGATATGGGGAGAGATCTCCAGTTGCAGAGATTTAAAGCAGGCTTCTCACTGGTTCTCACACACAACACACTACATCCCATCTCTGTGTCTTTGCATAGGCTTTCTCCCATGTTCTCCTCTCCTTATCTTCACTTCTTAGAATTCTTAGTCTCCTTCAAAGTTCATCCTAAGCACCACCTCTAACAAGAATTCCTTCTTGATTCCTCCATGTTCGTATCTCCCCCTTTACTTTTAAGCATATTTATAAACATATAGTTTAATGTATCTTTATTCATGTATAGATGATGCCATTGGTCCTCTTTGAGAATGAAGGATGAACAGCAAACAACAAACAGTCTCCCTCATTAGAATGCAAGCTCCCTGAGGGCAAGAACTATTTCATTTTGGTCTTTGTACCTCTAACATCTTAGCACAATCTCTGGCACACCGTGGATACTTACTAAATGCTTATTGGATGGTTGACTGACTGATTGGAAGTTGAGCCAAGGAGCATGCCGTCTTTCTAATGATTCAAATATAGTGTTTTATTATGATGTATACAGGGTTTTCCAAAAGTCTAAGTACAATTTTAAGCCTGAAGAGCTTAAATATTTATGTGTCAAAAAAAAGAGATTATAGTAGTTGACATTATTGAATTATTTGAAGACTATAGAAATTTGCTATCTTAGGTTGAGAAGTAGAGAGTGGGAAGAATCTGTGTGGGTAAATGTCTAACAGCCAGCTCTCCAAAAATCCACAACACATTTTTAAGTTTAATCTACACTATTTCAAATTTCTCCATAACTTTCTTAAATCTTGACAACCAACAAAACAATAAATCAAGCCTTGATTTGTAGCATTTGCTGATTTCCAAGGTGTAATAATGGAATATGTTAATTGTAAATATTAATAAAGTAGAGAATATATAATATACATATTATTTATCATATTTCTATTATATAATCTATTATATTTATATAAATTATGAAAGTATAACATATGATATAACCAATACTAAATATTGATTAATTAATAATAATAATATTTGTTCTGTGAAGTTTGGATTCAGTCAAAGGGCCACACTTAAGCTCCTAGAGGGCCACATGCATCCCCACCCCTGGTTTAAATCCTCATACTGAAAATGTAACAATTGGCTTTCCGCAGCTGATTGGAGCCAGCTCCAGCCTGGAAGTATAGAAAAGTCTCCCTGTAGATCAGGGGTTCTTAACCTAGAGTTGTGGTTTTTTTTTATTGTTTGTTTCTAGTGTTTTGATAACTATATTTCAACATAACTGGTTTTGTTTTTAATACTATGTAGTTTATTTTATGCATTTAAAGACCAGATACTGACAAAGGGATCCATGATCCAATAGAGGTTCAGAACTCTTGCTCTAGTACAGCTGCTGGACATCTATGTAATTTAGAGGCAAAATCAGATCCTCTTTTTGAGTGAGTAGTTTCTGAAGTTGGAGGCTTGACATTTCATCAAGAGGATACAGTTGGTGTTTTGGTGACATACAAAACTAACTTACTGGGAAATGAACGTTCTGTGCCATATGTGGTTTCTGAAACAGAGCCAAGAAGATGCTGCAGTTCCTATAAATGGTGATCAAAAGAACCTCGTGTTTAGCAATGTTCACTTTAGATTACTGATTTAAAAAAAAAAAAGCAAACTATGACCTACAAAGAAAGAAATTAAGAAAGAAACAAAGAAAGAAAAACCCAGCGTGAGATCTGTAACTGAGGTGGGATGATCAGGGCTTTGTCACAAAGTTAAAAGTTGTTGGCAGCATTTGGAATTCTTTAGCAAATTAGTTAGCGATAATTAATTAAAATAGAAATCTACTAAATATCTTACCTGGATCACCAGCAGCCTATGTTCTAGGGTCTCTGCTTTCTATCACTCCCAACCCTTATTTGACTAAGGGAGTACTTCATAACACTTGCCCTTGGTACAAAGATTCTTGTGAAAGACCAAACCTTCATTACTAGGCTCATCATACTCTGAATCTGTTAGTGCATACCCACTCTAGCTTGGTACCAGTGTCTGGCCCCTAAAAAGTAGTGACTGGTTATTGATTAGAAAGTTTAGAAGAAGGCTCACTAAGGTCGATGTTAGAGACCCAGATACTCTCAGTCCCATTTCATGCATTTTCAAACTATTTTGGGTCTGCTGTGTATACACATGGGATACAAGGGCTTAATCCAGGAAAAAGAGTCTGAAGGCATAATTAAGACCCTCTCATTCTAGGTACCAACAATAAGTTACCTGGTATTATTTAGCATAGACTCAGTAGGAGTGCATGCTTCAAGAGAAACTGCTGGGCTCTAACTACAGGTCCTGCAAAGAAAATTTCAAAATTGCATTTGCAGAGTCAACAAGTTTGGTGGTTTCACATATGAGGTAAGTACTTAAAGGCAGAGACTGTCTCATTTTGTCTTCCCAACACCTAGAACCGTGCATGGCACATATTAACAAAATGCTTATTAATGGATGGATTGATCTGGTTTTGGTTCTTTCCCTCTCCTCACCCTATTAGGTTCTTCTGCTCGAATGCCAGTCATCAAAAACCTCCAGAGCATTGACCCCAGCCACAGGATAAACGACAGGGATTACATGGGCTGGATGGATTTTGGGCGTCGCAGTGCTGAGGAGTATGAATATTCCTCCTGAGGAGAGTCAGAGCCCAACCAGAAACTAACCTCACCATTCGCCACAGAAAAATAATATTAACAAGACAAATCATTTGTCATCTCGACCAATTGATGTTTTAAATATGCATCATATATATTTAAGTATTCGATGTAAAAAATCTGCCTGTAAAACTATGATGTAATATACATATATACAGAATTTTCCAAAAGAAAGGAAAAAACTCATTTTCTTTCCCTATGATTTCTGGTACTACACAGTTGATATGATATTAAAATCTCATTCACTCCTCTTAGCCTGGTCTTGTTGGCTGTTTAGCAATGAACTATAGGGGTGATTAATGTCTAAGCCCCAGGACCGGATTTTAAGGTCCTGTAAGATCATTCTAGTGATTGACCTCCAGAGGGTACTTGGGAGCCCAGTCCAAATCCAGGTCGAAATGGTTGCCCTTTATTATGGCTACGTTGCTCTAGAATCGGGAGTCCATAAGATTCAGCTCTACCTAGACTCATATATTCCTAGTCTACAGCTTTTGGTGCCCTGGCCCTTCCTGGTTCTCCTTTTCCCCTTTCCATTTGCAAGTTGACCCCTGAGACATCCACTAACTGCTACAATTCATGGAATAAATAGAATGTTCTCTGGCTTATGGTGAGTTATGCCTTTGTCTTATGAACTAGTCACGGGGAATAGCCAGCTGTAGGAGATGTATGGTAACAAGCCAAAGAACGGATCATCTAAGCTGTCCTTGAAGTAAAGGGCCCAGAATTTATTAAAACACCCACACATTATTTTTGTTCCTGGCTTGCTTTCCTCTAAGGATTTCTTAGCTTGGATTATATAAGAAGTAACCCGAATAAAGCTCTGGATCCATTGGCTCATGCCTGATTTACTGATAGTGGGGAAATGTTTTTCTCTAAGGATAAAACTGGGTAACAGTCTCCCAAGATTCCAGGTTGGAGCCTTTGGCTCTATTAGAATCAATCCTTCTCTCAAGTAGCCAGAGAGGAGTAACAATTTATATGGCACTCAATTGTCCTTTAAATATAAGATTCTATTTGATCATCACAGCAACCCTAGGAGCTAGGGGCTGTTATTATCCCTACTTGACAGATGAGAAGACCGAGGCAGGCGGAAGTTAAGTGACCTACCTAGCGTCTCACAGCTGGGCAAAAGCATTTTCCTCCACTATGAAGGCTAAAGAGGGAAGATGGCAATCTCACCCTTAGAAAAGTTGGAAGGAAGAGGGAAGAGTAATCCAGGGCTTCCATTTTTCCCCCTTTATTAAAACTTCAGGTATCAGCGAAGCTGATTTTATAACATCCTATCTACCTTGGGAAATGTTTTATTATGACCATTTGTGATCTGAGCTTTAGGGCTCAGGACTGAAGCTATGATTTCATGGGTAATAGGGGACTCCTGAGTGAGTAAACTGCCTCTGTTGTTGGAGGTGGGCACCTTCTCTGCAACTTAGTTCTCAATAGTTGCCTAGTGCCCTGAGAATATAAGTGACTAACCTAGGGTCACGCAGCCAGTAAATGTCTTAGGTGAGACTTGAACCTAAATCTTTCTGGCTTCAAGGCTGACTTTCAATCTACTGTACCAAACTGCCCCTCTTGAAATCTTTATCTAGTTTAATTCCTATGATTTTGTAATATGTCTTAAATTTCAACATTGAACCCTTGGGTGATAAATCCCTATGTTTTATCTTGTTTAATTTTTAAGTTCAGACTGATACTTTTTGTATTCTTCACTCCAAAGGCTCCTCGTCTCCTACTGGAGGACATTTTGATGGTCAATGAGTTGGATAACATCTTTCAAATTATGTGGGTGCCCAGAGTCTGGAAACTAAAATTTCAGCAATTTAACTTCTGGTCTGAATGCGTGAGTTATAAAATTTCAAAATAAATAGCTGCATATTACTTTAAGTATCCGAATTGCCTGAGGTTTAATCTCTGAGATGTGAACCTTGGGTTCCATTTTAGGTTCCAGGCTTTTGCCCTCCCTCAAAATTCTTCAGATATCTTTCCATTGAACTTGTAGGCAAAACATCAACTTCTTGTCCTTTACTGACCTGGCCCACTCTAGATAAAGTTTGGGCAGAGCCCCACAAAGCTATCACCTCTGTCTTCCAGAAAGCTCTTCTTATCTTAATATATACATTGTTGTTTTTGAGCTGTTTTTCAATCCTGTCCCACTCTTCACGAATCCATTTGGCAAAGATACCTTCTCCAGCCCATTTTACAGATGAAGAAATGGAGGTAAATAGGGTTAAGTGACTTGTCCAGGGTCACCCAGTGTCTAAGGCTGGATTTGAACTCAGAAAGAGAAGTCTTCTCAACTCCAGTCCCAACACTCTACCACTGTGCCACCTAGCTGCCTTTATGTAGTGTATACATACATATATGTAAACACACATTTATGGAAAAATCTAATGGATAGAGAGAGAGCCTCGAAGCCAGGAAGAGCTAGATTCAAGTCCCTCCTTTGACATATACTGACTATGTGACTCTGGACACAGGGTCTAGAAACCTCACAGTGTCCAGGAAATTCTCACTGACTATAAATTGCAGAGAAAGTGTCATCTTGCAGAAAAATCAGTTCTAGTCCCGGACCTATCACACTTGAAGGCTGGAAGGCAGATGAGTAACAGAACAGACATTCTTCAGCCTGACCACATTTACTTCATCCTCATCCTGTGCATTTTTTCATCCCTTAGATTTGTGCCCAGGCTCAGTTTTCTCCCCAATTTCACATTTCTTCCCAAGAATACCCTAAGTAGCAAATAACAAATTACATACTGATATAGAACACATTAACAGCTGTAACAGATGTCCTGGCCTAAAGGCTTGGGGCCTCTCTCCCCGACTAAAGAATCCTACATCTGGACTCATGTGAACTAGATCCTATCCTGGGGGATCCCGACCTCTTTTTTTCTCACTGTCTCTGGCTTACCTCAAGGTACACTAGTGATAATCTCTTAAAGAAAGCTTAAGTTTGACTCATGCTTAGGACTGGCTAACTTCTAGCATGGTTTTCAATGCACAAAACAGATCAGGTATAGGACAGCTATCTATTTCTTCAACCACAAAAGAAATGCTTAAACACAAAGACTCAAAACCACACATTAATAACTATTTGAGGCATGATACAAATTCCTAAAGCATGGACAGATGTGGCACTTTCACCTCATATCTGCTGTATGACCAACTCATTGAAGGTTTTTCTGGCCCGTCCAGCAGGTATGTCTCATTCTCATATCATCTTCTCCTCCTAGAAGTTGTAGCTGAATGGATCTCCTTCTGCATGGCAATCAGCACTGACTGAGAAACCCAGAAACTCCCAAACTCCCAAGAGAGCCACCAAGCTCAAAAAAGTCTATCTCTCAGGATTTTTGTGCAATCATCTATACTCAGGGAAAGAAATGCAAAACAGAAGAGACAGGATGAGCCTTGAAGGTCAGTCCCAATCTCATCTAGACAAGCACATGTACTCACTCCCTGCTGCTCATAATAGCTGTAGCTGTTTATCCCTCTGCCCACTCTCTGCATGGCATGGGAAGTCTAAAAGAAAGCTGTCAAAGTCCCAAACCACATGTTCAGAAAAGAGAAACAGTCAAAGTTGTCTCCCCCTTGAAAGTCCACTGAGTGGACAGCTCCTGCTACCTTGCAGTCAATCATTTTTGATACAGCACTCTTTTTTTGGTGGGGAGAGTAGAGGGAGAGAGAGGAGAAAAAAGGCAAGTACACATGGAAACCAACAGAATCTTCCGGTTTGCAAAGGTGCTCAACCACTGGAAATGATCAGGGCTCATGTTCAGCTCCAGGGGAAATGCCCTCAGTCAGATAGATTGTAAGGGATAGAGGAAGTCTGCTAAATACTCTCATTACACATACATCTCATTTTAAATAAACTCAATATATGACATTTCAAACTGATGAAATTAATGAAAGGGCTTGGTTTATTTTAACTTGAACCAGAGCCGTCCCTAAAGCATAGCAGAGACCCTAGTTCTTCTGACTCCAAATCAAGTTTAGTAAATTAGGGCAGCTGCCTGATTCCTTGGACTTTGAAGATGACTCTGTGCTGCTGTTGAGATGAGAAGGCTGAAATTGTGCAGTGATGCAGGCATGCAGGAAGCTAAAGACTGGGAAGGAGGTAGTTCCAAGAGCTAGGACCTCTTAGTACCAATGGCCTAGAAACAGAGAAAGAATCTTGGCGGCCATCTAATCCAACCAATCCTTGCCTAAAAAAAGAATCCCCACTACAAAATGCCCAAGATATGAGGGCCTTTAGTGAGAGTACACCCAGTGATTCACCAAAAGTCACCTGGATAGTGAGGTACAGAGCCAGCATATTGCCCAGGTCTCTTAACTTCCAGATCATTGCCTTTGACTACACTGATTTTCTGGCCTGCCTCTGACCTGTGATACTCTTGACTTCCAGGACCTAGGATCATAGACTTTGAGCCAGAAAGGACCTTAGAGGTCATCTAATCTAATTCTACTCATTTTACAGGTAAGGAAACTGAGTCCCAGAGAGAGAGAAATGGTGCCTGAGGTCACACAAATAGTGAGCCATAAGATCAGGCTCCAAACCCAGGTCAATATTCTTTCCATTGTACCTTGTATGTCAGCCCTGGGGTCTATGGGGTGTTCAAGGAGGACTAGCACATCTGGTGTGAGGACTTGCTGAGTCTTTTCAGGGCTGCTCATCCACCTTTGGTGTTTACCTGGCACTCAACTCTCACCTGTGGCTCCAAGAAGCTGTAGCACACACAATGGCTGCGCCCCCATAAATTGGCTTGGCAGATGGGCTAAACCAGGTTGAGGGTAACCAACAGACCTCAAACCTATCAGTGAGTTAGGAAGATGTCTATACCAAGTATGTTAAGATTTCCCTCTGTGGAATGGGCCAATGAGAACAATTTATCCCAACAACTATGAAGGCAGCTAAAACACCATGGAGCACTTAGAGTTTGGTCAGACATCCAAGATGCCAAGATCACCCACTGCATCCTGGGCCATCGCCAGTCATCCTGACTTTTGTCTTGCTACTAGACTTTGATGACTCAGGAAGAAAGGCTGATAACTTTGTGATGATCCCTTCTGGTCTGTTCTGCTGCCACCCACCAACCCAAATATCAATGAGTCAATGAATAAACAGCATGCGATCCACAAAGGTTCACTTTACAAGAAACTTTGCTGATTCGCATCTGTTCCATAAAGCAAAGGGTATCTGTAATCTCAATTAGTTGCTCTTCGCCTACTTCTTATGTGGATCTAACTAGTTAGTCAATAAGCATTTATTCAGTGCCTATTATATGTTAGACTCTGGGGATACAAAAAAAATGGCAAAAGACAGGTCCTGGTCTCAAGGAGCTCACAGTCTAATGGGATAACGTACGTAAAAGTTCTTTGCAAACCTTAAAGCCGTACACTGATGCCAACTATTCGTATTATTAGCTATTTAATTTACAGGATTTCTACTGATGTGGTTCACCACCAGTGATGACTTTTTACCAGTTGTACAGAGAAAGCAAAGCCAACTGACCAAAAATAAAAACATGGAGGCCTAAATGTATTTCCTCTCAGGAACTACCCCATCTATTACAGATTTTGAGGCCAGAATTTAATTCTTTTTGACATTGCTCACTTAGCTAAGTTTCTAGTTTACCCTAGGCCTTCTCTCCACTCATGAAACCATTCCTAGCCATGAAAACATGAAGTACAGAATTCGGTTGATTTTAGATATGTGATACCATGGAGAAACCGTTGGATGTGGGTTCAAATTTCAACTTTGGCAATTAATACCCATGTGACCCTGGGCAAGTCATGACCTCTATGGCCTTCAGTTTCCTCATTAGTAAGGTTTGACTAGATGACCTCCAAGGTCTCTTCAAGCTCTGAATCTAGGATTTGTGAAAATAGTAGCTTCCTTTTCCCTTTCTTTTGAGATTCTGGAATGTAGATACATTCCAAATATGACAGAAAGGATATTTACATTATGAGAAGGAATCCTTCTCCCTACCCCACAAGGAACTTTTTTTACCTCCTTAGAAGAAAATTTTATTATCACATTAGGCACCAACCCTCAAATTTTCAGGTGACCAAAGGTACATGGTTATGGTTAAGAGCATTGGTAAATTCAGCAAAACCACTACTACCTGCATGACCAGTGACAGTGTTGTCACCCTGTATCCCTCCAAGAAAATGGCAAACACAAAGATGGAGAATTCAATCAGTATGCATATGGACAGCCTGTTCCAAAATGCCTTCCAAATCCATCATGCCCCTTGGTGCACCATTACCCTCTTCCAGCTTCCTTTTGTATATTGTCTCCCTCCAGTTTGACTGATAATAGCTTAAAGGGTTACCCATCTAAAGTGATATATTTTCATTTTCAAATAAGTCTTCACAGATTTATGACTAATGAAGGACACTGAGGAGATGGGCTTTTAGAAATAGAAAATACTTCAAAGGCCATGGAGTCCAACCCCTTCAATCAATCGATCAATATTCATTAAGCATCTACTATATGCTAGGCATTGTACTAAGCAGTAGTGATACAAAAAGAGGCAAAAAGCAATCCCTGCCCTCAAGGAGCTTACGATCTAATAAAAAAGATAATATACAAATACATATATACAGAGTAAATTATATATGGAATAAATGGAATATAATTACCAGAGGGAAGGCACTGGGATTAAGAAAGATTGGGAAAGACTTCCTGTGGAATGTAGGATTTTAGTTGGGATGGGACCTAAAGAACACCAAGGAGGTCAGCAATCAAAGTTGAGGATGGAGAGCATTCCCTGCATGGGGGACAGTGAGAGAACATGGCTAGAGCTTAGCGATAGAGTGTCTTGTTTGTGGAACAGTCAAGAGGCCAGTCAGTGGCACTGGACCAAAGAGTATGTGTCAGGGAAGAAGGTCTAAGACTGGAGTGGTTGGAGAGATCTAGTACATGAAGGACATAGTAGGGGAGTAACATGATGATATATACTCTAGGAGAATCACTTTAGTGACTGAATCTCACATCTCCAAGTGCCTTTCAGAAATTTCAAACTAAGCATCCAGCAGACATTTTAAACTCAATATATCCAAACCAGAACTCATCATTGTTCCCCCTAAACCCTACTTTCTCCTACTTTCAGTATGACTGGAGAGGGCAACAGCATTCCCCCAGTCCTTCAGGCTCCCAATCTAGGAGTCACCAAGGATTCCTCACTATCTCCCACCATCCCTCCACATCCAAGCTGTTGCCAAGGCCTATTGATTTCACCTTTACAACATCTCCAAACACTTCCTGTCTTCTCTCCTCTGACCCTGACAACCCCCTGGAACGGGCTCTCATCACCTCACATTTGGATCATCGCAATAGCTGCTGATGGGTCTGCCTGCCTCAAGTCTTTCCCGATGCCAATCCATCCTCCCTTATACCACAAAAGGACCAAAGAATGGTCAGAGGTGGGAGTAAACCCAGGGTTCTTTCTACTAAATCCAGTTGTTTGCTAGGAAGAAAAATTTTAAGGAAATGAAAAATGTTCATGTCCTCGAGTATATCTGTGAGTTGTGCATGGAATAGGATAAGAACCTAGACATTGCCCCTCATTGTTTTGCCTGACAGGAGTTCTCCTGTTGCCCCTAACTCTCCGTCAGTCTTCCAACACATTTGCCAGCTCTCTCCAATTTTCACCGGTTCTTTGGTCTGTTTCATCACTCCTCCTAGGGAATGCTGAAGCCATTTAGAGCTGGTGATAAATGAATAAAAGAGGTTCCCAGAGGGTGTACAGTGATTCATCTATGGCTTAAATGAGGTTTCAAGAACATATTATTCCTATTAACTTACCCCTTATTAAAGTGCCCTCCAGGAGCTGGGACTGAATCAGACTCCAGCACTTGTTTCCTGAATTAATCTGCCCAGATCTCTGAGTGCAGAAGAGACTTTGGAACACTGCTCCTTGCACCTAGGAGGCAGGGTGGCTGAGCCCTCCATCTATCAATGAGTAGGGGTCTTTATAAAATCTTTATGAGAGTAATCTACACGTATATTGAAGATGTCCTTGATGAAAACACAGGGAGAGAAAAGACAGGCTTTATCAATAGTAGACCATAGCTTTAATTCAATTGACCAAGAAAGGCAGAGAATGTAAGAGCCAGTTGTGTTGTTTCATGTTGTTTTTTTTAATGAATGTGTATTTGTTTTCTGTCCCTCTACACCTTCCAAAGCAAAACCTTTGTAACAGATATGTATAGTCTGATTTCTATACTGAGGAGAAGAAAACTCATTTCATTGTCCATGTTCGGACATCTTTGTCTTGTTCTGCAAAATGAATCCATCATCATAGCATAGCATCAAAAATCATCAGTCCTGGGGCAGCGAGGTGGGACAATGGCTAGAGCACTAGCCCTGGAGTCAGGAGGACCTGAGTTCAAAACCAGTCTCAGACACTTACTAGCTGCATGACCCTTGGCAAGTCACTTAACCCCAATTGCCTCCAAAAAAAAAAACATAGAAAACATTAGTCCTCTGGAATTGTGGTTTATCATTTCATTGATTGGAGATCTTAGATCTTTCAAAGTTATTTGTTTTAACTATGTTGTTATTGTCTAAATTGTTGTCTTGGTTCTGCTCACTTCACTCTGCATCAGTTCGTATAAATCCAGGTTTCTCTAAACCCCTCTTTTTCATCAATTTTTATGACACAATAGCATTCCTTTTTTGATTAATAACAAGCAAACATGTGGCTTCCAGGAACAAAACACAGTCTTAAAGATCACCCTCTAGCAAGGAATGTCTCCTGTATGTCTTAAGATCTTATAGGTTTCTTTCATAAATGCAACCACAAGGATTGTTCTGCTCTATTACCCTCTGATTATTCACATCAAGTAAGCATAAAACAGGGAGGTCTATGTTCTCCATGGTTATTCATGGTAATGGAGGATGTCTTTAGTTCATTTCAATTCAATAAACATTTTTTAATCCCTTGGGTAGGAGCTATGCTCGGTGCTAAGGACACAGCTAAGGACTCAAAGGCCAAATGATCCCTGCCCTCAAGGAGCTTATATTCTATTGTGCAAGCCTCTTGCCTAAGTTTCAAATGGAAGAAGAATGTCCTATAGTGGGTTAAGCAAGCAAGCAATAAACATTTATTAAGTACTTACTATGTGCCAAGCACTGTGCTAAGAACTGGGGGTACAAAAAAAGGCAAAAGACAGTTCTCTGCCTGCAAGGAGCTTATAATCTAATAAGGAAGACAAGATGCAAGCAAATATACACAAAGCAACCTATAGAAAGGATGAATAGGAAGTAATTATCTGAGGGAAAGCACGAGAATTAAGAGGGGTTGAGGAAGCCTTCCAATAAAAGATGGGATTTTAGTTGAGAGGTCAATAGTCTGAGCAGAGCAGGGAGAGCATTCTAGACATAGGAGACAGCCAGAGAAAATAAATGCCCAGAGCTGAGATATGGAATGTCCTGTTCATGGAATAGCCAGGAGACCAGTGTCACTGGGTCAGAAGATCCAGGGTCATGGATTTTTCAATAAATCAATGGATACTTAGTAGACATCTAGTGTGATTTAGATCTGGAAAGGCCGTTAGAGGTCATTGAGTCCAAGTCACTCATTCTATAGTTAAGACCCAAATTGCTAAAACGTCCTAAAGTCGTGAATTCAGGTCTTCTGACTCCAAATCCAACCCTCTTCAAAAGCTGGCCACTTCCCAGAATCTCACAGTTGGAAGGGATTTCAGAGGTTTTCTAGCTGAATCTATATATGAACACAATTGCCCAGAATAATAATGAATAATAACAATAATAATGATGATAAGCGATCACCCTGTCCTCTACCTTTTGTAGCTAAACTTGAAGGCATCTGCAATAGGGGCTTCCACTTTCTCTCCTCTCACTCTCTTCTCAACACCTTCAATTCAGCTTCCAATCTTATCAATGCACTGGAACTGCCCTCTCCAAAGTTTATGAGCAAAGGTTCCCAGGCATGAAGAGCTTCTGTTATTGGTAAGCTAGACACTCCCCTGGAGGATTGCCTTCTCTCTTAGTTGCCAAATCGGATGGCCTTTTCTCCATCCTCTTTTTCCTTAGTCTCTGCAGCCTTTGACCCTGTGGCTCACTCTCCTCTCTTTGATACCCTCTTCTCTCTAGGTTTTCAGGACTTCCTCTCTCCTGGTTCTCCTCCTACGTAGCTGACAGTCCCTTCTCAGGTCCGTCTGCTGGATCCTCAGCCAGGTCATGGTCTCTAACCAGAAGCATCTTCAGGGTTCTGTCCTGGGCCCTCTTCTCTTCTTCCTCTATACTACTTCAGTTGGTGATATCAATGGGTCCCATAGACATAATTACCATCTCTATACTGATGATTCTCAAATCTACCTATCTTGCTCCAAACTCTCTGCTGACCTCCAATCTCACATCTCCAATTGTCTTTCAGATAGCTCAAATTAAATGTCCAATAGACATCTTAAACCAAACATGTCCGAAACTGAAGTCATCATTTGTGCCCCTAAACCCTTCCCACTCCAACTCAATATGACCATAAAGGGTAGCATTATCCTCCCAATCCCCCAGGCTCTCAAGCCAGAAGTCATCCTGGATCCCTCACTCTCTCTCATCCCCCATATCCAAGGTCTATTGCGTTGCCAAGGCCTCTTGATTTCATCTTTGTGGCATCTCTTGAATACCTCCTCCTTCTCTCCTCTGATATTGCTACCTCCCTCGTGCAGGCCCTGGTCATCTCATACCTGGACTATTGAAATAGCCTCTAGGCATTCTCTCTGACTGTCCCCGTCCCAGACCTGTCTTCCTCTTCTGCTTTGACTACTGAGCTCTCTGGCTTCCTTTAGGTCCCAGCTAAAATCCCACCTTCTACAGGAAATCTTTCACAGCCTCTCTTATTCCCAGTACTTTCCTTCTATTAATTATTTCCAATTGATCCTATATAGAGCTTACTTTGTATATGTGTTTGCATGTTGTCTCCCCCATTATGTTATGAGTGCCTTGAGGGCAGAGACTACTTATATGTCTCTTTATCCTCTGTCTGGCACATAGTAGGTACAATTAACATTTATCGACTGATTGATTTATCACACTTACTATGTGCCACGAACCATGATAAACTGATAAACGAACACTTACTATGTGCCATGAACCATGATAAACTGATAAAATGATAAACATTTTACAAATATGATTTCAATCCATTCTTACAACAACCCTGGGAGGTAGGTATTATTATTATCCCCTTTTTACATATGAGGAAACTGAGGCAAACAGGGTTAAGTGACTTGTCCAGGGTCACACAGCTAGTGTCTAAGGCCAGATTTGAACTCAGGATGTTGCATATTTCTAATTCCAAGCCCAGTTCTCTATCCATTGTGCCACCTACCTGTCCCAGTTGTAAATCTGGCTTGAGTCAATTAATTTTCATCCCTACTACTTAAGGAACTCTATTCTCTTAAGCAGTAACTTCTCAAATATCAAGTGGCAATATAAATCCTTTATCTGTCAATTCTATAAAATGTGTGTATATGTGTGTGAACATATGTGTGTGTATTTGGCTTTGCCTTGAGAAGCCTCTATCCTGGCTCCATCTTGTATTTTTCTGTTTATTTACATGTTCTTACACAAGATAAATAAGAAATAATTAACAGATGGAAGGTGCTAGAGTTGTGAGGGATTGGGGAAGGCTTGATGGGATTTTTTTTGGAGGAGGGGAAGGCAGGGCAATTGGGGTTAAGTGACTTGCCCAAGATCACACAGCTAGTAAGTCAAGTGTCCGAGGTCACATTTGAACTCAGGTCCTCCTGACTCCAGGGCTGGTGCTCTACTCACTGCGCCACTTACCTGCCCCCAGAAGGTGGGATTTGAATTGAGACTTCAAGGAAGTCAGGGAGGTTAGCAGCCAGAGTCCAGAACTTTCCCCAGAGTGCCAGATTGCCTCTCTAGGGGGATAATTCCAGAGCACTGGAAGACACAGTACTCAAATGAGCATCTTACTTTCATTGTGAGTTTTCAGTGGCTTACCTTACCTTCTCATTCTCAAACACAGAATTGTTTTTGGAGACTAGAAGTTCAGATTTGCCTCTTACTAGAGGCATTGCCTTGAGGAAATCATTTCACCAGTTTCCTCGTCTGTAAAATTAAGGAGTTGAAAACATGATACAGTAGAAATCTGCACCATTTCTGTTTATTATACTCACTACCTGTGCGACTTTTGACAAGTCAGTTAACTTCCCTTGGCATTCCCAAGGCATTCTTGATGGTCCCACCCCTACAATGCCTCTAGTTTTTGTAATCTGTGGCTCTGTAACCTAGAGGCTCAGAGAAGGAGGTATTTGCTCCAGATTGCCCAGTGAGGGGATGGGAAAACGTCAGACTTAAAACATAAGCTGCCGGCATAGGCTTTCTTTGAATCATGTGCTGTCTCTAAGCGTCCTCTGCTGGCAAGAGGAAAACTAGTCAATGTGTTCTACAGCCTTGGAGGACAGTACTGTCTCTAAATGAGTGAAGATGCTTTCCAGTGATTCATTGAATCATCAGAAACTTTGTTACTGGAGGTAGAATGATACAGGAGGAAGGATGTCATGTAGATTCCCTCCAAAAGGTGTTCTCTGCTCCTTTTCCTCCTAAATTCGGTGGTACATAGTTTTATAAATAGGAGGTACTCGGGGGAGATGGGAGAAGGCTAGGGATCCTTCTTAGAATAGACACAGAGGTCTCACTAGGACAGAGTTCGAGGGGCCTTATCCCCCACTCCAAACTGACCAGGACACCTAGAATCCAGAACTGAGAAAAACAGCAAAACGCAGTCCTAGCCCAATCTCGAGAGTCTTTATCCTGACAATATCTGACATGTTTCTATTTATTGACATCTTCTTGCCCCCATTAATATGTGAGCTCCCTGGGGACGAGGACTGATTGTAGCTTTTGTGTGGGTGTGTATCTCTAGTGTTCAACACAGCACTAGGCATATATAGTCAGCCGTGTGGCTTCATGGATATTCAAATTTAATTGAGCTTATAGGGACCATAATTTTAGTTTGCTTTTAGTAACACAGCACAACTTTGAATGAATGAAATAGGTCACAATTAAGATGAGGGCTTTTCCCAACTTATGGAGGAATCATACCTCTAATCCGTAGGTCTGTGCCACAAGGGGCAGATGTCTCCAGGACAATGACAAGTGGTCCCCAAGACCCCATGCTCCTTTCTTGTCATCTGCTGTGCTATAAGCTGTATGCTGAGTGGCATGATATTGACAAGATTTCAAGCTAGAAGGGACCGTAGAGAGGGGTCCTAAACCTTTATTTTACAATTATATAAACTGAGGCAGAGTAAGGAAAGTTGACTTGCCCAATGTCACACTGTTACTAAGTAGCAGTGACATAAAACCCAGGTCCTCTGATTTTCATCCAGTGAAAGTCATCCATCACTAATCAGGAATGATATGGACAGGATTCTTAGTGAGGGGCAGTTGGGACAAGAATGTCTTCTAGGTGCTTTGTAATACCAAGACTACATGCAGCACAGAATCCACAATTGGCACATGTGTAGGCAAATGCCTTGCATCTGGTAGGCACTGAATATAACTCGTTGAATGATTCAGTAAGCCCCCACAAATAATTTTTATTCATCTGTTCAGTCAAAGTAAGCAAAGACTCTGACCACCTCCAGCCTCCTCTTTCTTTGTCCTACTGAGTGCAAACCCTGGCTTTGCTACCTTTTTCCTCTGTGACCCTGGACAAGTAAGTTAACCTCTCTGGCCTCCATTTGTTCATTTGCAAAGTGTGACAGTTGGACTAGAATGCCTCTGAGGAGCCTTAAGTAATGTAACCTCTCTTGTTCTCAGTTTTCTAATCTGATTGTGAGCTACTTGAGAGCCTGTCTTTTGCCTCTTTTAGTATTCCTAGCTCATAGCACAGTGCCTGGCACATACTTTCAGTTGAGTCATTTCGATCTTGTCTGACTCTTCATGACCCCATTTTGGGGTTTTCTTGGCAGAGATACTTGAGTGGTTTATATTTCCTTTTCCAGATCAGTTTTCAGATGAGGAAACTGAGGCAATCAGGACTAAGTTTAATAAATCTTTATTGATTGACTGTAAAATGGCAGCTAGGTGGCATAGTGGTACAACACCAGGCCTGGAATCAAGAAGACTCTTCTTCATGAGTTCAAATCCAGCCTCAGACACTTACCAGCTGTGTGACCTTGGGCAAGTTTGTCTCAGTTTCCTCATCTGTAAAATGAGCTGGAGAAGGAAATGGCAAACCACGCCAGTATCTTTGCCAAGAAAACCCCAAATGGGGTCACTGAGAGTCAGACACAACTAAAACAATTCAACAACAAAAAATTGAGATGGTTGAAGTAGGGGGTTCCTTCCAGCTCTATATCTCTATCTTAGGTCACTTGGCTCAAAGGTGGTACTGATTCAGGATCTTAGCACCTAACAGCTGGATTACCATGATAACCTCTTGGTTGGTTCAAGTCTCTCACCTCTACAATCCACCCTCTACTTGACTGCCAAAGTCAGCTTCCTAAAGTGCAGACCTGATCATGCCACCACTACCCTGTTCCCACTCAATAACCTCTGTTGGCTCCCTATTACCTCCACAATAAAACAGAAATATTCCTTCTGCTACATAGTTGTTTGCATTAGAATGTAAGCTCCTTTAGAGTAAGAGCATGTTTTTGCCTTTCTTTGTATCCCCAGCATTACTAGTGCCTTGCACATAATAAGGGATTAGTAAACATTTGTTGACTAACTGACCTCCTTGAGCTTCAGTTTTCTAATTTGTAAAATAAGAAGACTGGACTAGGTGGCTTGGGAGAGGTCCTTTCTAGCACTAGAGCTTTAATTCTATCAATAAGCATTTATTAAGTGCCTATTATGTATATCTCAGGCACCAAATGAGTCAATTAATAAGCATTTATTAAGCACCTACCATATGCCCACTGCTGTGCTGAGACCTGGAGATAACAAAGGCAAAAGACAGCCCTTGCTCTCAAGCTCATAGTCCGTCTAATTGAGGAGACCACAAGAAAACAACCATGTACAAACAAGATACAGGCAGGACAAAGAGGAGATAACCAAGAAGTCACCAAAACTACCCACTATTTATAGCTTTGTTTGTAGCCTCTGCTATATGCATCCTTGATCAACTCTTCGATGCCTGCATTTTCCCTTTGAAGGGTGATGGCACTGTTATCCAACCACTCCCACATCCTCACTTCATGCTCAGGCCAAACCAGTTAAGCACTTGCCATGCCCCCTGTGCCATTTTAAGCTTCATCACCATGCCTTTGCCCACATGGTTCCCTATGCCTTGAATGTCCTGCTCACCATCCACCCCTCAATGTCCAAGTCTCTGCTTAGTGACATCCATCCCATTTTATCATAGCCTCACAGATCTGAGACTGGAAGAGAATTCGGTGACCACCTAGTCCAATTCTCATTTTACAGAGAAAGAAAATGGCACCTAGGACTTTCCCAGAGTCTCACAGGCAGCCAGGAATCCAACTCCCATCCTCAGACTCCCCATCCAGCACCTCCCATTGCTTTATACTGCCTCAAGACCTAACTCAAACGTCAAATTTGCCATGAAGCCCTGATTAATACACCCCCTCCCTCATCCAGATGAGAAAACTGAGGCAAACAGCATTATGTGATTTGCCCAAGGTCATACAGCTAGTGTCTCAGACTGGATTTGAACTCAGGTCCTCCTGACTCTAGGGGCAGTGTTCTATCCACTGTGGTACCTATCCACCATTCACCTTTCCTCTCTCAGACCTCAGGCAGCAGCTACACACTATCTCTCTCATACTTAACTGTTTAATGTTTATATTATAGCTATTTGTGTGTGATAACTTTATCTCCTACCAGACCCTACTCTGCAATAGACTAAATATTGTATTTTTTTCCTGCATCTCTGATTTTACTGGTGTAGAGTTCCTGGTAAGGAAATCCCCCACCAATTTAGATTGGCACCCATCTGCAACTTCAGTTGTCTGAGGGCACTGACAGGTTAAGTGACTGTGTTGTTAAGCAAAATTGTCTCATTAGCATGGCTTTTGTTTCTTTTGAGTGGAAGTACTTTCAGCTGTTAAGTGGTAAGCCCCAGGCCCAGGGTCCTGTCAGGTGTGAAACCTGTGTGGGTGTGGATTGGTGAC
>CM053623.1:34482276-34526917 GCA_028646595.1 Phalanger gymnotis | reverse complement strand
TTCACGGTTCTGCTGCGGTGGGCCCTAAATAAATTTCTTGTTGTTTTCTCCTTAGAGAACCTCTTATACCTTGCGATTTCGAACCATTCAAACATATACATGATTATATTTGAGATTATAAATTCGGCCTTCCTACTACAGTGACTTGACCTGAGTTGCACAAGCCAATATGTGTGGGAGGTGGGACTTGAACTCAGGTCTTTGTATGACCAGCTGTCAATCTCTCGTGCCTCTCAGGGCACAAGGACCATCTCTTGAATCTTTGTATCTCCCCTAGTAGTTATTATGGTGCCCTGCACTCAGAGGGCATTCACCAACGTTTGTGAATTGGATAGGCCTTTTGTCCATTGCGTCCAGAACACATGTACACAGGTCCATTGTGCAATAACCAAAATTCACATTTCTAAAGTGCTTTGCAGTTTAGGAAGGCTTTTGGCCCAATACCTTTATAGGGTTGGTAAGTCCAAAGGCTGTTTATTGCTGACATCAACTCAATCATTTAATACTTCTAAATCCACCATGTCCCCTTAGTCCTCGATTTCAAAGGGCAGGAGGGGGAAGCTCACAAATTAAGAGATTAATCAATAAATGTGCATCCTGAGATTTGATCTTGGGTAACAGCACATTCATAGCTAAGGATTCTACCCACTGCTGAACTCTCCAAAGTATAGTGCTCATGTACATAAAGGCACTATTCAAATTTTTTTTAAATAGTTATTTCCTTTTTTATCTCCCTATCTTCCGGTCTGAAGGACCATCAACATTGCTTCTCTTCATTTGATTTACCTGCTGATGAATTTCAGTTTCAAGTGGCAGATACCCAGAGATTCTGACAGTCCACTGAGAGGATTGAAGAGGCATTGACCAGATGTCATTGAGAGCTGGAAGGGATCTTCCAGATCACCTAGGCCAGAGGTTCTTGTTCTTCTTCATGTCATAGATCCCTTCAGCAGTCAGTCTGGGGAAGCCTATGAACCCATTCTCAGAATAATGGTGTTAAGTGCATAAAGCAAAACACGTAGGATTACAAAGAAAACCAACTATATTTAAATAGTTATCAAAATACTAAAAAAAAAAAATTGTGGACCCTAGGTCAAGAATCTCTGATCTGGTCCACTTTACAAAAAAAAAAAAAAGTAACTGAGGAACAGAGAAAGGAGTGACTTTAAATCTTGTTTGTAGAAAGTAAATGGAACCAAGTGCGGACCTAGAGAAGAATGCTCCTGCCTTCATCTGAGTATAGAATGCTGCATCAATGGTCAGATATACAAGATATGGCAGTTTTGCTAAACTAGTTTTCTTGTGATTTTTGTTAAGGGTTTCTAGGTATGGGAGGAGGGGAGAATACTTAGAAATTAATTATGATATAAAAAACTTTTAACTTTAAAAAAAGATAACAGAAGAGTTAAACACTGTTCCTACTTTCGTAACTTCACTCATTCCATCTCCAGAGGCTCTACCCTCTGAAGGGGGAGGCTTCTTAGAGTCACACCAGCTGACCAGGGGGGATATTGTGATCCTGGCTGCAGGGCCACCTTGGGCTCATATTCATCAATGTATTTAAGCAGTAAAATACCTGCATACACACAAAGGGAGACAAGAAGAATTTTTCAATGAAGATGGTCAGCGTCTTTCTGATCAGGAACACTGGATGAGTTACAATATTAGCAGTCTCGAAGTAAATGTTTCAACATGCTGTTGTTACTATCATTGAGTTATTTCAATTGTGTCTGACTCTTTGTAACCCCATCTCAACTTTCTTTGGCAAAGATACTGGAATGGTTTGCCATTTCCTTCTCTAGCTTATTTTACAGATAAGGAACCAAGGCAAAAAGGATTAAGTGACTTGCCCAGGGTCACACAGCTAGTAAGTGTCTGAGGCCAGATATAAGCACAGGGAAATGAGTCTTCTTGATTCCAAACCCAGTGTTCTATCCACTGAAGCACCACCTAGCTATCCATCTCAACATGTTTCATTATTTTTTTATATATGATATTACATGTCACATATTATATTACATAATACATATATGTATACACATAAGTGAAAATACACATATCATTTGATGTTCTCATAGTTTCTCAGAAAAGAAGTTAAAAAACCACACACATCTGAATACCACACCGGATCACTCAAGCTTATTTTATTGATACTCATTAGGTAAGAAAATTGTATTGTAGCATTTGATGCATTTTACAACACACCTTCCAGGAGTGGTTGTATAATGTGTACCATTTATTCTGTAGGCTAAAGTCTGTTATGCCTCCCAAGTGGCTGATTTGTTATTACAATTTTAATTCCCTCATGGTAATGTATGGTCGGTTATTCACTCTGGGTACTTAAAATGGTCCATTCAGTCTGTGGTTTTCCTGTTGTTATCCTATCTAGCTACAGGTTTAAGATACATTCAAATAAAAAAAATAGTTAAGTTATCTGCAGTAAGTGCACACATATAATAGCAAATCAAGCTGAGGACACACTTTTACTAAAATGTCTTAGGTTTAGAGAATAAATAGGAGTTTGAAAACATGAGCCGCGCTCGCTTGTATGCTTTCTCTGGAAGCATGCTAAGTGTCCATAACACTATGTGGACTTCCTTCGGGGACGGACAACTCTTTCTAGCAGAAGGGCAAAGATGATGGTATTATTTATGCGAAAGATCATCGGTACTAATTCTTCAAGTAAGAGGCTAGAAGAAATGGCAACAATGCTGCTGTGACATAAAGTATGGTAACCAATTATAATAAATAAACCACCTTCTTGGAAGGAAACATTTTATAGAAATACAATCGGTGTGAAGAAAAGGAAACAGACTCAATGATGTTTAAAAAGTAGATAAACTTATGTACAGAGACATACACACAATAGGGAGTCAATAGCAAAGGTAATTTTCATAGGCATTACTTACCTAGGTTGAGTATATTATAATATACTCTTGTTGCTGTGTCTGGACATGTAATACTAAGATTCCTCAACTTAACGTTAGCAGGATTTTTGGTTCATGTTTCTGAAATGTATCTTGAAGATACTTTTAACTTTCACCTTAATTGCTCACTCCTGTGTGTGCATGCACGCGTATGTGTCTGTTTATAAATAAGACTCTTCCAGGTCACCCCACATTTGCAGCACTCAACAGAACCTACCTTTTTGTTCATTTTTCATTCTTTCCGAAAGAGACTCCATCCTTTTCCAAGCACAAGACACAAAGGTAAACGGAAAATGGAAAAAACAAGAACAGCCCATAGGCTAGAAAAATCACATTGATACAATGCCCTCCATTGAAGAGAGGAGGAAAATACATGGGCATTAAGTGGTCGCACCTTGGAGCTGCTCAAGTGTTTGGATTTCAAAAGCGGCTACTGTGGAAAAGGCAAGGATATGGATCATATGAAAATCCCACAGTCCTGCTTTTTGAAATAGTCTGATTTTCTGCAAGTGAAACCTAACGATCAAAATTCTATAGCCTCTCTCCTTCATACCATTGTGCTGTCACTCAGTTTTGCTGTGGGTCTTCCTTTCCCTGCTAATACGCTTTCTCCAGAATACCCCCACATTTCCCCCTTTAGGCCCTCTGATTTAAGTAAAGATCTTTGGCTCGGATCATTAGACTGTTTTTGCTTAGAGGCTGTGGTTCCCAGAAACCAGTTGCCATTTTCCCTGATGCAAGATGAAAATAACCTTGTGACATGTGTATTTCAGTGCCCCGAGAGCACATGGTAACATGATGCTCAACCAGCACCATGCCTTCACTGCATTTTGCAAAACATTTTTAAAGGAAAAAGATGGGTTTGGTTTTTTTTTTTTAATCCATACATTCGCATTCTTTCCAGACTTTCAGCCTACCTGTGGATTACAGAAAGTTTTCTGCATGAGGAAAATCACAAACGTTTCCCTCCAAAGACACAATCTTTTATCCAAGTAGAGGAGCCATGGGCTCTGAAGAAACTGGACCACTGGCAGAAGCAAAATAAAATGAGGCTGTCCCAACACAAATACGAATTTGGCTGCTTTGTTTTGTATATAGTAAAGAACCGAAGCTGGCTGCTTCATTTTATAAATAGTAAAGGATGAGGCTCATAAGTTCATCCAGGAGATCGAATGTTAGTCCACCCAGAACAAAGACACACTGTGACTGGTGTCATCTGACAAGCCTTCCATCCTGACTATACCATGGCTACAATCACATTCAATAAGCCAAAGGATTTATTTCCCCCCTATCCACAGGATAATAACTGGTTTCTGTTTTCAGTGCATCTTTAAGGGAAAGAAAAAAATAATTAAAAAAAAAGACCCATCAAAGGTCAGCAAGTTAAATCCTTAATACGGCAATTGCAGCGTTGGGCCATTTCTCATGATATCTGAAGAGTAATAAAATTAGATACAAGGTGTCTCTGATACATATTTACATACTATACAAAGTTTACACTCTTCTCCCATTAGGCACAAGGTTGATTTGTCTACCCAGGAGGGATTGAGAGGGACACAGAAAGAGGGACAGAGAGACAGAGGCAGAGAAGGGAGGGGGGCAAAGTGAGAAGGGGGGGTCAGAGGACTGGGAGGCTAAAGGAAAGTATTGTTTTTTGTTTTTGCTTTTTCTTAAAAAAGAAAAGGAACCAAGTTCCTCTCATCGCAAGCTTGTCTGTTTTGGAAGCTTGGCACCCATCAGGATGCCAGAAGTAAGAGTCACAGGGGCTTTCATCTGCATGCTGGACCCCACCATGGTGGGGAAGCTACGGTTCCTTCGAATCCCAGAGTTCAGCTGAAGGCCTCCAATGGCACTCGTGACAACAGGACAGCCGAGGGGAAGGCCGTCAGGCCCAAGGGCCCTCGTTGACCCCTGGGGCCCACAGACAAGAGGTCCTTGGTCTTCTGCCAAAGCAGGGGCATGGGGGCGCCCTGAGTTCACAACCTTGGCTATGCCAAACCGCTTGACTTTGTCCACTAAATTGAGATTGGAGACAGACACCTCTGTCTGGCTCTCACTGTTTCTGATGTTCTTTTTCTCCCTCACCTCCTTCAGGATGGAGCTGGCTGGCTTGGAGGCCAAAAAGTTGTCATAAGGGGGGCTGGTACATTTGAAGTCGAAGGACGGTGGGGAAGACAGTGGTGTCTGCATAGGTGAATTTGGAGGAGTGGAAGGGATCACAGCCATTTTAGGGGAGTATGGGTTCAAGAGGGTGCCCTTGCCGGCCCGGTCCCAACTCTGGGGATTGTACACAGCTGCTGAGATGCCCCTCTCCTTCAGCAGCCACACCAGCCCAAGGGATGTGCTCATTGTGGTGGTAGATTCCCGGAGGTTGGTGAAAGACTCAGCCAGACTCAGTCGCCGGGGAGTGCATGGCGTGCCCACTGGGGTGGACTTCAAGTTGCTAGAATTGCCACAAGCTGGAGTAGGTGCTGAGTTAAGGCTAAAAGGAAAAAAAAAACAGACCTAGTTATTCAATGCAAAACACCCTCAAAATCCCAGGGGAAATTAGCATGTCCATTTACACCAATCTGCTTATACAGAGTTGAGCCAAAATGGTACAATCTTAAGCACCATTTAAGCAAAATTTAAGCCTAAGTAGCCGAAAAGTGAACTGAGACTTTTGGGACACCCAGCATAAACCTACAGACAGAATGTCAACTCCCTGAAGGCAGGACCTATTTAATTTTTGTATTTTTATCTCCAGCACCTTGCCCAGAGTGGCTGCTTCATAATTGCTTCTGGAAAGGATGAATGGATTCACTGAAGGCCAGGCCAGGGAAAAACTATAAAATCCATTACCTCCAACAATCTCTTTGAAAACTTCTTTCTCCCCAGTGACTTTTATCTGCCCAACAAAATAATATGAGAAATAACAACTGGCATTTAAATATTACTCTAAAGTTTGCAAAGTGAAATATGTCTTATCTAACTTAAATTTCACAACAACACTATAGGATAAGTATTACAGTTATTAACCAAATTTTACAGATGATGAGAAAACTGAAGCTCAGAGATGTTAGGTATATGCCCAAGGTCATATGGTTGGTTACCAGCTCTTCCTGAGTGTCCAACACACAGACACATTGTCAATAGCTTAAGGGAAAATACACCCGAGAAAAGTGATACATTGATTTAAAGTCATTCCATTGTCCAGAAAGGACAAAATTTTGCTGGAGTGGGCAGTCCCCTCCACAAAGGCTGATCGATTATAAGCCTTCTAGGTCTTAGAAGTAATTAAAATCATCATTTAGCAACCAAGTTTTTCCAGGTAAAAATATTTTTGTCCTTAGCCAACTGATGGATTTCTGAATGGCAGACAAAAATAAAGTTTTATTACCAGGCCTGGGCTCGAAGCCTTTCCAGTGGGTAAGGCCTAGCCAAGATGGTTCCCTGCTGGCGTAGCTTTTGAGAACACAGAATCATCTTTATATCACAATGAGGCATCAGAAGGAAGTTTCAGAGTGCTTCTATTCACGCCAAATTAGAAATGACCTATATCAGAGCAGTTTTTGATTGGGGGGAGGGAAGGAGGGAAAAGAGATAAGGGGGAAGCACCACAAAGCAGCAAGAGGCCTTTTTAGCTTTCCTGGAACCACACAGACTACTGTCTATTTGGCCTATGCAAACATGAGCCATGGCAAAAATAGAAGACATAAAACCTATAAATGAAGATAGATTCTTCTTAATACCACTTAAGTGGAGAAACCCATGGGGCAAAATGCTTCTCCTACATGACTCAGTTCTTGATTTTGTTCCCTTGTACCCACTTCACATCAGTTCTTTTGCCCATTAAAAAAATAAAAAGGACGTTAAGGAAATACGCTTTAGTCTGTGCTCACCTGTGAAACTGGTAACCCCGCCCAACAGTGCAAAGGTCAGGAAAACCTAGTGTGTGAGAGCTGCCCACATGGTACAAGAAAGCCACTCAAATGCACAGAATTTCCGCATGGGAAGAGGCCTCCGGGGTCAGCTGCAATCCAAAACCTTCTCACTCTAAGTGCCCTACTTACAAATATGGAAACTGCGGCCCAGAGGAGTGATTTGGTTTAACATCAGACAGCTATACTGGCAACAGAACTCACTTAGGACTCCTAGTTCAATGTTCTTCTGCTAGACCACACTGGGAGGTCAGTCTTTCTCATATGCCTTGTTCGGATCTGTTCAGGCATATTGGGCTGCCAGAACAGAACTGAAGGAGGGGGAAAATGGAGAGACTGGGACAGGTGAAAAAAGGTTTCTCATTTCCACCATAATACTGGAATAGAAGCTACATTTATTCATATGTTTGTACAGATACATATATACACACTATATATATAATATATATATAGTATATGTGTATATATATATGTATATATATATAGAGAGAAAGAGAGAGAGAGACAGACAGACAGACAGACAGAGAGAACAGAGGATCACATTAAGGTGAATGCTATCAAGATTATGAACAATAGGGGGAAAAGGCCTCTTTTAAGTAGAATCACTGAATAATACTGGGGAAAAAAACACAATTCTAAGAAATCCACCCTTAACAAGCTCTGTCTGGCCACAGCTACTAAGGTTAACACAAATAAGCAACTAATGAAGAACGCAGTAGATGGTTAGTAAATAGAAAGGGAAGGAGAGGAAGAAAAAGGAGGAAGGGACAGACAGGAGGGAAAAGAAAAGGAAGGAGGAGGGAGGGAGGAAGAGAAAGAAGAGGAAGAAAAAGGATGGAAGGGACAGACAGGAGGGAAAAGAAAAGGAAGGAGGAGGGAGGGAGGAAGAGAAAGAAGAGGAAGAAAAAGGATGGAAGGAGGAAGGGAGAGAGGGAAGGAGAAAGAAGAGAGGATGGCAAGAAGGGAAGAAGGAAGAAGGAAAAGAGAGGAAAGAAGAAGGAAGAAAAAGGGAAGAAAAGAAAGGAAGGAAGAGGAAGGAACAGCAAGAGAGGGAAGCAGAAAGGGAGGAGGAAGGAGGAACAGAGTGGAGTAAGGGAGACTGAAGCAAAAACACGTCCAATGGAGCTCATACTGCTGACAAACCTGGGGATATTGAATCACAACTTTTTTCCTCACGCCACCTGGTGGCCTTGTCTATAACTGGCAAAGCTACCTAGAGAAAACCTCGCTGATCAGCACTCCCGCTAGAATCAGCCACAACTTAGCGAATGCTTGAAAAAGAGGGCTTCTTGACCAGAAGCAGGAAGGTGCCATAGTCTGCAGACTGTCCTGTGTATACTCCAGAGTATATGAGAGAAAGAATCGTGTCATCTGAGAGAAATTTTGCTTAAGTGCTCTGAACGAGTGGAGAGGCTGGAGAAGAAGCCACGGGTGAAAGATGCTTACAGCTAAAAGATGTGGAAGCCTCAAAATGGAAGTTTAAGAACTTCAAATCAAAGCTGCATCACCTTCGGCTTGTTAGTCTGCGAGAGTAGAATGAACAGCCAACATGCACACTACCACCTAACACAAAAGCATCATCACACTGGGAAAGAGAAATTATGGAAAACACAGGATGAATTCCCATTCTGGTTAAAATGCATTTTAGAAAAAGAGTAATGGAGGTGGAATTACATAAAGTGTATTCTACCAAAAGTATAAATTTATTTAAACAAAATTTAAAATGTTTTTAAGGTTTTAAATTTTTTTAAAAAATCTTCATTCCTAGTTTTTCTATTTAATTTCTAACTAAACTAAAAGGTACATGCTCAACCAAATAAAACCAAAACAAAAAACAACAGCAGAAACAAACCCAACCTCATGATTGAGGACAAGGGGCTTTTCTCTCTATTTAAAGTCATGGTTTTAAAAAAAATTGTGATTACTGGTCTATCACCAGAATTAATGACCACAGCTTTGTGAATAGAATGCCTTTGTGGACCCTGTGTCCTTGATTTAAAAAAAAATCTTGCCAGCAGTTGTGCTTACAGAGCAGGAAAGCAAGTACCACAGGAAGAAAAGAATAAAATAAATTCAAAAACAGAGTTTCATAATTCAAAGGTTCTTAAAAAAAAACAAACCCAAAACCTATTTTGATAACTATTTCAGTACAATTGGTTTATTTTGTAATTCTGTGTCTTTTATTCTATTCTTTTTTTGTACTTTTTTTTTTGGAGGGGGGAAGGCAGGGTAATTGGGGTTAAGTGACTTGCCCAAGGTCACACAGCTAGTAAGTGTGTCAAATGTCTGAGGCTGGATTTGAAATCAGGTCCTCCTGACTCCAAGGTTGGTGCTCTACTCACTGCACCATCTAGCTGACCCAATTCTACTCTATTAAAAAAAAAAAAAGCAACATTATTTTGAGAAGTGATCCATTAATTTCACCAGACCGCCAAAGGGGTCCATGACACCAAACAGTTAAGAACCCTTGGCCCAATTCCACCAAATGGGAGCTTTAGGGTTCAGTTATCTATTAGTGTTAATGTCCATTTCCTATGAAGCTGGGGAAGAAGAATCTTTAAAAGAAACGTTAGGAACATGACCTGTTAAAATATTAGCTTGGAATGCCAACAAAATGGCCTTCAGCATCTAATCTCTCCAGGTTAGCCACTGTCATACACACACACACACACACACACACACACGTATTCATTGTACAAGACCCTGCTGGAACAGGAACTGCCAACAGCGTTGCTCACCCCCTGACCGACTGGGTCACACTGTTTGCCCTATATCTCCTCTCAGCATAACGTGACATAAGGCCGTTTCATCCTCCTCCTGCTCCTCCTCACATGACCTGTGAAGAATTATTTATAGGTGAAAGAGCTCCCTGGTGAGCAGGGTCGCACGTCTCCCCTCCCTACCATTCAGGACCACCTGAGGTCCATTCTAGCTCCAGCCTCAGTGAGCAAGACATCTTCCTTGGCCCCTGGAGCCACTATGACAAAGTTCTCTTGTGGTGTAAATGTAATTTCCCTTTAGCTAAATTTCTGGGAGCCCTGAGTGGGGCCATATTGAGAGAAATGTTCAAGTCAAGTCCCTCACCAGTATCCATGGCACAGCTTCTCCAAATAGACCGAGGTGAGTGGGCCATAGGTTAGGAATGGGTTGTGCTTTTGGTCTCTGAGCCTCTCCATAGATTCCATCTAGTCAAGTATCAATGAACACTGAAGCATTAGATTCACAGCTATGTACAGTTAGAGCCAGAAGGGGACCTCAGAGGCCGTTGATTCCAATTCTATCATTTTACAGGTGAGAAAATGGAGATGGGGAGAATGCCCTGGGTCACACAACTAAGTGTCTGAAGTAGAATTAGGACTCAGATCTTCTTGGCTCTATGCACAGTGCCACCTGGATGCCTGGTACAGCAGTGGTCCTTAGGGTTCAGTACACAGGGAAAAGCAAACCCCTTCTGAAAAGTCTCATGCGACTTGAGTAGTTTCAAAGCAGAGCTCCAACAAGAGGGTCCCTGGCAGTCTCCATACTAGTCTATGAAAAAGTGGCCTAAGAATGCATTCAGTTCATACTCCTGACCTTTCGGTCACTCAAGATTTTCAGGTCATATGATCTTTTTAACCACACAGAGCTGAATTAGAAGGAAATTCTCCCCATCTGAGAGGCAGTATACAGGGTGTTCCTAAAGTCTGGACACATAGGAAATGTGGAATTATTGCATCGAGTTCACATGACTCTTGCAAAGTGCATCGACCTTTGCATCACAAATGATGGAAATCATATTGAAGATGTTATTTGTTAATATTTCAATTAGGTAAAATGTTGAAAATTTTATTCATTTCATTTCTTGAAAATATGCATTTTTGCCTGTGTATCCAGACTTTAGGAACACCCTGTAGAATGGTAGAAGGAGCCTTGGTTTTGGAGTTGGAAGACCAGCGTTCAAACCTTTGCTCTGCTCACTGTGTAGGTGACTATGGGTGAGCCGCCATTTTTCCTTGTCTATAAAACGAGGAAGTTTAACTAGATGACCTCTAAGGTCCCTCCCTGATTCTAAACTGATGAACCTGTGGTTTAAATCCATCCTAGAGAGAGAGATCATAGATATAAAGTTGGAAGGGACGTTAGAAACTCATTTTACAGGTGAAAAAACTGAGGTCCAGAGAGATCACATAGCTAGCAAGTGGTAAAATGATTTGAAACCAAGTTTTCAGACTCCAAATCCAGAGCCCCGTCCACGATGTATGCCAAGCTGAAACACATGAGCATCCTTCAGAGGGGAAAGCTGTCTGATTCCAGAGTCCTGGAGGGACAATATGAGGGAGCTTAATAGGCCTTCGGGATAAAGATGTTAACCTCAGTCCCTCCAAACTATCCAGTTGCTTGGCGGCTAGTCCTCTTCCTTACTGAAATACTTTGGTTTATGCCTTTGACCTGAGCACTGCCAGCCACCCAACCTTGCACCCCAGGGCTGTTATCCCTTACCTTGGCGTGACCCTTGTGAGCTCATCGGAGGGGTGCAGGATGCGGCATGTGGTGAAGGTGAAAGTGGAGTTGGTTTGCGACATACACTTCCCAGGATGATGTGCTATATTGAAGGAAGAAGGTGAAAACACACACAAAACAAATTCTTTGACATCTATAGATAAGAGAGAGAGAGACAGAGAGAGAGAGAGAGAGAGAGAGAGAGAGAAATTCTCCACAGTCTTCAACAGATGCAAGAAGAGCGATGAGATACCTTTCAGTTGGATCTAGGCGAGGAAGGTGAAAACACAAACGTTCTTGGTTGTTGGAGCATCCCTCAAAAACAATCGAAAATCTGAGGTTTGGCTGGTGAGTGCCCTGATCATGCATGGATGGATTCCAGGTTTCCTCCTGATCCAGGTAAAGGTATCCCATCATATTTCTTTTCAATAGTGGATCCAGCTTGGGGGTAGGGAGGTCAATGTGCCTTGTGTTTAAATTTGGTTCCTGGCTGTATATAATGGGGACTGCTTTTCTCTTTCAGCACTCCAAAAAGTTTCTCATACTCAAACAGATGCCAGAACTCCAAGCAGGGAAGGATAGGGAGCATTTGGAGATATATTGGCACGCTAGGGTTATTTCAAGCATTGTCTCTCCAAGCTGCTCACCCAACAGGGGTTGGGGGGCTGTGGAGGGGAAAAGCCTTTTGCTCCCTTTTTCATTCGTGAAAAGAGGCTCTTGAAAGTTGGTTCCACTACTGCTCATCTGTAATTGCCATTGCAAGAGATGCAAAAACCTTAGCGGGACTTGACAACAACTTTACGAGGGTGTGCACCGATCAATGCTGACCTAGGTTGAAATCACGGCGTTGCCACTCACTACCTGGGTGATCTCGGGCAAGACGTCACCTCTGAAAGCTACAGTTTCTTCATCCATTCTGTGATGACCCATGTTAGGAATGCTGAAAGAAAGCCTTACCTACAACACAGCAGTTACAAGCATTGGCAGCACCATTGCTTTCATGGATGACCTTTGAATTGATGAATATTTTTTTTTTGAAACCAATCGCAATCATGTTGGCCAATGTGCCCAATTATCTTTCTTTCAAAGGTTTGGCAGGTTGTTGTCAAGTCCCCTGCAGAACAGGATCCACAGCAAAGGAAAGCAGAAAGGTTAAGAGCCGTGCATTTGAGAAGCTTGCTGAGGAATCAGTTTTATACTCTACTTAAGAGATCATGATTGCATAGGATTTCTTCATTCATAACTTAAAGGTTCTTTTTTCTTTAAAAAGAGACTGTTCCAAATGGCATGCACAACACATTGTTCACAGAGAGCCCCATCCCACTCAGCCCTCAGAGACCTCCTAGGAGGAACAGACTTAGTATCATAGGCCCACTTGCCCAGTTTGCAAATTAAAAAGCTGTGGTGGCCCTTTTAGAAAAGAGTCTTCCAAAGAAGCTCCTGGCTTGGGTCTAGACCTCACTGGAGGGGCTCCATTTTCTCTTCAACTTATTAAAGGAAAACAGAAATGAAAACCATATGCTGCAAGTTGAACCGGATGAGGAAACCAGGGAATGGAGGCAAAAAAAATATCCCAGATACATAATGGAAGATGAGATTAAGAGCACGAGGACTGAGGTGGGTCAATGGAGGGTCAATGTGACATTGCTGATCACTTCAATACAAGAAGTAGTTGTGCACTTGAAGTTTGTTGAACATAAGGCTGGCTGTTGTCTATGCTGCAGGAGCAAACTTTGAACCATGGGATCTTAGATTTAGAGCTAGGTCACCTCTCATTTTACAGATGAGGCCCAGAGAAGATAAGCGACTTACCCAATGTCACACAAACAGTAAATGGCAGAGCAGGGATCTGAAGCCATGACCTCTGGCTCTAAATCCAGAGTTCTTGCCACTATGCCATGATAAGTCATGCCACAAATGGCATCAAAGGGGAGAAATCAAGCCCAACAAAGAGCCTCCATCACATCTTATTTCTCTATCAATAAATGTAATGTATGATGGACTGGGATAACTTAGAAACTACTGCAAACACACACACACACACACACACACACACAAATGGGAAAAGCTATGAAGGGAAGGGTAGCCTAGCAATCACGACTCTCTTATTGTGATAAGGCCTAAAAAGAAAAGCCATAGAAAAGCTGAGGAAAGGATACCAAATAACAGACATGAGGTTATTTGGAAGGGAGGAAAGAAAATACAGTTATTAGAGATTATCAAGACACAACAGTTCTTTGCTAGATGACACACACGATTGAATGAAGCAATGCTGGATTGAAAATCAAGGGCATATAACCTTCTAATACATGTGGCCCAGACAGCCAAAGATGGGGGAAGGGGGATACAGGGGCACCATGTCACTTTCATCCTCCACCCTTTTTGGATTAGAATTAAATTGCAACATCTCTTTTGAAGTGGACATTTGAAAGACATAGCTGCATTGGCAGAAGCAAAACCCATCACTGAATAATGGGCCTTGGGCACAGGGAAAAGGCTGCTAAAAGTACAGAGGTCATTGTTCTCCCAAAGCCACGGAGACAAGTTAGAAGGGAAAGAGATCAAGAGTCAAAGCCAAGAGATTCAACCCCATCCCAAATACCACTAGGAAAGCTCGGACCCGGTCTTCCTCCATCAGTCAATAGAGGCTGCCATGTCGCTGAAGGACTTTCCTTCCTTGAACAACAAAGACAGTAAGTGATCTCATATCACTGGACACTTGGAAGCACCTTATGTTATGTCACACCTAAACTTGAGAGCTGTTGATTAAGACCATACAACTTCCAATCACGGACATCTACACTTGACGTATGGATCGCTTTTTCAGGGACGTGAGACTCTTGAACAGTAGATGATTTCCAAAATTCACATTCCATTCCCCAAATCCCACCTTCAACTGGCAAAAGGCGTTTTCTTTGCAAAAGAGAGATACAGCACCCTAAATGTAATGATCAGGAATTTATTTGCCAAAGAGGTTGTGGATCTTTGGACCAAAGACATAAACGCTAAATTGCTTAAAATGTTCTCTTTTTTACCTCACCTAGGGAGCCAACTTCAAGGTGCATCTGAAATGGTTAATGGTCTGGTTTTAAAGAGCTGCACCATAAAAACGGCAGGTGCTTTTATTATTTTATTTAAGAAATTTCACTAAAGTTTTATGAAGACAAATGAGTTCTTCCTTTCTGTCCCCCAGTTTTCACCACTTGTGTGTGATCCTGATCCACCAATAGCAACCTTTAGGCTTCAGTAAAGATCCTGACGTGGAAATTCCCTCCAACGAGACCTGATCACAAACCCTTCATCAGATACGAAGACTGGCATGAGGCACATAAAGTTGAAATGACTTGCCCAGTGTCACAGAGTTCTTAATAGAGGCAATGTTCAAATCTGGGTTTTGTTTTGTTTTGTTTTTTAATTTGTAGTCCAACACTGGATCCATTAAATCATATTACTTTTATTCAGTTTGGGGATTTTAAGGGGAGGGGTTCAAATCTGCAGGACAGGGAATTCCTAATGATGAGGAAACACCCTCTATTAATGCAGAATGGCCATTACTCTGTCATTTATAGCAACATGAGAGAGTTAGTTGCCTGGGGCACTAAGAGGTTGATGTGCTGAGTCACAGACATTATATGTCAGAAGTGGAACTTAAACCTAGGTCTTTCTAAAACACACACACTCTCTCTCCTAATATACAATATACTACCTTTTTTTCTTTCCTTCCTTTCTTTTTAACTATTTCCTTATTATTACATATGGTCCTTTAATTATGTTTTCAAGGTCCCTTCCAGCTCTGATTGGCTCCCCGATTCATTTCCCCACCAAACTGTACCCTTTGATAAATTATAAGTGATTTAGTTGTATATGGGGCTTTCCCAATTTCATACCCCAGTAGTTCTATGTAGACTAATCTGAGGTCATTAGAAGGACACAAGATGTCTCTGTTTTCTCTAGGACCAAAGTCCTTGCCTGGTGATAAACTCTTCAGGAGGCCCTCCAGAAGGCCCCTCAAACATTAACTGGTGTAATACATGCACAGGCAATATTTCTCAGTCACTGGGACACAAAGAGGCTCCTAAGTGGGACATGATACTCAATTCCAAATCCACTGCTGAGCTAGGAACCCCACCATAGGCAAGTTATCTCTGCTCCCAGAAGGACTCAGCTAGGTCACAGCTCTAGCTCAACCACCTGCAGCAAGTCAGGGTTTGGGAATGGGATTCAGCCTCGGCCTCCCTGAATCTCCCTTCTTCCTTCCCCAGCCACCTAAATGGGGCCTGTCCCAGTTAATCCTATAAATGGAAAAGGCCAAAGATAATTTGTAAGAACAATCGCCTGAGTGGCCCAAAAGAACAGATTCTACTAGGGTGTCTTGGGCACTGAGGAGGATCCAATTTCATTGAGGAAGGTCAATGTTACCGCTGTACTCAAGCTAAAACACCTGCATCATAGGACTGGGTCCTCTGATCCTTCAGTTTCCATGATTTCACCTCTTTCCTTTAAAGTAGCCTTGGAAATAGCATAAATTGTTACCAACAGGAAAACAGCAAAAGGAAGAGAGCACTGAGTTCATTCATCTTCCCATAAAGAAGGATAAGCTAAGAATTTTTCAGGGACTAATTAACAAAACTTTAAAAATAAACTCATGGGAGAATAAAGTAATGTGAAAGAGTGGGAGTGAGGGTGAGAAGTTGCTCATACGAAACACACAGACTAGACCATTATTTTATTCACAAGATTACTATTATTTCTTAAAATTTCAAAGAACCTCACAAAAATACCTGAACTCTTGGGATATGAATATTACTAATTCACATTTTTAAAAAGGAAGATGAGGCACGGCATTGGTTACCTGAAACACATGGGAGATCTTTCCACCACACTTGACCTAGGGACAATTTTACACAGATGGAAAGAATCCCCAATAGTTGCTACAAACTTAATGACCCTCTTCCTCCTCTTTGTCTTGCACCTTTAATAGAACTGGGAACTCTTCTGTGATGTAGAACGGCAGGAGTGAGGCTGATGGGAAGTGGTTGAGGCAAGCCTGGTGAAGGCACTCAGGCTGCAATTCCAGTCACTGCCACCAGGGGAGTTGGTTAATGGAGATGGTCCCATCAGTGTAGTCAGCCAGAGCTTATTAACTTCACCAGATCCATTAAAATGTTACTGTCTAAAAACCCCAAATGGCAGGTATATAAAAGCCCATTTTGCTTTGTGACAAAAATAGGTCTAAATATATTCCAAATACATTTGCTGAAGAATTTGACCTGTCATTTGTAAGAAGTCTAAGTAAAAACTGATAGAAGATGCCCTGCTCTTAATGAGTCACGTCTTCTCAGGTTGGAATATGGCCCAATTAAAATCTATTGGGAATGTTCTCAATTTACCTGGCAGCTTCTGGAGATATTCTCCATTTTTTCTCTTTTAAAATTTTTTCAATAAGATAGGGCTTAAACTTACGATTTCATTGGTATAGGAAACCCCCGTGGGAGAAAAGTCCCTTTACCAATGCACAGTAGCACCTTCCCTGCAACTTATGGCCTTAGATAGTCGCCTAAAGCCCTGAGAAATTAAGTAATTCATCCAGGGTCACAAAGCAGTATGTGTTGGATTTGAAATCAGATTTTCCTGCCTCCAAAGCCAACATTCTATCTACTAGGTCAGGGCTGTGCAACCTTAGGTTTTTATTGAAACAACTGACAATATATTTTGATTTGCCATTTTAGTGAGATCTCTGCAGTAGGTCAGCTTTGTTTATGAAAGCATTTACGTAAATTTCTATGCTTGTGGGTGGGCCGCATTTTGGACAGTCCTGTATTAGGTCATCTAGCCTCTTATTGAAAAATAAATCAATAAATTTGTTGTTGTTCAGTCATGTCCAACTCATGAACCCATTTGAGGTTTTCTTGGTAAAGATACTGGAGTGGTTTGGCATTTCCTTCTCCCGCTCATTTTACAGATGAGGAACTGAGACAAACAGGGTTAAGTGCCTTGCCCAGGGTTATACAGCCAGTAAGAAGCATCTGAGGTTGCATTTGAACTCAGGAAAATGATTCTTCCTGACTTCAGGCCTGGCATTCTATCCACTGTACCACCTAGCGGCCCCCAAATCAATAAACAAATATACTCGAAATAATGGAGAGCAGAAAAATCCTATATACTTTTTTCTCTTCCTCATCTTACCATGGAACCCTTGCCAAATTTGCTCAGTGAAGATCAAGTTCAACAAAACAGAGCAAGGAAGAAAATGTCTCCAGCACCTTCGTGAATTTGCTCACTCTTATTCAGGCCAATAGCTGAAGCTCTAGTTTTGGCATGAAAGTTAATGTCCTCTTTGGCATCTGAAATGTGGCTTTTATCAGGTCTGAATGTTTTTCAGAAACTCTGAATGTTTGGACTACTTTCAGTATGGTGAGGGGTTGTGATACATCGGCCCCGAAATCTACAACGTTCTCCTAGTACTCCTGCAACACAAGTGCACAGCTTCAGCTGTCCAGCTCCCAAAGGCCTCCCCAAGCTGCCCTGGTAATCCTTCCTTTAGAACGAGGGCACTGGGTAAGGGTCAGAAGAGCTCATCTGTACACAGTTGTGTGCATGTTGTCTTCTCCATGAGACTGCAAGTTCCTTGAGGTCCCAGACTCTTTTTGCCTTTCTTCATATCCTCAGCGCCTAACACTTCAACATTTACATTTAATGTCTGTTGATTGACTGACTGCCAGATATTATGAGTCCACCTTGGTTTAACTCTGCATGTGAAGAACCAGAAAAACTTCTACTTTGTTTTAAGCATGGTCACCACTAAACTATTTAATTGCTTGGGCCACGTCTGTCTTTTTTTCCTATGGCTTATACAGATTATATTTGCCTGTTTTGTTTCACTATTTATAATATAAACAGCTCAAGAGGGTGCTTCTTCTGTATTCTTTTCCTTACCATGATGCTTAGTACCCCCTTGGTAAGAAACAGGTTTGAATAGCATCATCAAATCAATTAGATTGTAAGCTCCTTGAAAGCAAGGACTGTCCCCCAGCTTAGCATCCCATCTGGTGGTTAGCACATAATAGGTACTTAATAAATGTTCACTGCTTGCTTGACTGATTGAATGAATGTAAGATCATAACCAATTACAGGACTATAACTCTAGAGCTGGAAGAACTTCAGAGAAGACCTAATAAACACACTCATTTTACAGATGAGCTAGCAGAGTCAAGATCTGAAACTAGGTCCTCCAACTACAAAGCCAGATCTTCATCCACACCACCCCTTACTCCATCTAACCCAGAGTAGAATCCTGCCCATGGAGAAATTCCACTGGTAAATTCTCACCCTATTTTGTCATTATTCAGAAATATGCCTATGATTTTATCATGGCAGCTCACTGGCTCTCCCCGTTGATCTCTTCCTCTTGACCTTCAGGAATCTCATGATTTTAGAACATCATAAGGATGGAGTGGTACATGACTGGAACCCTCATCTGTATGTGACCTGCTGGATAAATACAGAATCCTGGGATAACTCTTGGTCAAAACATCCTATTTCCTTTCTTTTCTATTCTTCATGGAAATGATGAGCTAACTCTAGACTTGAAGGGATTAACAGAGACTCTGTATCCTTGATTACTTTATAAAGTAGGTAAGGCAACTCAAGCGAAAGACACAGACAAGAAAGCATGGAAGGCCCAGACTGGCAGAGAACATACTCATGCCAATAGCCTAACAAATGATTGAGGTATGTAGTTCTTCTAGGCTATCTCTGACTCATGTATATGATGATGGCATTTCTTGCAAATGCTCAAACCTTTCCTGTAGCTGGGCCTCCTATTACAAATTAGAGGGTGACTGAGTCAGTGGGTGGTACAGTTATGGGTAAATAGTACTAGCCTAAGTAGGAGAGCTGAGGAACTCTTCATTTCCTTTCTCCATCAATGGGTCCCCCTCTTCCCTCCGAAGTTCCTCCAAAATATAACTGACAAATGAAGCAAAAATGATTTGTGAAGAAGATAGATTGAGATTACTAGCAGAAAAAAAAAAGTTATATGACTCACTTTAATACCAGAGAATTTTGCAATCTTTTTTTTCCCCCAAGTATCTGAGGGTTAAAATACATAGTCCTCTTCTGATTTCTTTTACTTAGACTATGACTTACTTACATTCTTGGCCTCAATTTTCTCCTCTGGGAAAAAAAAAAAAGATGTTGGACTGGATGGTCCCTAAGGACACTTATAGGTCTAAACCTATAAAACTATGACCAACCTCTAGCTCTTTTCTACTTTAAGAAGCTGTCATAAATAATAATGGGTAATGTCATAAGAGTGACTTTTGAATTCTCCATTCTGTAGACACGATCCTTCAAATGTATCTCTTTGCTGAGAACTAGGTGCGCCATATATGTATACATAATTCATTTCTCATCTGCCTGCACTACTGCCTTGGAGCTTCTCTGTATGAGTTCCACCATCATGACCCCAAGAAGCTCATTACTGGGATGATTTCATCATCCTTCAAGATCTCATGCCTCATGAGGCACTCCACCTCATCACAACCCTCTGCTTCTCAGACTGGAGGATGGGAGGATGAGCTCCAATCCATCATTTAAGGAGAGATCCCATTTCTCACCTGGCTGCACTACTTTGAACTTCTCTGACTGACTCCCCCTCCCCCATCATGCCCCTGCAAGGGGTATCTTCCCCATCCCCTTCAGCTTCCTTTATTATGGTATTGTTTTCCCTCATTAGACTGTAAATGCCTTGTGGACAGGGACTGTTTCTTTTTTCATTTTTGTATCCCCAGCATTTAGCACAGTGCCTGGCACATAGCAGGTGCTTATAAGAAATGTTTATTGACTATATACTTGTGGGCACAGCAAAAATTAATAGCACATTGTAATTATTTTTCATAGGATCATAGATTTAGAGCAAGAAGGGACCCCTGAGGCCAAAACATTCAACTCCATTTTATAGAAGAAAACTGGACTCTCCATCAGAAACATTAAAACATAAACCACCCCACGGAAACAAAATAAAACTTTAACCTAAAGATTAAAAATTTCTGTTTTAATACACATTAGTCAAAACACAGGACACAGACTCTTCCTTTGAAGAGTAGGATATTTTAAAATGCAGTGATATTTAAAAGAACATAGATAAAAATAATAAATCCTAAAAAAGTGCTCAAAACTTCTACTCCATTGGAGTCCATAGGCTCCAGAAGTCTGTTTGAGACATGCTTACAACACATCAGTGGCTGGGGAAGACTCCAGACATCTTCATTGTATGGACTCTCTCAGAGGTTACTGGTGTCTTTCAGCACGACATAAAAAGAAAATCACTAGTGATGACTGAGTTCAGCTCCTGGGGACCTCTGGCCTCCAGAGTAAAGAGGAACAGCAACAATAAAAAACCCACAGGAACCCAATAGGAATTCAGAGCCAGACCTTCCTCAAGTTGTCTTAGCAGAACGTAGCTACAGCTCACTAACCATGAGTACTGTTGGAGAGTCATACAAGGTCTATCCGATGAGTTTTTTTAAAGAATCATTTACTTTTCATATTCCAAGACTTATGGAAGTTCCATTACTACAAGAGGAGAGTTAAGCAGATCACGCTTAGCAGATGTCCTTTTAAAAGATGGGCGTGACCCAGGAAATATCTCAAGGGGAAATTCACCATCGGCACTCTTGGGACAAGTGACTTGACTAACCTTTCCTTGAATTACCTTTGATGTGACGGTTGATGTTGGCTCCAGAGAGGATTAATTCCTTCTTGTTCCTAGTTCTCTGCCTTGATCCCTCAGCCAAGTTTTAACAATAGGTTTGTAACCAAGGTCTCAGATGGAAGATAAAATTGTATATATTATGTCGCTTTAAGTTTGGAAGAGGGGATTAAATGGTGTGACTTTTGTTAATGGTAGGAAGACAAGCTCCACTTTCTTTGCCCCAGGGAAAGTCCTTCTGTAATTTCATTCATTAATACTATACCTTTTCTCAGCTCCTCAATTACATCCTGACTTTGCTTATTTAGATTTTTCAGGATCATTTTGTGACTCATTCACATGATAGCATTTGCAAAGACAGCTATTATTTCATCAAAGCCATCAGAGGTAATGGATTGTGGGGTAGAGAAGAAGAAAGTACAATGACTGCTAAGACAGCTGTCTTGTCCAGGGGATAATGTTCAGAGTGAGAAGCTAAAGGAATTTCAGCTTCTCAAAGTAAGTAATGAGAGCCAAAAACTTTCATTCCTTAAGTCATACAGGCATCTCATCTCTAAAAGATGTCAAGAAAGTCTACAGTGAGATACATTCTCAGTACTGTCATGGTTGCTTAAAAAAAATGTTTCCAATCAGATAAGCATTGCTACCATAACTCTTGTCCTAAAGTCAACTGAATAATAAGATAGTCTGTCCTGAATACAGAACCAAAAAATGGTTCTATGAGAACACAGGAATGGAGGTTAGGAAAGGAAGAGCCCCTTTGGGGACCATTTCAGGATGACTTCCTGCTATGTATTTTGAGTGATGCTTTGTCACCTTCACTAATAAAAACAAGCAACAACAGTAGAAAGAACATTGACTCTTTAGCCAGAGGATCTGGGTTCAAATTCTTCCTCTGACACCGCCTTTGTGACCTTGGGCAAATTAACTTAACTTCCCTGAGCCTCTGTTTCCTCATCTGTAAAATCAGAGGGATTGAATTAATTGACCCAGGGGGTCCCTTTAGTTTAGCTTTATGATCCTACAATTTTTCTTTTTTCACTAGACTCTACTACTCAAGCAATAATATCATTGCCATTATGATAATGCTAAATGATCATTTGTTAATTATTTTGATTTATTTAATTATTATCAAGTTATCATTGTCATTTTTTTTCTTGACCTCTTTCATCTCATGGGAATTTCACTTCCTTATCAGCAGGAGAAAGCTGAGTGCTGAGGACTTTTAAAGCAAAGCACCATAATGTTAACACTGTGGATCCATGATCCCAGGGGCTCTGAGCACAAGGTCTGATTACCTAGAACAGAAATAAAATGATGCTTCAAACTCCTGACTACATGCCAAGAGCCTGGCTGAAACGCATTACCCTGGGGCTGTTCACCAGGCAGAGTTCTTCATTCTACTGAGTCAGCCCTTTCCGATAGCCCTCCTAACACCAAATGAGAACAGGACCCCTTTGGGCTCCAGGAAGGGGATCATGGAATGAAACAAGGAAATTCTTTCTAGAACTTGGGGCTTAGGGGCTGACTGTGTCACTCTGCATAGTAGAAGATGGGAATGGGGAAGAGGTTGTTTCATATTTGGGGGAGGGAGGACACATGCACATGTGTTTTTCAAGATCTAATATGCAGAAATAGAGAATATAACACCACTGAACGAATACTGCGTGTTATGGTTTCTACACTCTGAGTCTAGGCTCATGAGGGTTGATACTAGATTCGGCTGACTGAACAGAATGAGCCGAGGCTAACACTGAACAAATGGCTTGAATGCCTTAGGACCCAGCACCATGTTGCTTGATAGTCTCACTTCCTTGCAGCCATGACTTAGACTAGACCATTTACTATAGTGACACCTTGACAATTCCCTTTGCTGTGTTTTGCTCTGGACTCATGATTTCATTGGTATGGGGAGCTCCATTTCACCAATACAATCCATTACACAAATACAATTTAGCTACCTTGGGCATTGAGGGATTAAGGGATTTGTCCATAACAGAAAGGTCACTGAAATCCAACCCCCTTATTTTATAGATGAGTAGACTGAGGCACATAGAGTTTAAGTGATTTGTCAAGGGTCACATAATTCCATGTGTCTTTGAGGTAGGATTTGAAAGTGGACCTAGGTCTTTCTGACTCTGAAGCCGGTTCTCCATTCCTTATATCATGCAGCCTCCCTTCAAAAATCCAACATTTACATAGAAAGATGAAGCCAGAATCTTAAAAATCTGTGATCCTGGAGGGAGAGAGACTAGGGCATGAATGATCATTTTCCCTCAAAAAAAAATTCATCAAATGAAAAGCTGAATCTGTAAAGTTCATTTGGAATGTTGAGTTTTCTTATTTGGAAATCTCTTCTGTACAATCTACAACAATCAATCAATCAATACAATCAATATGTCTCCTGCTCAGTTTCTAAATTCCCAACCTTGCCTCCCGTTACCCTGAAAACAGGTATCAGACTTCACCACTGGCCACTGGAAGCTCCTTCCTGACACAAGCTAAGCAGCCCTGGGGACCTCAGGGCCCACAATGGGCACTTCCATTTAGCAGCCTTTCCTTGTTCCACTAAAGGCAGCTCTGTTAGACCATGCACCTCCAAAGCTCCACAGATATCTAGCTGTTAAGAGACAGGACATTTCTGAATTTGGTTTTAAGAACAACTCAAAAAAAAAAACGGGAGTGCTTTTTAGTCATCACCCAAACAGACGTGCTGAAGCTACACAGAAAGCATCACTATGGATGGCACCCTGGAAAGATGTGAGAATGGCCCAGTATTCAGCATCCTGTAAAGGTGTTGGGTTTACAGGACTTAATGTGGTTCCCTCACCAGACCCCTCATCATCATCATCATCGGCCGCCGTCGGCTCCTGAATCTCCTCTGTGAATGCCTGAGAGCGGCTCGGGTAATTCTTGCGGTCTGAAAGAGTCATTTGTACTTGTGACCTCTCACCTGAGGTCTCTGAGTGCTGAACTGGCATGGAGGTAGCAAGGCCCTTGTAAGAAATGTCACCTGTCTCATCTTCTTCAAAATCGTTAAGGCAGTACACTTCATCCAGGTCAACGTCCAGGGTCCGGAAGCCCTTGGTGACAACACCGGGCCGGGGGTCCAGGATGCCCCCAAGGTGAGGCTGGGCCAACTGTTGCCAGTGGTGAAGTGTAGCAGAACCTTCAAAGGGAGAGCATCAGAAGGAGGAGAAAAATGAGGAGAAAGATGGAGAAGAAAAGAAAGAGACGGAGAAGAAAGAGTTAGTATGGATTGCCAAATGTTCTCTTTCACCCAAGCCCCAATTCATATAGGGAAAAACTAGATGGATCCAATGGACCACATGTACACACTTGAGTTTTTGTGAAGGTGTGGTTGTACTATCATTTCCTAACACTCAATGGTGTTCTTCATACCATTCTTGGATGCAGCATAGAACTTTGGGAATCAAATGCAATTTGTTTTGAAAAATGAAACTAGTTTCCAGTCAGAAATAAATGTGGAAAGGCTATTCACAGACTTTCTTCCTAGGCACGAAAAGGATAGCATAATCACACAGTATTGTGTTCTTATGGGATTTTCTTTTTTAAAGTAAATGGATTATAAATTCCATAATAGCCCAGTCCCTTTGGTGGCAAGTGTTTTGTTTTCTTTTCTTTTAAACATGAAAAATCCAGCACCAGCTATTTTGGGCAATAGAAGAAAGGACAAAAAAAAAGAACCCACCCCCCCCAAAAAAAATCCATAAAGAGAGTTGAGTGTGAAAATTTCAAGTTAACACAAGCTTTTGGTATTTGTGTAAAAGAAGTAGATTGGGAGTGAAAGAATGGTGGTCATTTAAGTCAAGGGTAGTTTGAAAACAATGAGAAAAATCAGCCTATAGATCTACATACCTATGTGCATATAATATGAACATATATATATATGTATCCATGAACAAAACATGCACATACACCTATACGTACATGTATATATGTGTGTATATTTTACATTTATATGTAAATAGCATATTATATATACATATAAATAATCAGTGAAGGACCACATAACATACTAACAGAAAGGGTTTATTAGCTAAGCATATCCTACTATACATGTCAGCTCCACCCTTGGGTGACTGATATTTTAGGAATGGCACATGGGCAGAGGGGGACAGGTAAAAGAGGTGTGAGAGATTAAAAAGAGGGTAATTCTACACAAGGCAGTGATCCGCCAAGACGATTTATTAGGTGACACATGAATCGCTGGAGTCAGGTAACATTAGATATGGCTTGTAATAACATTAGAACCCGGTGACAAACCCAACTAGCCAGTATCCATTAGTCATTCATAGTCTAAGGAAAGAAGGGAGTAACAGTTTCCCACCCCCACCTTCTCTCTCACGTATACGCACACGCGCGCACGCACGCACGCACACACACACACACACACACACACCAAACAGCATGTTGTACTTTTGTGTCACTGATTAACCTCACCTCCTCAACCTCTTATAGAAAACAAAGAAACTGGAAACCTTTTAAATCCTGCTCAGTTTCTAAATTCCCAACCTTGCCTCCCCTTACTCTGAAAACAGGTATCAGATGAGCGAATTAACAAATGTTAGGACCTAGCTGGGCTAAGTCACGTAACCCAAGGGGGAACAAAAACATCGTAATTACTACATTCGTGTCACATTTATATAAATCTTTATTTCCTACCCAAAGAGAAATGCGGGGTTGGGACAGGGGACCTTTAAATACAGCTTTCTGGTAGAATGAGTTTTATGCCTGATACTAAGACAAGGCAGTGTGTCATAATGGATATCCTAAGCTTTGGCTTAGGAATATAATTTCTAGGCATTAAAGCATGTAAACCCACATGAAGCTGCCTAACAAAGGAAATTTAGCAAGAGCCTAAGTTCTGTTTCTGACATAACCAGGTGGTTTGACACTAAGCAAACCACTATCTTCTCTGCCTTACAGGTGACTCTCTAATATTTTAAGTTACAGAGAAGATGGCTTAGTAAAGGCAACTACCTTAGTAAAGGTAGTTAGTTTCCTTACTGGGAGTACCCCACACAGACTAAATCAAATGTCTGTGTCCAGATCATATTTATGAATTAACTTTTGAAAAATAACCTATTCAGAAGCTGGGGAGATTATTTTCAAACTATTTTCTTTTATTATTTGTCATATTTTAAGGGGATAGTTCTATACATCCGTGAAATCATAGGTCCAGGCCAAAAAAAAGAAAGACATTTTGGTTTGTCTCTCCCACAGGAATGCCTCCCAAATATTTTCACTCTGTAATTACTAAGCATGAGAAAGGAAAGGACTAGTCACTCTGGAGTGGTTAGTGAACTCCTAACAAGTCACCTTGCTGTCATTAAATGGACGAGGTTGTAGGCCAGGAGGCAACAGGCTCTTAAGATCTGTGGGTTATTAGCAGGGCTTCCAATGACACAGCCATGTCTACAAAGAAAGGAGTAGAAGAAAGAAGACAAAAAAGATAAGGTGACAGCAAAAGGGACCGAACAGGGCGAAAAGGAGGAAAAAAAGGGAGAAGTATAAAGAAAAGTTGCCAAGGGTGGCAAAGAATAAGGCCTTATCAACTAACCCTCTGGATTCTCAGCGACACCCATGCTATTATAGGCTGTTTGGCCCTGTTTTTGGAGATCCTCCTGGAATGACCTCTCAGAGGCAATACTTTGCCAGGTGTAATCTTATTCTCTAGTGTGAACTGATTGGATCAAGCCAACTCTTTTCTGCGGGTCACCTCGCTTGTATGATAGTGGGCCCCACTGACATTCTTGGCATCAGGCCAGACTTCCTACTCCTAGCAACAAAGCTTATTTAGGTATAAACTTTTCAGGCACACCTAAAGTCACCTGGCTCAGGATCTTATGTTGGCAGGGCATTCGAACTATTTTACCAGAAGTCGATTTATACAACTTCTCAATCCTTTTAGATTATGGGAGAGGGAATACTGAATATCACACTGACCTTGGACTTAGGAATTCATGCATCAAGTTCTCTTTCTGATGCATATACGTGGTTTGACATTATTAGCTTTTCTGTACTCTGGGTAACTCTCTAAGATAAGCTGAGGAGCAGATGCCAACCTTCATTGGTAAAAGGAATTTCCTTACAGGGAGTTCCCTACACTGATTAAATCAAATGTATCCAGACCATACTTATAAATCAACTCTTGAAAAAAACAACCCATTTAAAAGCTGGAGAGATGAAATGTTCAAGAGGATTTTCTAGAGTTTGGGAGAATCTGAGAAATTACTATCTCCTGAGGGGGGAAAAAAAAAAAACGCTGAGCCAAGCCTGAGATAACAAGCAAAAAGACATTTGCATCAGAGCCCAGAAAAGAAATACTGGGTCAGGTCACAGGGATGGGTCTGGACTTCCCCAATTCTTGTGAAACGAACTTGGGAACTCACTGAAACATGAGGGAAAAGGCAATCTAATGGACAGAGCTTTCAACTACGAGAGGAGATCTGGGCTCAAAATCAACTCACTGTGGAACTCACTGTGGAACCCTGACAAGACCCGTGTCTGAGTTTGTCTGTAATGGGTGCAATAACCCTCTCTTTACCTCACTGGAAGGTTCTAAATAAAAAATTAGGCTACAGAAAGTACTTAACGTTTTTAAAGATACTCTATAATTTCAAGGCATTAAAGCATATAAGCCCACTTGAAGCTGTTTAACAAAGGAAACTTAGTAAACCTAAATCCAGTTTCCAACAAAAGTTTCAAAGACATTTTTTTGTATACTGTGTCCCTCAACCTTCCAAAGGAATGCAACAGGAGCATCGTTTTCACAAGGAAGAGGGGCACAGAAGCTGCGCACCCACCAGTCATAGGAATGAGGACAATAAAGTCCTGGGAAAGCTTTCCTATTTTATACAAAGTCACTTTTTATTTGCCCTAAAATAAAAATGGTAAGATCCGCCTTAGATATTTTAGCTGCACGCTGCCATGGGCTACTACTCAATTTAAGTATCATCTGTTAGGAGTTACAATTTAGTAAGATACTAACAGCTACCTAAAAAAATTCACAGTACTTAGGACAGCTGGTAATTCTGGTTTCTCTGCCAGAATGCAACATCATCCCATCCTGCCCCAACAGCATTTTTGAATCTTTACTAACCTTCTTGGATTGTATCTGTTTTGAGTCTGTAGGAGTTCCTCTTCTTCTGTCCCTATCCTCTCTCTCTCTCTCTCTCTCTCTCTCTTTCTCTCTCTCTCTCTCACACACACCACACACACACACACAAACACGCACACGCAGGTTGATATCTCTTTGGGGGCAAAAGCCTTGCAGGTTGGGCCATTTGATACTAAAGTTCTACAAACAAACAAATCAGCAACCTGCCTACCTCGCTCACCTCCCGGTCAACTACGAACATGAGTCAGATTATATCTGGGCTAGGCAAACAAGGAAAAAGGAAAAAGAGGAAGCCTCTCCTTTCCCTTCCTACTAACAACTAGGTTGAACACAAAGCTATGAACAAGGAAGAAAAATTAACATCTTTGTCAACAGCCCTTCCTTTGATTATCCTCCTTCCACACTGACCTGTTCCAGATAACACTACAGGAAAGGCAGGTTTTGTAAAAATTAATTTAAGCCAAAGGCATATACCCCAAATATAGAAATGCATCTGTTCTACAATATATAGCTTGAAGGTATGTGCCCTATTGCTAATTATAGCTTAAACTCCTTCCTTTGGAAACTCTATTTGGGTTTTAACTCTTTCGAAGGGCTGAATACAGAAAGCAATAATTTTCTTCTTAATGTGTGAATGTTTTCAGACTGAATGCTTTATTCTTCATCTAACCAAGGTATCAGGGCAGGATAAATATAGGAGAGGGAGGCTAGGTGATACTGCAGATAGAGCAGGTAGCTGGCTTGAAGTCAGGAAAAATCATCTTCCTGAGTTCAGATCCTGCCTCAGACACTTACTAGCAGTGTGACCCTGGGCAAGTCACTTAACCATGCTTGCCTCTGTTTCCTCATCTGTAAAATGAGCTGGAGAAGGAAGTGGCAAACCATTCCAGTATCTTTGCCAAGAAAACCACAAGCAGGGTTGTGAGAGTCAGACATGAGTAATCAACACAACAAAAACTTGCTCTCTCTCTATGGTGATTCTCCAAGGTGAAACTAAAAATTCAGTACAGCTGAAAGTGATAAACAGAAAATTAAACACAGAGATGAGAAAGGCATGGATGAGAATGATGATGGACTATTTCATATGTCCCTAACCCAAACTCTCCCAGTCCCCTAAACCACAGCTCATGTTGTCTAGGTTTCTACCTGAGCAGTGGCACAAAGGAAAGGGAGGGAGGTGGGGAGAATTGAAGATTGCTGATACCAGAACTAGCCACAAACAGCAGGTCTGGCACAAATGGTCTAAAACGCAGAATATCATTATGCTGACAGGGCTTCTGGGATACTCAGTTGAAATCAAGGGGATTTTTCAAATTAAACTTTTTAGATATAAAAAGTAAACAGGGACACGAAGCCTTGATAGATCTGATAAAACTGCTAAGCTAATTAATTAGACAATCATAGTGGAACTATCAGAGGAGTTTTATTATAAGAATTATCCACAAGCCAGACTAGTACAATAATGCTTGATTCTAGGATGCCAGTGAATTCTCTTTCAATTGGGCATAGGGTAGGTGGCAGGACTTTCTAGGCAAAATTCATCTTGTAATTTGTCCTTCTTTTTTGTTTGTTAAATTTACCTTAAAGCTCTTGCCCAACACTCACTCTCAAACTACATTATGAGCTCAAAGGAGGTCCATAGATTTAGAGCTAGAAGGGGCCTTTGAGAAAAACACCTGCATAATTAGTATAAAAAAAAAACCTAACCTATTTCAAAGAAGGAAAAAGGTGCCCAACGTTATGTATTTAAGTTTAAACAATAAACCCAAAGGAGACACCCTTATGGGACCCTAAAGGGAAGAACAATCCAACTACGGAAGGGGAAAGGGAAGTGAAATGGTAAAGCTAACATAACATAATCACCTCTAGGGAGAAGGAAAGGAAAAGAAAGACAGAAAGATTATGGAAATGGAAGATTTTATTGAAAGAAAAAAAAAAGACAAGATTGGAGACCAGAAACAATCACAATGTTTGCAAGTAACAATCAACTTAAATGAAAGGGGACCATTCTATTCCCAAAGTGCTAGAAGGCACCTAAGGGAAGACTATTCGAAGAGAACTTATTTTGCTTGACTACTCATATTTGTTACAACAATTTTTTTTTTCTCATTTTTCATTGGGAGATGGAAAGGTAGAGAAAGTAGATGCTTGTTAATGGAAAAAGAAATTTAGTTAAAAATTTCTAATGAGAAAAGAAGACTCTACTGTGAGAAACGGCAGAGTTAGTCCAACAGGGCACTTTGAATGAAGCATCTGAGGGGCAGGAGGACACTTTCTAAAACTGCTTTTAGGCCTGAAATGTGGATTGCTGTGGGAAAGTGCTACACATCTTTGCTGAGACCAACATGCAGACAAGTTACATGACAAAGATAAAAGCTTCCAGAGGAAAAATGGGAGTAAAGGATCATAAAAGAACACACACAAATCTTCAGAGGGAGGTAGAGGTTGGGATATCACAATCTCAAAAGAAGAAAAAATAGGCTGGGCATGATGGCACATGATTGCAATCCCATCTACTGAGGAGGCTAAGGCTAATGGATTCTTCTGCTTAGGAGTTCTTAGCTAATCTGGTTGAGTGTCCACACCAACAAGGTGAGCCTCTAGGATTGGGGTTCACCAAGGCGCCTAAAGAGAGAGGCAAACCAGCCCATGGCAGAAATGGAGAGAGTCAAGGCTCCTGTGCCTACTGGTAGTGGGTTGAAGACCTTGAGTAGCTCCTGCATTTACAGCCTGGATGAGATAGGGAGACCCAATCTCACGATAAAAAAAAAAAAGGAAGAAGAAGAAGAAATAAAAAAAAGTTGAGTTTTTCCAAACTCAGTCACCAGCAGTGCTCCTGAAACAAGAATTAACAAGCACTTGAAGAGACTGATTCAATGGAGTTAAGTAAAAGAGATACTTCCAATGTAATGTTTCCATACTCTCTGCTATAGAAGCCCATTATCTTTGAGAATATGTGTTTTTGTGTTTGTGTGTGTGTGTGTGTGTGTGTGTGTGTGTGTGTGTTCGCGTGCTCACATTTCCAACTAAACTGCAGTGTGCTCATTCTAAGAAAGGACATTTGAGCAAACAAACCATTTTCACATGGCCAATTAAGGTATGATATAAATTAGTTGGTTTTGAAACCCGTATTTAGGGAATCAAAGCCAGACAGAAATTTTCTGCTCTTTCCAAAGTCCCAAGCATGATGTAATGCATTTAAGAATTCCTAAATAGCTTCATTATATTTCTTTAACATTTCAGAAACATGAAAAAAAAAAAAAGAACTGAAGGAAAAAATAATTAACAAAATTAATTTCAATTCAAAAATTAAGTTTGGACTGAATTGCATTTCAGTCCTTAAAAGCACACTTGGTGTTCAGGGGACTTGGAGGGAAGTTTGTTTTTTAGATTCCAACAATAAGTGGCTAAGGTTTATGGTGTTAAGGCACTCTCAATGGATTTCAAACCAGCAACGGGGGTGGCTATCTTTAAAGTAAAAGGAGTATGTATTGCAGAGATTTCCTGATTTACGATGGTGGATTAAGGACCAGAGAGAGTCACCAAGAATGACCGAGAGAGGCCGAGGCCCTTTGTTATCACCTTCTAAGGGTTTCACAATCTGGAGTTTCTCCGGCAAGTAAGAGCGGCTGCTGAATGACATTCCAGAAAATCCGGTGAACTCCGAGAATCTCGAGTGAGTGCCCAGGGACATGATGCTTTCAGTCGGGGTGAGGGAGCCGCTGTGAAGCTCGCCCTTCTCTGCCAATTCCCGTAGCTTCCTCTCCTGCTCCTCCTCAAAGAACCTTCTTTCAGAAAGGTAATTCTCCCGTCGAAGCGACAGTCGCCGAAGGGCTATCTCCAGGTCATGGGAGCCAGGGGTCCCTGGAGTCCCAGGCTTCTTATTCTTGTCCTCATTTCTAGAAAAGAGGATGATAAAGGGAGATGGAGATGGGAGAATGAGAAAGAGAAGAATGTCCAGGGAAAGGAACTTCAAAATGGATAAATGCAGTCAATTTTTAGATCTTGTAGGAAACTCTACTCTTGGGGCTTATAATTAAGAAAAGCTATTTGCCAAGAATAACAGGTTAAGTCTGAAAGAAATAAGCTTACAAAACAAGTGCATGCAAAGAAAGTTATTCAGGTATGCATGCAAATAATTTACAATATGCCTACCTATGCAATTTGCCACCTTTGGTAAAATTGGAGAAAAGTCTTTTTCAGTGAGATAAGAAACCTGCATACTGTTTTAACTGGCTCCTCCTGACTTTCTAAGAACTTAGCTAAGTCTCAGCTTCTGCAAGAAGCCTTCCCCAGCCCCATCTGGTGACTTCTTCTCTGAGACTGACTCTATCTACTCTGTACACATCTTGTATTTAGCCAATTATCAACCTGCCATTTCTCCCACTGGAATGTTAGCTCCTTGAGGGCGGGGTCTGTTTGACTTTTGGCTATATATCTCCAGCAGGCAGCACAGTGCCTGGCACATAATTATTCCTTTATAAATGCTTGTCAATTGACAGAACTATGCTTAGAGATATTTTTCCTTCATGAATTAAATGAGCAGAGACTTGCTCATCATTTAAAAAAACAAATACTGTTGACCAACGGGCTTTGACTGATCATTTGGCCCAAAAAAGGTTTGTCCAGGTTAAAACCCATTTTTGAGGACAACTGCCCAAACTAGATGAACAGGCACATGCAGTAGCTCCCAGACACAGTCAAGAAGCCGAGATACAATATTTTATAAATTTCAGAACATCAGATGCCATCTTGTTCCAAGCCAAAAAACAAGAATCTCTTCTTATCTGGAGGATGACCTTGGGAAAATCCCTTTACTCCTCTGGGCTTCAGTAACTCATCTATAAAAAAAGAACCAATTTGCATCACCTCCATCTTGGGGTTGTTGTAAGGAGTCTGCCTTGGACACCACAGAGCACAATGGAAGTGTTGGCGTTACTATTATTAAATGCCATGTATACAGCGCTTTAAGATTTGCAAAGCACTATACATTACTTACATTAATTCATCTAAGATAATAGCTAAAGTTATGACATTTTCTTATTGAAGTATGTAGGACAAAGGATTCTAAAAGCCTACGGTGAATTGTACCAAAGAAAAACAAAACTACCCAGAAGGGCTAAGTTCTCTATCACACCAATGCAGTGAGGGTTCTCTGAGCTACATGCAAATATGACTCATGCTTACATCATAAACATGATTGCCCATAACACTGTCTACCAAATATTTGAGTACAGTCAAACTAAGAAAGAGAGGAAACAGTTTCATATGCCTCCCAGCTTCCCCTTACATTCCTCCGAATTTCATTCAAAATGCAGAGAGTATGGTGCAGCAGGGAAGATGCTGAACTCAAGTCAAAAAGATTTTAATCTGAATCCTGACTTTGCCTCTTACCACTTTGCCACTCACTACCTTAGTACCTCAGACAAGTCCCTAATCCACTCCAAGTCTCAGGTTTCTTCTTTTCAAAACCAAGGGTTTGGACAAGAAAACATCAAAAGTCCCCATTAGTTCTAGATCTAGGATCTCCTCAAGCAACAGTGTCATAAACTGACTGGCTAAAGAGGTTTGGCAACTGCGGTGCCCATATCTGACCAGTCCACATGCTTAGGCACATAACCCAAAGCTTTCCAAAGGCCAAAATGGCACCCAAACCACATCGCCACGCCTCACTGACCCCATGTCTGATGACTCCGTTTCCAGGATGATGCTGTTGGTCTTGTTGTCGATCATGATGTTGGTGATGTCACCCCCATAGAGGCTGGACCTTGGTGTGCTGACACAGCTGGAGATGATGGAGTTCATGGCTGAGGACTGGTTGGAGCCTGGGATATTCATGGGCGATGGAGTCAGGGACCGCTGCTTGACCACTTGATTCATGTTCCTCACAGCCTCAAAGACGCGCTTCTGATGGCTAGAGAGAAATAGGTACAACTTGTATGAAAGCGCAAACAAGCCAGCATCAGTGGGGGCCAGAATCCAGGAAAAAATAGCATTGAGGATATTAATACCAAACAACAAGCTGTTCCACACTCTACAAATATTTCTGAATACACGGCATTTGCCAAGAAGCTCAAAAACCTCTAGTTTCATTTATAATCCTTCCTAATGAGCGTATTTACAGTGTGGCCCTTGGTGGTACAGTGGATAGAGCACTGAACTGGAGCTAGGAAGACCCAAGTTCAAATCTGGCCTCAGCCACTAACTAGCAGTGTGACCCTGGACAAGTCACTTAATGCATCCGCGTTTCTCCATCTATAAAACAGAACTTATATAGAATCCACCTCCATGGGTTGTTGTGAGGATCAAATAGGATATTTGTAAAGCACTTTGAAAACTTGTAAAAGTATAAATGCCAGCTATTATTCCTACTAAAATGAAGGCCCTAAATATTTTGTCTGTGCCCAAAGGAAATACTGCAAAATCCAATAATGCCTTGTATTTCTAGAGTGTAGCTCAATCAATACATTAAAAAACTGAAGAGACCTACTTTAGGTCACCCTCCTCCTTTTAGGCTGAGCAGCTTTTCAAGTCATTCAGATGCTTTAAATGAGTAATTTGTCAAAAGAGGGGAAGTGTGCCAAACAAGAACAGGCATTTCTAAGTGAAGAATTATTCATTTTTTAATTTGTTTTAAAGGAGAGGAAAAAAGAGCAATTGCACTAAAATGACTTTAACAAGCATATGAAAGAAAGCCTGGGCATTCACGTGTATCTGTTTATCTAAGCCTCTTGAAATGCCTTTCTTTTGCAATAATAATAGCTTTGGAGGATGTGCCCTTAGCTCTTGGTGTAAATTCAGAATTTTCAAATCATCTCATGCACATTACATTCATTGGAGCCTTAGGACAACTCCATGACAGAGGTCATGCATGCAAGTTACTACCATATCCCTTTTCTATGCTAGGAAAGTGAGGTTCAGATATGTTAAGAGACTTGGCCAAGGTCACACAGTGAGGAAGTGTCATTTTGGAAATCAGTACATAGGTAGAAAGAGAGGGTCTTCATTTTTTTTCTGCGAGTCATGGATTCCACTGACAGCCTAGTGAAGGCTATGGATGCCTTCCTTCATCTCAAAAGAATATTTTTAAATACTTGAAATAAAAAGATTGCAAAGAAAACATACTGAAATAGTTATCAAAATAAAAAAGAAGTTTGTGAAGCCCAGGGTAAGAACTCCTCTCTGAGAAGGGGATCTTCATGAATACCACATCAGTGTTTATAAATCCAGCTATAAAAGAAGCAAATCAAGCAATATAAAGGAGAAAAGGAATATTCCAGACAGTTTTCATAGAGAAAGCCAATAAAGTAAAGGGAAAGCCAATTCTGGTCACATCCCTTAAATAACTCGCTTTCCTTATTTTCTCTTTAAAAATATTAGATTAGAAAACCTTGTTTTCCACTTTTCAGGCAGGCTGAGTTTTAGTATCCCCACCACGGTATGAGTGTTTCTTAACTGCCCTCAATCTGGGTGGGAAGCACTGCTGGTCTCCTGAATCGCCATTTCTAATCACTACCAGCTAACAGTCGGTGAGTCAGTCACGGTGAGCATTAGAAGGAAATCTGTCAGGCCATTACGTTATGTCCGGAGATTCGGGTTCTTCCATCTGTAGCTCCTTTCGCATTGATCCTTCTATCTCAGCCGCCAAGGAGTCCTGGGCAAAGCCAAAAGAAATCTAAGTGAGTGTTTTTCACTTGAGACAGTCCTGAAACTGGCACCTTCATCATCCTTTTGATGGCCCTGGCAAAGAGGGAGGTAGCTAGGATACTACTCATATGATTAGCATGAATAGTATGATCTGGGACAAATTCATACAAGGAAAAGAAACCTTTTTTTGGGGGGCGGGGAGCAAGTAGGGGGTGAGATCATGGATTTCATGAGTAGAGAGCTCTCACTGATGAAACTCCTTCTACCAAAGTGGATCTGCTCTGCAACTTATAGTCAGAGAGTTCTGGTGGGACATTGAGCAGTGAAGTGACTAATCCAGCGTCACAGACCTAACGGTCATCACAGGCAAAGCTGGAACCTTGACTCAGAGGTAACCTGTTAGATTATTCTACCCATCTCTTAAGCAAACTTAAGAAACAAACAAACAAAAATCAAGTGACTTTTTCGTGCTCACAAAGCAGATGAAAAGTACCCCCAAGATTTTGTAACCACAGATCCAGAGGTAACCAGGAAATGAGAAGAAATTTGGTAGTAAGTTGTTTTGGGTTTTGAGACTGTATCTCCCTATCTCCCCTAGCCTGGATGGGCAGTAGCCACTCATAGGGCCAATACCACTACTGATTGGATTGGAAGTTTTCACCTGCTCCATCTCTGACCAAGGCTGGTTCACCACCAACCTCCTTCAGTCGTCTGCCTGGTGTCCTCCCACTCACTCAGCTCCTATGGGCTCACATCCTGATGTCGGACTTGGTATGGACACCTGATTGGCGTTAGACTTACTGTAGCTCAGAGCTCCCAAAATGAAGATCCAGCAGCCTCCCCTTCCCAGGGGGGCTTATGAGTATGTACCAGCACTCCCAGCAACAGTTTTAAATGAAGACTAAAGAACTCTAGCATGTTTTAATTAAATTTTCATGGGTTAGCAAGCCTAGCCAAGTATCACAGAGATCACTGAGAATGGGAATTGCAAAGTGCAGAAGATGGAGTGTGTCTGGGAAAGATGTCAGTAAGGGATGACAGAGATATGGGGGGGGGGGTTAAACTTTTAATTTTTTAAAAAATCAATTCATCAGGTCATATTAGACTACACTGCTCTTAATTATTCTGATACGATAATTTTCAAATGAGAAAATACATATAAAGTGTTTTGCAAACCTTAAAAGTGCTATATAAATATATAATAATATATAATATATAACTATATATATTTTATATAATATGTAAATATATAAATATATAATATTATAAGTTCTTGAAAACCTCAATATATAATATATAAATATATATTTTATATAATATGTAAATATATAAACATATAATAATAATATTATTATAAGTTCTTGAAAACCTCAACAGATCCAAGAGTTTCCTGGGTAGGGGCACTCACTCAGCCACTACAGAGAACAACCCATCCATGACACCTGAGATGGTGTTTCCTCATGAATTGCTGTGGCCAAAGAGAAAACTGCCCACCTGGTGACAGACCTTCCGGTGATAAGCCTTTTCCCAAAGTTAACTCTGGTCCTCAAACAACAAACCATGACTGGGCCTGCAAGGAAAGGTTTTCTGGGTTGATAAACACCCACCAAAGCTGGCGGCCCACTAGCACATCCTCTGGGAAGTCGAGGTCTCAGCATGTGAACAGGACTTCTTATAGTATATGAAAAAGATCTATCCAGGCTGGCAGTTCTTATGAGAAGTAAAACGCAGCTAGCCTGATTGCTCAGAAACAGGACAGCCAGAAGCGGCTCTGTCTCCCAAAACTAATTCTCCCTAGCCAAAGGTTTCTGCCAGAAAGCAGTAAAATAATTAGCCCAGACTGTATTTTTATAACATTTGGCATTTGGCAAGTTCCTCCTACTTCCAAAAGGGCTCTTTGGTTTTATTTTAAAGAGCATGTTGTGACTTATAAACAAGGGAATTGGCTCCGGAAAGAGGATGTTGGTAAAGACACAAAAGGCCGTCTATTAATCAAATCTACTATCACTGTTCTCACAAGGACATCACCTGTTTGACCTGACCAGAGTGGGGAATGTTCTCTTGTACAACTTGTGATGTCTAAAAGTAAACTCAATAAATTTCCCCTTCAAATCCTCCCCGCCTCTTCCAAACTTATCACGGTCTGGGGCACAGCCATCTTCCCAATCTCCCCAAACTGGAAACCTAGGAGTCCTTTTGGACTCATGCTCTCCCACTCCCCCTACTCACCCAACAGCCAATCTGTTCCTAAGTTCTGTCTCTTTTACCTTTGAATATCTCTCGTGTACAACATCCCCTTCTCTTCTCTGGGCCTGCTGCCATCTTGGTATGGGCCCTTATCACTCCTCTCCAGTGGCTTACTTACTTACTTACTGTTCTTTGCACAAGACACTCCATCTCCTAACTCTGCCCTTTCACTGATGACTACCCCGCATGTCTGGAATTCTCTTCTTCCTCAACTATGCCTCAGGCTTCCTTCAGGTCTCAGCTGAAATTGCACCTTTTGTAAGAAAGTCCTTCTTAATGTCAGTGCCTTCTCCCTGTTGATCCAATTTATCTTGGATATCTCGTCTCTACCAGTTTGCATGTTTTCTCTCCACTAGACTGTGAGCTCCTTGAGAGCACTGACTGTCTTTTGCCTCTCTTTGCATCTCTGGCATTTAGCACAGTGCCTGGCACACAGTAGGCACCTAATATTTGCTGATTTCACATATGTCTTCTCCCCTCTGTGCCTGTGTTCATACTATCCTCCCAAACTTGGAAGTTACAAGTAAAGTGACTTGCCCAAAGTCACACAAATAGAAATGTGTCTAAGGCAACACTTGAACTCAGGTCTTTCTGGTTCCAAGGATAGCTTTACTTCCATTCCACCAAGGTGCCTTGCTTTTGTATTAATTTTGTTTAATGGGACTGTAAACTTCTCAAAGCACAGAGTATATCATGTCCCTTCTGTACACTGAATGGTAGGCAAAGGGCTGGTTTCCAAGAAATAGCTGTTACTTTATCCTTCCATGGGGCCACTAAGTGACGCCATAGTGCACAGAGTGCCCAAGCTGGAGTCAGGAAGACTCATCTTCCTGAGTTCAAATCTGACCTCAGATACTTAGTAACTATGTGACCCCTGGGCAAGTCACTTAACCCTATTTGCTTCAGTTTCCTCATCCGTAAAATGAGATGGAAAAGGAAATGGCAAATCACTCCGGTATCTTTACCAAGAAAATCCCAAATAGGGTCATGAAGAATCATACAAGACTGAAACAACTGAAAAAGCACAAACATCCTTTCATCTCTCATATTCACTATTCAATGCAGTTCAGCCCCAGGGATGAGGAGTGTTCCTGCCTACTTATAACTAACTTAAGACCAATAACTCTCTCCTATGTATGCTTTAAGATACTAACGCCTACAATAAATTATCAATATCTTGAAGAAAAATACCTGGTTTTGGTCACAGAAAGTAGTATGGACTCACAAATTTCCAACCCTGAAATAAATGATCAGAACTAAATGGCAAGAATCTAACTTTAGAGTGCCAAGAGGGAAGGCCGCTTAGTCTATACCACACCTGAACTGGAATTCCCCAGACAATATCCCTGAGAAGAAGCCTTCTTGAAGACCTCTAGGGAGGAGGAATTTATTACTTCCCCAGGAGGCCATTCCACATTTAGACGGCTCTTTCAATTTTTTCCCCCTGACATCAAGTTTAAATCTCCCAAACTTTCACTTAGTTTGTCTTCTGGGGAGAAAACATGACATATCTATTCCCAGTTCCACTTGACAGCTTTTCAAATATGTGAAGAGAGCTGTCATGTCTCCTCTGCTCTCGATTAAACAGACTTAGGTTTCTTCAACCAAGCTTCATCTGGCATGAGCTCAGAACCCTTTGCCTGAAAGCATAAGGGTAGGGTTTTAGACCCGTGATTGCACTGGTATTAGGAAACCCCAAGTGAGGACATTCCCTCTATCAATGCAGGTTGCCACCTGCTCTCTAACTTATAGCCTTAGAAAGTTGTCAAGAGCACAAAGGTTAAATACCTCGAACCCAAGGTTGGACAGCCGGTATAGGCCAGAGGCGGAACCTGAACACAGATCTCCTTGGCTGCAAGGCCAATAACACTGTCCACTATGCCATGCTCTCTGTGCTCATTTTATACAAGAATAAAAAATATAAACCAACACAAGCTGTTTGGTTTTTTCCTTTCCCTAGATCCCTGACCCTGAATGAAAAATATAGCTATCATTACTAGAACTGATAAATACCCATGAGAGTAGGGAAAATTTCCAGGTTACATAACAACACTTTTTTTAAGGACCCAAAGCACTTTACCCTATTAACATCAGGCCAAGTAACCAGTAAGTGCTGAATGATCTGCAAGGGTTTTCCGTTCCCTTTTAATTAAATCAGAAGTGGTAGAGTGGAGATTATAGTTGGGAACCCAAAGGAAGAAACACAATCATCCTTTCTAAGCCAATTAACAAAGAGCCCCCAGCTGTGCCTAGATGTGCCTAGATGTGACTCACACACAACAAATTTTTATTTTCTGCCTCCATAAACTTCCTTTGAGTGCCAAAGACCAGAGATAAGTCCAAAAAGGCTAAAGCTAAACTCAGGCCTCCTACAGATCCCATACGTTCTGGTCATTTCTTTTTTACCCCAGGGGAACACTTAAACTCTGACAAAGATCAGAGGCTTCTATGCTATCGGGAGCCCAAGTCAACATAAATGCCCTCTATTCACCAAAACGTTTTCTCGTGGCCTCTTCAGGAGAACCCTGGCGTGTGGTGGTCTTAAAAACAAAAAATCCTGCTATATGTCCCAGTTCAGTCTGGATGCTGCTCACCATGGGAAAGAGGCCCAGGGAGTGATAACGTCGGGAGATGGTGTTTGGCATGGATTTGTTGCGGAGGTTTTTCAGCTCTTCCTGCGCCTCATGAAGCATTTCCATGCATTCTGCATACTTGTCTTCCAGCTCCCGAAGCTGCAAGAAATCAGGAAAGATCCCAGAAGATTAGTACATCCTCTTGGAGCAAACATTCCAGAAATGGAACACGCCAAAGCTAGTCTCCCAATAAGGAGACCAGCATAATAAACACATCAAAGATGGGGACGCATGTAACCGGTCCTCTGCACAACTGAGCCCAATGACCCCCAAAGGCTCCCTTTCCTGAAAATCTATTTTCCATTTATTTTCTTCTGGGACAATTGGGAAGATTACAAAAATACCACCTAAAAAATATGAAACCAGAGAAGTAAGGCTGAATTATCTTTAAAGGGGATGGGATGACAATTTTATAACTTAAAAAAATTTTAAATTTTCTTATTTTGATTTAAGTCACACCACTGTAAACGAGGCTTGACTTCAATGGATCCTGTGGAGTAATAGAGAAAGGTATTATAGCTGGGCATAAAATCAAACTAAGGTTGTAAATTACTTAATACCTAAAAGATGCTGCTAAGGAAGAAGTGGTTGCCAAAATAAACAGAAAGACTAAGACACACAAAAGTGAACAAACTCCAATCCCAATTGACATGAAGCCACAGTCTGTACCTCGGCTGTAAGTTGTCTCTGGGCATCTTTAGCTGCCCCCAAGTGTTGAACAAGCTCCTCATTTTCAACAGCGCACTGGAAAACAGTAAAGAAAATGTATTTTTTAAGTTAAGGTGCAGCTCCTATTAGACTGCAAACTCCTTGAGGGCAGGCACTGTCTTTTGCCTCTCTTTGTCTTTTGCCTCTCTTTGTATCCCCAGGGCTTAATTGTACAGTGCCTGGTGTGTTGTAAGAGCTTAATAAAGGGCTTATTGGTTGACTGATTCTCCATTTTCCTCTCAGTTAATCTCTTACGATTCTCTTTTCTAGAAAAAAAGTTATCTCAATTGTTAATTATTTTTCCCCTAATACAAAATTTAAAGCAGTTTCTTCTCTAATTCTGTGAAATAAAAATCCACACCCTCTACCTTCAAGACACCACAAAGAGCTGCCAAAGGCACCAAAGAATTCACAAGAAACCCTTAATTATTTTTGTTGCCTCAGATTTACTTTCAATCAACTAATAAGCACTACATATTTGCTACATACCTGGTAGTGTGGGATGCAAACATAGATATACACATATACATATACATATACATATAAATATGTGTGTCTATGTGTAATATAAAACAGTCCCTGTCCTTGAGAAGTTTATATTATATCAGAGGACAATGTAAAAATAGTTGTTTTTTTTTTCCTTTTAAAAAAAATTTAGATTTAAACACTAGAACTCAAATACAGAATAGAGAAAAGAAAAACAAATATATGTCTTCTTTTATAAAATGTCCCTTAGTGACCCTCAAAAGGCCAAATGCTGCTTTGGATGGAGCATGGGTAGCAGGACCCAGCATACCATTACCTGAGTCCCACTGAGCCAACATCTTTTGTAAGATCTTGTATCTATGTTACATACTGCAGATTAATAATAGAAAAAGAACATTGAAAGCAAAGGATAGTATCTTATCCCTTGGACAATTTATATTTGTTGCACTTATTCCAATGGAATGTTATGAGATCTTCTTTGGAGGCCCAATGGGAGGGTTCTTGGATTCATTGACCTAAAGGTGGACGGGTCCTTAGAGGCCTTGTCCAATCTCCTCATTGTGCAAATGAGGAAAAAAATGAAGCCCAGAGAGCTTTTGATGTGCCCGTGACCACATGTGAGCGTCAGAGGGCATGGAGAATAGGACAAAACATGAAGATGAGGATGAGGCGGGACCTGTACTCCCAGAGGAAACCTGCCCACTAATGAGATCACAGAGCCACCTGAGCACTGGGGTAAATTCTGTGGCTTGCTAGAAACAACAGATATTCTAGTCAGAAGAGACTTCTGATGATGTCTAATACAATGTGGACCTTTACAGGAGCACCCCACTTGGCCAGCCCTCCTGTACTGAAGCATCCCATTCGACTTTCAGACAGCTCTGACTATTAGAAAACCTTTCCACACAGCAAGCCTAAATGTGTCTCTCTGAAGCCTCTGCCCTTCTATCCAACACCTTTAACAAATGATGATTTGTTCTCTTCATATTCTAATGAGACAGAAGACACATTCCTATGTCTAGAGTTAGTCAACATGACAGTCTCTATTCAGGAAACCAGCACAAGGGAGGCAGTGTGGACTAGAGATGTGTGTGCAAACAAAAAGACCATTAAAATAAAGACAAATGCTGTGTAATTATAATGCCCAATCTGGCTCAAGAAAAGCACCTTGACTCCTGCATAGGCAGGAGATTTGGGGGACAGAATAATGCATATGGGGAAGGTGTGGTCACTGTGTTGGATGCTTTTGCTCAGCTGTTTTCCTTATTTCTTAATTATGAGAGAAGGGTCACTGAGTGGTCATGGGGATACCCAGAAATTATTTTAATATAAAGATAAAAGGGATCAATAATCTTTTTCTTATTCTTTTCTTATTCTTTTAAAAGGACATTGTCAGAGGGCCTGGTCTTGATCTTGGGCTCTACTTATTACCTGGGTAACTTTGGGCAAGTCCCTCTCTGGACCTCAGTTCTTTATCTGTAAAATGGAAGTGTGGGACTAAAGGCCCAGTTCTAAATCCTGAGACTACTGATTTCTATAGTGTGCTTTCTAAAAAGGCGTCTCAAAAGATTAATGCCATTTTAAGCTCTAGTCACTTTTTCTCCAAAGGAGTGGAGCTCTATGGAAAGACCACGGGCCCTGGAGTTGGAAGATCTGGGTTCAGATCCTATCTCTGATGCTTACTACCTGTGTGACCATGTGGCCAAGTCCTTAATCTCCTGGGGCCTCTGTTTCCTCAATGCTAAAAATGAGAGATGGTCTGTGAGGTCCCTTCCAACTAGGATCCTAAGAAGACATCTAGAAAATACAAAACTAAAGGGTAATAATCGCCTTGTACCCCAAGGCCATCACTCTGAGAAACAAATGGAACCCCAAGGTCTTACAGCCTTGGCCTTCTTCTGCAGATCGACTATTTGAGAGAGAAGATGGGTGATCTCTTCTTGCTGCCGAGTCGCATCCTCGGTCTTCTTGGCTAACTCTTCTGAGATACTGGCGATCTGGACATTGGCATCTCCTGAGAGAGATCACACAAAGATAATGACAAGGAGAGGTCAGAAGAGCAGTACCTACAGATGCTTGTGATGAAGCTGGCACAGAAAAGGATTTTCAAACAACTCCATGGTACAGAAGTTTCTCACTTAGAACCATGATAATACTTTTATCTAAATCATTCTTTCTTTGCACTTTTCAGAAATGACTCTCTTTACATTACACACCCGGAGAGTAGGTAAAGAACACACTGATTACACCTGTTGAATTACAAATCGGAAAGCTGGCCCACAGGAATGGGAAATTGACTGGCTTGTTTATGTTCCAAAGGACAAGATCCCAGCTGCTGGTCCACTGTGCTACACATCCACTGAACTCTATGAGTAAATCCAGGTCACTGTGCTAACAAGGACACTAAGCCAGGAAGCTAGCATTTACACTATGCTTTTAAGTTCACAAAGCACTTTACATATGTTTTTTCATTTAATCCCTACAACAACTCTGGAAGGTAGCTGCTATTATTATCATCATCGCATTTTACAGATAAGGAAACTTAGGCAGACAGTGATTAGGTGACTTGTCCAGAGTCAAACAGCCAGTAAGTGGGGCGGAGCCAAGATGGCGACTGGAAAGCAGTAACCGGCGTGAGCTCCCCTCCAAGTCCCTCCAAAAACCTATGAAAAAATGGCTCTGAACCAATTCTAGAACTACAGAACCCACAAAGGGGCAGAGGGAAGCGGGACTCCAGC
>CM053623.1:34466316-34481776 GCA_028646595.1 Phalanger gymnotis | reverse complement strand
AGTAACATTTCCAAGCAGAGTCTGATTACTCCAACCATGAAGAAAGTCAGTTAAAATGTCCTCAAAACTCAGAAGAGGTATTGTTACTATGGAGGACTCTACAAAAATATAAAGTGTTGAACAGACCAAGTCACCACAGCATAGTTGACTCTGCTCAGAAGATTCAGAATAAATAATCCCTGCTCTCAAGGAGCTTAAATTCTGGGGGGAGGGAGGGAACATGTACACAGAAGACAATACAAGATATACACAAAGGAAATGAGGAGGAAGAGCACAGCACTAGCAACTGGGAGATCAGGACCAGGACTGAATGACTTTTGGTACAGAAATCTCAAGACCCTTTGAACAGAGGGTTTTAAGTTCAAATCATTTAGAAAATTAATTTGAACAGTAAAAACATTCTGGTCAGCTACTTTTCTCCAAACTTAGTTTAAAATGTTCCATTCTAAATGTGTTTACATTATCAAATAAAGTTGTGAATTCCCCTTCTCTGATAAGACAAAAATAGGTGTCTATCTAGAAGAATAGGCACATGCAGTCTTAGATGGAGGCAAAGAAATTATCTCGATAATTTTCTAAGGTTTTCTTTTCCAGTCTATGTTTCTATACGGCTTGTGGAAGGGGAAAAAAGGAGGAGGCACCATCTTGTTCCCATCAATGTCATTGGCAGTCTGGAAAAAGGAATGGTTGACTGAAACAATCAGTGGTGGATCACTAACACAGTTCCCCTCATTCCATTTTTAAGTGCCTAGTTTTAAAGCACCAGGCAATGATACCTCAACCATAGCAAGAGGAGGCTTTTGAAGGAAATGGCCCATGATGCAATGCACTCTTCCAACATGACACTTTTCTAGAAATAACTGCAACCTCAAAAAGGAATAAGATGCTAATTTTGTTTCATGACTTCAAGCAAGACACTAACAAAAGAAAAGTGATTTCAGAGGCATTTCCTTTTCAGTGAGAATAGCAAGCATTTAGTGGAAACAGAGAGAAAGACAGAGAGAGACAGAGAGATGGAGGGTGGGAAAGAGTTCTACTTGAGCAAAAGTTTTTTAGCTGATGACAGGCAAGTCTAGAAGGCAGTCACAAATAGTAACCTGTGACAGTAGGCAAATGGTATTAGAAGAGACCAAAGAATAGTCTTCATCTGTGTAAAATGTAAAAAGCACAGCTATACCCACACAAAAGAGAAATCATGTTCTGTTGTAAGAATCTTCAAAAACACTTCAGCCCATCATTTTCTCTTTTCTGCTCCATCTACATTTTGCCAGATTAAATCACTGATTTTTTTTTTTTTATTTTGCCCTTTCCTGTTCTTTAAGACTTCTTTCAGAACCTAGGACCAATGGGTGGAAGTTACATGAGGGCAGACGGCCTTGCTCACTATTTGAGCTGTCCAAAAGCAGGATAGGTTGCCTAAGGAAATCCCACATCCCTTGTCCACAGATGCCTTTAACGCATCTTAAGGAGGCTGAACGGCCACTTGCCCCAGAGCTGCAAAAGGGATTCATGTTTCTGGAAGAGAAGTTGCCAACATGGACATACTGAAGATGGCAACAGGGCTATTCCCAGAAGAGCCTCTGCTGGATCCTTCCTAGTTGACTGATCCAGCACCAAACTCTACCCCATCCTATCTCTCCTCCAGTGCTACAGTCAAATTAATCTTATACAATAAGCTTATCTCATATCCAGTCACCATACTGCTCCAAAAACTTCGATCACTGCCAATTTCCTACAGGATACAGTCCAAACTCTTTAAAATGACATTCAAAGATTCCCACTTAACAATTGTTTAGTTGAACTGAATTCCATGTTTTGGCTCAAGCTGACTTTCTACTATGAGCTTTCTATTCTATTCAGACTGGGATAGTCATCATTCTGTGAAGTCATGGCATCTAAACTTTTCCCCTTTCCAGAAATGTTCTACCTCTGATATGCCTATATGACTTCACCCCATCTTTCAAGGCCTAGAGTACAGGGACAGGGAACCTGAGGCCTAGTTCTGTGAAGTTTGAATTTTATCAAAGGGCTACACTGGAGGATCTAGATTCCCCCAGATTCACTCGAGGCCACAGATTCCCCACCCCCGGTCTAGAACCTTCGTGAAAACCATCAATGATTGCCACTGCTTGGAAATCTTTACCTTAGGAAGTAGCATATCGTGGGCAGAAGAAAGCAGAACTCAAGAACCCAGCTCACATCCTACCTCAGACTACCAAACTAGTTGACCCCAGACAAGTCCATCAGAACTCAACAAACATGGTGATGGATTGATTTGGGTTCTTCCACAGTCTCTACTCTCAGGGCGCTCAGTCTAATAGAAGAGACCACAGGAAAATAGCTATACATACAAGATAGGTGGGATAAATGGGAGATAATCAACACAGGGAAGGGGCTGGAATTGAGTGGAATGGAGAAAGGCTTCTGGTAGAACGTAGGGTTTTAGCAGAGATTTGAAGGAAGCCAAGGAAGCTAGGAGGCAGAGGATGAAGAAGGAGAGAATTCCAGGTAGAAGAGCGAGCCAGTGAAGATGCCCACAACTGGGAGGCCAGGGTTAGGTAAAGGAAGGTAAGTGTACTAAATTTAGATCAAAACTTAGACTTAAACCCTGGGTTCAGCCACTTATTGAAGATTTCCTCCTTAGGCTACCTTAGGGAAGGCATTTACCTCACTGGATCTCAGTTTCCTCATCTGTAAAATGAAGGGGTTGGTCTAGATGAACTCTACATTTGCTTCTAGCTGTAAGGCAGGGGTTCTTAACACAGGGTCCACAAACCCCCAAGGGAACTATGGATAGATTTCAACGGTCTGTCAACTCAGATGTGGAGGAAGAAATTGTATCTTTATTTTTACTGATCACTAAATGAAATTTATGGACAGTGAGGAGGCACAGTAGATACAGCATCAGGCCTGGAGTCAGGAAGACCTGAGTTCAAATCTGACTTCAGACACTTACTAGCTGTTTGTCCCTGGAAAAGTCATTTAACCCTGTTTGCCTAAGTTTCCTTGTCTGTAAAATGAGCTACAGAGAGAAATAGCAAACCACTCCAGTTTCTTTGCTAAGAAAACCCCAAATGGAGTCACAAAGAATCGGACACAAATGAAACAACTGAACAACACAAAATGAAATTTAATATTTTTTAAAATTATTTTAAAACAAATGTTCTTGGCTTCACCACAGGGACAGATGGAGACACACAAAAAAGGTTAAGAAGCCCTGATATGAGGCTACAATCCTCTGACCCAAAGAGTACCTCAGATAACAAAGCTAGTACTAAGTGACTAAGCTAGAAGTCAAAAACCAAGCTCCTTCCACTTCCCCAAAATGCCTTGGGGTAGAAGGTGAGGAATGAGAAGACCTATTTCCCTTTTTCTTGTTTGTTTTTTTAGTCTAGGGAACAAGGCTCAACAAATATTTTGCTATGGTAATGGCCCTAATCAAGAAGTTCTCTTGAAAAGAAAGGTAGACAGAAGAATATACTGAAAAGTGGAGTAATCACCCCTCCCTTGTCATGTGCAGATGTTTGGTCTTTAAGACTTAACATACCGTTCAGTCATTTCAGTCCTGTCTGACTCTTCATGACTCTATTTGGGGTTTTCTCAGCAGAGATACTGGAGCAGTTTGCCATTTCCTTCTCCAGCTCATTTTACAGATGAGGAAACTGAAGAAAACAAGGTGAAGTGACTTGCCCAGGGTCACACAGCAAGAAAATATCTGAGGCCACATCTGAACTCAGGAAGATGAGTCTTCCTAATTCCAAGCCCAGTGCTCTATCCACTACACCAAATTATGCCCTATTAAAGTTTAGGGTTAAAAAAACATATTTACTAAGTCTTAACAAATCTGTGCACAAGTAAGATGCTTCCTACAGTTTGTATTTCTGCTGGCTCAACACTCTCAAGTCATGGGCAGGAGCCAGTGCTATATATCTTAGGATGATATACTGTATTTAAAGCTGGAAGGGACTAGAGATTAGCTATCATAAGGGTAAGAGATCAATTCTGCAAATGGGGAAGTGGAGGCCAGAAATGGCAAAGTGACTTTCATAGGTCCTCCACCTCCCGATCCACTGTTCCTTCCACATGTCACATTAGAAAGAAAAGGCAATGGGTTCCAGTGATGATTCTAACACTTGGATTTACTATCTGGAACATTGAAATAATTGATATAATTTATCATTTTTTAAAAAGTCTTTCTCAGTGTTTTTTTTTAATCTGGAATACACCTATAATACCTTAACTTCCATCTTGATAAAAAGTTCGATTGATTTTTAGAAAATAATTATCAGAAAAAAAAGAAAAAGAAAATTATCAGCAACATATTTTTAAACTTTTTTTTCGGGGGGCATGAGGGGGTTAGTTTGTTGTTAAAATTTCTATCAAGATTTGCCAGACCATTAATACAAGGACGCTTCACTATCCACAAGAACCTGTGAATAAATAGACTATCCCACGCTGGCCATGAAGTTTGTAGCTCAGTCTCACGTCAACATTTTGCTATTCCTATTAAAAAAGGGAGGTGGGCGATACAAGACTATCTACCACACCATCACCCTGCTCATGGACTTCTTTCCCCACTTTCAATCATCTGTAATGTTTCCTTTTAGCTACTCTGACCACTATAATGTTTTTAATGTTCAAATCCTGCCTCTGACACAGACCAGCTGTGTGACTGGTCAAATAGCTTAATCTTCCAGAGTTTTGGACAACTCTCTACAACTGTAAACCGCCATCTACATTATCAGTGGGAGTTCACACATGTAACTCAAGCCTCTGTGAAATCCTAAATTAGTAACCACAGCAAAAGCTACTGTGTCCCCATGAGCCCTACAAAAAAAAAAATAGCCCTTCAAAGTTTTTCTTTTTCAGATACTCCTTTACTGCTGGAGCAGAATGGGCAAACCAGGCCACCTTCACATCAAGACCTCTGGGGGACCACCCTGAGAAAGATTTTGCTGTGTCTAGCATGGTTAGAAGTTCATTGTATGGACAGCCCAGTCATAAATGAAGATTTCCTTAGGAAAGGAGGAAGGTCCAATGGTTTATAAAGAGCAAATTTCAATGTGACTAAATGAAATGAAGAGGAGGGAGGGCTAAAGAATAATGTGTTTTATGACCACATTTTAAAAAAATGAAATACACTGCTATAAATCCTAGGCTTAGAGACAGATATCCTGGTCAAGCCTCTCTCTCAGACTGTTTGACTAGAAACATCCTCTTGGCACAAACACTGCCATTTTAACAAGGCAATATCTAGTCTGTACTGGTTTCTGATTAACAGAATTCCTGAGAAACTCTGACAAATATAATTTAAAGGAAGGCTGGTAGAGGTATAAATTCCCAAACGGAATTATCAGTCTCAATTTATCTGGACTTGGAGATCCAACAATATTTGTTTGTCTCCATGCCAGAAGGGAGAGGCAGGTCAGTAGAGTAGTAAAGAGGCTACCTACTACACTTTCATTAGCCATTAAGAGTCCACTGGGAAGCTGACCACCTTCCGCTCTGAAAGAAGGCTGATTGGAAAGGCAACTTTGATAAGCTGAGAAACATGGAGACTTCAGGGAGGCAGACCCAAAGGTGCACAGAACTAGGGGAGAGGGTGTTAAGGGGTAGGGGCCCAATCAATCAACAAGCATTTATTTAGTACCTACTATGTGCCAAGAACTGGGGATACAACATGATTAATCAGAAAAGGTTAAAAAAGATCATTACTCAGAATTAAATATAGAATTCAGAATAAAAACAACTAAAAAATCTACAACAAAGCCATATTTTGCCAAATGGTGTTGTCATTTCAGTCACGTCTGACTCTTTCTGACCCCATTTGGGATTTTCTTGGCAAAGGTATTGGAGTGATTTGCCATTTCTTTTTCCAGCTCATTTTGCAGATGAGGAAGCTGAAGCAAACAGGCTTAAGTGACTTGCCCAGGGTCCCACAGCTAGTCAGCGTCTGAGGCCAGATTTGAACTCATGAAAAGGAGTCTTCCTGACTGCAGGCCTGGTGCGCTACGGATACTGCACCATCTAGCTGCCCATTCTGCCAGTGGAGAAATTAATGTCTGAAAACTGGGTTGGATGCAGAGTGCATGCAAGGCCACCTCAGTATCTTTGAAACTATATGGAGACTCACCCTGAAAGTTCTAAGCTCAACCTATCATAAATCATAGCTTTAGCACCAGAAGGAACCTTTAAACATTTCATTTGACAGATAAATTATGGCATAGAGAGGATAAATAACACGCCCAAGGACATGGTAAGGAGCAAGAGCCAGAATTCAAATCCAGATCCTTTGACATCCAAATTCCTATTTGGTCAACAGAGATAGCTTAATGAATTTCCAAAAGCAACAGAGTGATTCAAAGGACAGTGAACAAAATGGGGATGATTCATAGCCTAACCCTCTGGATTTCCACCCCACCCCCCACCCCGAGCCATACTCAAGCAACATAGCCAAGCCCCATAAATGGCTCTTTGGTCTGCCACCCCTCCATACGGAGAACACACTTGGATTCCTCCCAGGGCTCTATTAGAAACGGCCCATGGCTGGTCTTTGCCAGCCTTCGTTCTTCCCCTCCTTATGGAAGCTAACCTGAGGGCATTTTCACTGTACAACACAGCACTGGCATAGACACCAAGCTGCTTACTGTAAAGGGGAAATCAGTTGTCAGGGAAATCTCTCTCAATCTCTAGGAATTTATTTATTCATTTAACTCTCCAGCCTTGGAACCAACAGAAGGCCCAGTGTAAAACATCCCCCTGGGCTAGACACAGACACTCAATACATTGCTTATCCAGGGTTCCGGGCCATTCAGACAGATTTTTCAAGGCTCTGTCCCTATATTGAGTTTGGTAGGGTTTTTAAAAATTCCTCACTGGAGCATAATTAATGATGTTAAAACACTCCATATACCAAACCTGAGAAATGTTGTTTGAGATGAAGGCTAATGTACTCTCTCACATAAAAATTATCTTCTCTATTCAGTCATTTTTCAGTCATGTCTGACTCTTCATGACCCCATTTGGGGTTTTCTTGGCAAAGATACTAAAGTAGTTTGCCATTGCCTTCTCCAGCTTATTTTACAGATGAGGAAACTGAGGCAGAGTTATGTTACTTGCCCAGGATCACACAGCTAGTAAATCTCTGAGGCTGGATTTGAATTCAGGTCTTCCTGACTGCAGGCCCTGTACACTATCTGCTCACCACCTAGTATCTTCTCTAAAACTGGTACACGTTTCATACACTTTAAATGTGGTTTAGGAGAAATGAAGACAACAGACTAACAATTTTCAGTGAAACATATATATGCAATTATATATAGATTCTACAAAAAAATTTTAACAAATTAAATATCAAAGATGTTTAGGATGTGATTTCATCTACCTTGGAAACTCTTTGGGTGGGAATCCCCTCTGCTGATTCACTGAAAGCTTGTGCTTTGCCAGGGGTTCACATAACTAGAATGTGTCAGAGGGAACCTAGTATCAGAGATTTAAATATGAAAAAGACTTCAGAGGTTATCTACTCCAACCCTCCCATTTTACTGAGAACTATATCTAGGCTTAGGAAGCTACGTGACTTGCCTACAATGTCACGAAATCCAAAACTATTTCCACAGTGCCCACTGCTCCCCAAGACTCAAAAAGCTGCCCAGTATCCATTATGCCAAACCTCCCTTTCATCCAAGATAGCATTCTCTGGCCTCCACTAGTATGAATTTATGGCAGGCTGTAAGATCCGAGACACCAAACTCCAAAATCCACAATACATGGTCCTGGCAAATCTTTCTATCTTAATAGCCAGCCTGAATGTCACTAACTGGCGATTAAACAAATGGTTGTAGCAGCAAAGAACACACACAGGTGAAGAAAACCACGAAAGTTGTTATGCTTCATTAAGCTTTTCCTGGAGAAAGTTGGGAATCTGAGATATATAAGAATACATGCTAATTGTTACAAAATATTTCTCTCTCTCTCTCTCTCTCTCTCTCTCCTTCTCATTAGGACCTTTCTCATGCAAATGTTCTTGGTGTCAGCATTTAGTCCTTTCCAGCTGCTGGCAGACCTCCCTAAGTAGAACAAGGCTGAATGTTTGCTTTTACACTGGGGAAAGGGGTAAGCCAACAGTCCAGGTGCTCACCTACATGCACTTACTGCCCAAAAAGTAAATGCCCCTGTTTGGACTGTGGAAAGCACACTAATGCTCTCCTGGTGGAGTGATAAGTTGGTTCGCTCATTCTAGAAAGCAGCTGGTCTTCTGAGGAAAAAGTGACTAAACTGTCCACACCCGATGACCCAGAGATTTCTCTTCTAGGCATAACTCCAAAGAGTATAGTAATAAACTATATAAAGCCATATAAGAACATATAAAACCAAAAAGATATGTGCACCAAGATTATAGTAGCACTATTTTTGTGATAGCAAAGAAGTGACAGATTAGGGAATAATTAAACCATTTCAGGTCCATGAGCCTAATGGTATATTATTGCATTATAATAAATGATGGCTAGAGGTAAGCAGAATAATGTGTATGATAACTGTAATATGTAAAGAAAAACAATTTTGAAAAAATTCAAGAACTGACCAATAGAATGATCAACCACAACCATGATTCTAGGGGGCCTATGACAATGCATGCTACCCGCCATCTAATGATAGTGGGCTCAAGGTACAGAATGAGACACATATTTTCAGACAAAGCCATTATAGGAATTTGTTTTGCTTGACTGTGCATATTTGTAACAAGGATTTTGTCTTTTTCCCCCCCCCAACTGGGGCAGGAGTTAAAAGAGCCAGTGATAAAATTGACCAAAAAAAGGACAAGGGAGTCACTGAAGAATTTTTTTTTTTAATGCTTAAAAGAGAGAAGAAGAAAAGAAACAAGCAAGACAGCTCTGAAAATTCCAAGTTGAATTTTATCATGGGTAAAATAAAATGCAAACTGTATGTAAGAGATTCACAGTTTCTTGTATAATCCTCTTTGTTCAATTTTTATATGGAAAGGCTGATTTTAGTTGGTGATAAATTCAGGATAAATTTTTTAAAAAGAAACTATTATTACAATAAATGCAGAGAAATATGGAAAGATTTCTATAAACTGATGAAAAGTAAATCAGGCAGAAACAAAAACCAAATACCAGCCAATGACAACAATGTAAGTGGAGAGATAAAACAAGAGAATCACTGAAACTAAATGCTTTTAAGTTATAATAATCAAGTATGGCTCAAAAAAAGGGATATGGGAATTCACTTCCTGCTTTCTAGAAGTAGGGAAGAACTATGAGTATGCAAAACTACACTGAGAGGTTCAGACTTTTTCATTGTATTGGTTAGTTTTGCTGAACTATTTTTTATTCTTTTCATTTTTTGTTATAACGGATGGCTCTCTGGGTGCGAAAGGAAAAGAGAGAAATAGTATAAGAAAGACACAGGTGATATTAAAATATATATATAGAACAAAAAAAATTTAAACCCTAGTAAGAGACCATTTTAAATGGTTTTAGTTTTATTGGCTTCTGTAAATTCTCTGTGATTGAAAGAGGCGCCAATCACACTTTGTTTTCCAGGGAAAATATATTTCTATTAGAAAACCTTAGTTCTTAATCAAAAAACTGGCCTTTTCAACTCTGATATTGCCACCTGCATTCCCAGCACCTTTCTAGGCATCAAATCAAGTTCCTTTTGAAACACTATCAGATTTTTAATTTTGGTGGCACCAACAACTAGCAAAGAAAACACAAAGGATTTTCTCAACCCCGATACAACATAAGATCCCAGACATGATAAAAAGGATTCTCTATGATCCAGTGCAGTCCACCAAGCATTTATTAGGTGCTTATTCTGTGCAGGACACTGGGGGACAAAGACAAGTCCAAAAGATGTCCCTGCTCCCAGGAAGCTTATAGTCTAGCAGCTAATGGCACTGGGGGAGGTTCATCAGATAGTAGAGGTGGAACCCAGTTTGAATGACAAGAATGAAGGAGATACCGGTCCTCCCAGTTTACAGGTCCTCCCAGTTTACAGAACTCTCAGATCCCATCCCTAAGGAAAACTCAATTGTCCTTCAGCCCAACCCAAGAAAAAGGCCCAAGGGGACTGGGGCTTACTGATAAAGGAAATGTCACTAAGGGAAAGGGCAGGGGAACTAAAAGACTGAGGGGAAAATAAAACTGAGGCCCCCCCCCCAAAAAAAAACTAAGGAATAATTTCACTTCTACAATGCACATTCAATTCAATTAAACAACAACAATCAATCAGGAAACACTTATTAAGCACCTATTTATTAGGACCTCAAAGTAGAGCAAAAATAAACAAATAAACAAACAAAAAAAAACACCCAGTCCCTCCCCAGACTTTATTTTTCATATAATTATATATAAAATCTTCTTTTTCATATGCATAATTATATATGAAAATCTTGTTTTTCATATACAAGACTATATATGTAAATCTTATTTTCACATACCATTTTGTATGAAAATATTTTTCACATACTACCGTATATGAAAAAAAAACATTTTATTTGGAGAGATGGGGGGCAAAGTGAGTGAATTTAGAGGGAAGGGAATCATATGGCTAGAATCAGTTAAATAATAATAACCTGTCAACATTATCTTGTTACTTGTTTTAGGAAACAAATCTGAACTGGTCATAATTCTGCAAGGTCTTTAATTCAATCATTTCCAATCTCAGAGCAAAGTTTTCATCCATGTTAAACTTCAAGTTTGCCTTATGGGTGTCTTCTCCCACCTTTTTTACATATAATGGGCTCAATTCTCTATCAGTTTAAATGAGCTAGACTTTACTCAAATTCATATCCAGTCCTCTGCTTGGTTTCTCTTGTCATTTTCTTTGTTTTATATGACAACACTTAGTTTGTGCCCAATTATTAATATTTTTTGAATAAAAATTATGCCTATACCTGAAAACCCACCACCTATAAGTCTGGATTTTGAAAGACTGCCCTAATATTTATTCTGAGGAACAAGAGACAAAACTAATTCCAGGGACCAAAGCAATCAATAATCAATTATTAAGTTCAGGCATCAAGGGCTGGGAATATAAGTGTCAAGCCTGTATTGATTTTCCTGGAGCTCCCATTCTACCCAAAGAATTCTGTGATTTCTATATTACAAATCCTAATTTAATCAGAAAGCCCCTGTTTCAAGGATGCAAGTGAGTACTTAACCTTTTGTATATCATCAACCTCTTTGGTAGTCTCAGAAAGCCTATGGACCCCTTCTCAGAATAATGCATTTAAAATATGACAGATTACAAAGAAAACCAATTACACTGAAATATAGTTATCAAAATATTTTAAAAGTTCACAGACCCCAGGTTAAGAATCCCTGTTGTAAGTAAAAGGTCCAGAAGGTCAACTAGAGAGGAAAAAACTCTTGTATTTTTATTCTGATTTGCATTTTTTCAGATATGTTCCACCCACTCAAAAAAAAAAAGGTCACTGTAAGATAAATTTAGTTTTTAAAATAACACAGACTATAGCCACTACTTAATTATAGCCACACTGTGAAGACACATGAAATGAATTTGAGGCGGCAAACAGCTTACTAGAAAAATAGACTAACTGTCGAGCCCATTAGGCTTGGGAAAGGAAAAAGCTGAAGAAGTTTAAGACAAAGTAACACATTTACCCTCTTCCAAGAGGTCCAGGCTTTCACACCTAACAAGCGCAGGCTTCCTCGGTTCATTGTCACAGTCATACTCAAAACACTCTTCTTCATTTCCCAATTCTTTCAATGACATTGCTAAAGTCGGATCATTGTCCTAAGCCTTTGGCACTGGGATACCTCCCAGCTGCCTCCATGGAGGTACCATCTGTACAGTGACCTAAGCACACTCCCAGCAGCCTGGAAACTCTCCTGGGCAGCGACCATGCCTTGCCAACAATCCTGGGTGATTTATCTGTGCAAAGGGCTATATTATCGCACCCAACATCTCTCTCGCCTAAGAGAGAATCTCAGATTGCCTGGGTGGATGGGGATCAGGATCGGGGAGAGGAAGGAGAATTGGCAAAGAGCCATCATCCTTCCTAAAACATGCCTAGCCTCGAACTGCCCAGGAGGGCCAGCGGTTTGGGGCTTATTCTAAACCAAGCCTCCAAAACGGTAGCCTTGGAGAGAAGACTGTCAATTTTGAAGCTTTTTGCTCCCTATCTTCTTCTCTCACAACCTCCCTCCCCTCTGGAACCCTGGATAATGGTAGCTTCCTTCAAGTTTCATAGCAACTGCGTAGGGAAATGCAGACCGATACTTAAACAGCTACACTTGTTTAGAGGCGGGGAATGTGTAGGCAAGTCACCTTGGTAAATGATTGTCTAACTTCCTCGGTGACAGGTTTTCTATGAGTGTGCTGAAGACAGACACACAGACAGACAGATGGACAGACACACACACGCACACAACCCTTGCATTAAGAGTTTGGGGGGGTGGAGTAGATTAGGCAAAACTGGGATTCCAGTCCTATGACAATAAAATGCTGAAAAGGAAGCCTTTAATTTTATTTCCAGCAAAAACACAGATGCAGTAGACATCTAAGTTCCACTTGCATACCTGCCTCTCTATGCCAAGAACACTTTGCGGTTTTCTCTGCATTCTATATTCCCCCCAGAGCCAACTCTCAGGGTGACTCTGTAGTCTAAGAAATACTACAGTAAGAGAACACTATGGTTAACAAGGCAAAGTTACTCATTCCATGGCTGAAGAAAAGAAAAAAGGGGGGACCAAAAATGCTGATTCTGAACAATGAAAGAAAGCCACAGTTTTCCTGTATATCCACTTCAGTTAACAACCATATTTTCCATCTGGTTGTTTTCCTTCTAACAATGAGAAAAGCAAACGCTTTCCTGAAATGGTCTGAAAAACATCCTTAGTTTTAGGTTTTGTGAAAAGAAGCTTTGAATTGCTTCTCAGCAATTCTCCCAAGCAGATCCTATCAGAGCTCTCTGCACCTAACAGCGTTACATTAGGGAATATATTTTCCTTTCTCTAAGGAGAGAACTCACAGTCACTAAAGACTTGCAAACTGCTGGAATCCTAGCAGGTAACCAAGAAGGAGGATTCTACAGAAGGCAGAAGAAATAAATGACCACCAAGAAAAGGACAGTATAGCTAGCTCTATGGAAACTGCCATAAGACTACACTGAGTCTCTTTAATTGGCAAGGCTGACCTTAATGGAGAGTAAGAACTCAAAACTTAAAAAATATCATTTAAAGCATCTGATTCGTTCCAGAAATAGAAAACAATGGTACTCCACTGTTGTCACAGAGAAAGAGTCTCAGAAATGTCAAACTGATATATTAAATAAAAGTCTTCATTATTTCAAGGGATAGAGATTTTTTTTTAAAAGTTTGGTAAAACTAAAAGAGCAACCAAGAAGAAGTTGTACCAATACCTCAAAGCGGGGAAAAACACCAAAAGCTTTCAGAATTCCCGATGAATGCAGTGATTAATAATTGCACCTTCACCGGACCAGTAAGGAAGCCTGACTCTTGTCTCTTGGAAAAGAGGTGGTGGGCTACAGGTGCAGATGAGATACACATTGACGGGTAGGGTCCTCATGCTTCCCTAGACTATGGTTATTTGTTACAAGGCAAGATTTCAATGGAGCAGTGGAGGGAGTTATTTGCAATTGATAGAGAAGCTTAAAAAAAAAAAAGAGTGGACAATAAAACCTCTTTGAAAAAATTGAGATGCAAGGCTTTCAAAAGCACTGTTAGCAAATTAAATTTAAATCTTTGTCCAAACTTACAAATCAAATTGTCCATGAGTCAAGAAACCTATATTCATGCACATATGTGCCTTGCACAGACTGTATGAAGGAACTAATCTACAACAGTAAAAAGGTTCCGGAGAGTTTAAAAAATTATATAAGGTGGTGGCGTTGTCATTATTCAATCATTTTTAGTCGTGTCTGACTTTTCATGACACTATTTGGGGTTTATTTTGCAAAGATACAGAAGTGTTTTGCCATTTCCTTCTCTAGCTCATTTTTACAGATGAGGAAACTGAGGCAAACAGGATTAAGCGAGTTGCCCAGGGTCACAGAGCTAGTAAGTGTGTGAGGCCAGATTTGAACTCAGAAAAAAGAGTCTTCCTGACTCCAGGCCAGATACTCTCTCCACTGAACCACCTCACCCAGCTGCCCCTAGTATTAGTTGCTATTGTCTGTTCTAACAAAAATTCATTGAGTGTTCTATTAAGCGGGGAGGGGGTGGGAAGGGAATATCAGCAAAATGTAGCTTTTAACTAGCTCAATTAATATCATATATACCTCACAACAACTTTAAATTCAAGCAGCTAGGTGACCCAGTAAATAGAGCACTGGGCCTGAAGTCAGGAAGACCCGAATTCCAATCCAAACCCAGACACTCACTAGTGGTGTGACCCTGGACAAGTCATCTAAACCTCTGCTTACCTCAGTTTCTTCATCTGTAAAATGCGATGATATTAATAGCACCTACCTCCCAGAGATGTTCTCAGGATCAAATGAGATAATAATAGTAAAGCACAGTGCCTGGCACATAGTAAGTGCTGTGTGAATGTTAGCGAGTGTCATCATTACCATCATCATTAAATTAGCTGAATGTTTAAACATAAGTAAAAATAGGAAGCAGATCATTCCATCCCAGGGTGGGATAAGGAAAGACTGCTAAATCTGGAGTCGGAGGCCTTGCTTTCCACACTTGTCTCTGATCCTTATGGCTTCTGTCACCTTGGATGAGTCACTTACTCTGGGTCAAAGTTTGCTCAGCTGTTAAATGAGAAGGTTGATCTCTAGTTTTCCCTTCTAGCTCTAATTCTCGGAGCCTAAGAACCTACATAGAACTCATCTATTCCACAAATATTTATTGATAACTATTATGAGCAATTACATGAGCCATTACTGCAAATATACTCATCAAACAATTTCATTTATTTGTCATCCAGCTAAAATGACAAACACGACTTGGTCCATCCCTTGACTCACTTCTTAAAAAGGCCTATTCACTGAATGGGCATTACCTCACTCAAAGTGAGAACTTGAAAAGGGCTTAACCTAAAAGCACCAGGGTCTCCCATTGCATCCTGAGCCATCTCCAGTCATCCTGATGAATATCTGGCCACTGGACCCAGACGGCTCTGGAGGAGAAAGTGAGGCTGGTCACCTTGCACAGCCCTCCTTCACTCAAATCAAAGTAACTGCAAGTCATGTCATCACCTTCCTGATGTTATGGTCCTCTTTGAGTAAGAAGGACAGACACAAAAATGTCTTTTAAAAGGTTACTGCGTTCATAACCATTTTGTTAATGTTCACCTTTCAAAATAATTTCAGACTACCCTTGACTAATGATGACCAGTCCAATCTACATATTTAATTACAACTTTCACCTTTCAAAGTTCATTCCTCAAACTTAATAAACTGAATTGTGGCAGAGTAAACAGAATGCTAGATTCAAATTCC
>CM053623.1:34440130-34465816 GCA_028646595.1 Phalanger gymnotis | reverse complement strand
TGGTGGTGGTGGTGGTGGTGATGATGATGGCAGTGATGGAGATGATGATAAGCACTTATATAGCTCTTTAAAGTTTGCAAAGAACACCACATATGTTAACTCATTTAATCCTCGCAATAATCCTGTGAGTAAGTACAAATTTTTATCCTCATTTTACAGATGAGGAAACTAAAGCGGACTTGGTCAGGATAACACAGCTAAACCAGTTAAGTGTCTGCATTTGAACTCAGGTCTTCCTTACTCCAAGAACATTCTACTCCACCATCTAGTGGTCTGTTCAGAGATGATCAGCATTCACTCTACTTTTAGAATAATTTGGGGAGGGATGAGAGGTACATGAGAAAGCAAAAGTCACCATCAGCCAAAATGTTCTACAGCCTTAAATAGTAATCTTCATTCTCTAGCCCCTTTTCCTCAGTTCTCCCTCTTCCAGTCCTAGAGCTTACTTCAAAGCTCAGCTTGGCACCACCCGCTACATTAGGCCTTTCCTGATCTCCCCCAGCTGCTCCTGCCTTTCCCCCAAATCATCTCATGCGTTTATTTTGCAGATTTTCTACATATACTGATATAGGTTCGTGCTGTCTTCCATGATTGAATGTAAGTTCCTTGAGGGCAGAGACCTTTTCATTTTTATTTTTGTATCCCCAAGACTGAACACAGAAACAAATATATGTTGATTGACTGATTTCCTACCAACCATACATAAAAACAGTCATACCATGCACCCAAAAAAGTACCACAGGAAAGCAGAGTTGGTTGGTAACCTAAACCCCAACAGTGGGCTCCATATGCCAGTAATGAGAACTGATATACTGCCCTTAACTCTGCTGTTTAGTAAATCATCCAATATCACCCTCCCAATGAACAGCACAGCATATGTTGTTGTTTTCTAATTAAAGCCTCTCATTAGGCTTCTCACCTGTTCCCTAGGTCAGCTGTACCTTAACTGAATTGAATTCAACTCAACATTTGTTAATCATCAAACTAGGTAGTGAATTGCACTGGGTGTTAGGAATACAAATATTAAAAGCAATAACACAATCCTTGCCCTCAACAAGTTTACAAGGATATGACATGTATGAAAACTATTAATATGAGACAGATAGATTATAATAAGGGCAAAAGAGAAATCCAGAAAAAATGCACCAAGAATACTCTGAGCTGGGGGATGGAAAGGAGAGAGGGAAGGAAAAGGAAGGCTTTCTAGAGGAGGTGAGCCTGAGAGGAAGAATTTCAATAGGAATAAATTAAGAACGTGGGGAAGGTAGGTGGTACAGTGGCTAAAGCTGGAACCAGAAGACTCATCTTCATGAGTTCAAAACCAGCCTCAGACATGTAATAGCTGTGGGACCCTGGGCAAGTCACTTAACCCCTTTTTGCCTCAGTTACGTCATCTGTAAAATGAGCTGGAGAAAGGGCCAACCACTCCAGTGTCTCTGCCAAGAAAACCCCAAATGGGGTCATAAAGAGCAAGTCACAACTGAATACTACAACAAATATATTCTAGGCCGGGGGGAGCTGCATTAATGCACAAAGGTGAAAGATGATAGGATAAGATCAAGGAACATCAAATAATGCAGCAGAAACATGAAGTATATACAGAGAAATGATGTGAAATAAGGTCAGAAAGAGAGACTAGAGCCAGACTATGGAAGGTCTTAAATGCTACAGTAAGGAATTTGTATTTTATCAGAAAGACCCTGAAGATTACTGCAAAAGGCATGATTCAAACTGTGAAATAAGAAAGATTTTTGCAGTTCTGTAAAGGATGTAAGAGAGAGGGCAAAGACAGGAGGAAAGGAAATCAGTCAGGAGCTACGAAAGAGATGATGGTAACATGAATAGAGAGGTGTGGATAGATGCCAGAGATGGGATTCATAGGACTTGGCAATTCGGGGGGGGGGGGGGAACAAAGAGAAAGAGTCAAAGATGAATAATCCTAGGATTTCATCTCAAGGTGTCTGAGAGGGTGGTGGTGCCATCAACAGAAACAGGCAAGTTAGGAGGGGAAGGAGACAAGGAGAAAGTGCAAAGGTGATAAATTCCATTTTGGACATGAACAGATGGGAGATCCAGCAACACATCCCAGAAGAGATATCCAAAAGGCAGTAAGAGATGCAGAAAAGGATTGGGGATGGAGGTACAGATTTAGGGGGTCACTTGTATGAAGGGGATAACTGATCCAGCAAGAACGAATACAATTATCTAGGAAGGGAGTACAAAGAGAAGAGGTACTAAGACAGCATGTGGGGATACCAGCATGGCACAGCAGTTGGGAGGAACATGAGTAACTAAGGGAGGCAGAGTAGGAGTAACTGGACAGGGGAGGGGGTCCAGAAGAAATCAAAGTTATGAAGGCCAAGGTAGGAGAAAGTAGCTAAGAGGAAGAAGAGGTGACAAAGTGTCCAGTACTGCAATAGGGTCCAGCAGGATGAGAACTGAGAAAAGCCTCCTGAATCTAGCAATCATGACATCAGTGGTGACTTCCATTAGACTGTGAGCTCCTGGAGAATAAGGACTATCTTTTGTCTTTCTTCATAGCACCGATGCTTATCATACTTACTAGCACATAGTAGGTGCTTAATAAATTGTTTGTTTTTTTTTTGCGGGGGCGGGGGCAGGGGAGACAAGGCAATTGGGGTTAAGTGCTAATAACTGTTTCACGATTGCTCCCCAAGCCAAGGGGTTGAACGAATACAGCCTTGGATTTGGAGTCAGGAAGCCCATAGTTTGAATCCTGCCTCACACGTTCTAGCTCTGTGTACCCGAGCAAGACATTCAACTCTGGGCCTCAGTTTCTTCGTTTGTACAGTGAAGATGATAATAGACCTACCTCTCAAGGTTGTTATAAGGATCAAATGAGATATCTGTACAGTGTTTTTGGGGGAAAAAAATGGTGCTACCAATTGACTTTGGAGAGAATAGTTTCAACAAACTGACAGAGCCAGAAAATAGAAGGGAAAGGGTTGGAAGCCAGATGGTAAAGGATTGAGAAGTGAATGAGTAGTGAGGAAGTAGAGGCAAGAATTATTTCCATGAGTCTGGTTGTAAAAGGGAGACAGGATACAGGATGATGGCTTGAGAGTATGGCAGAGTCAAGGGAAAAATCACACATTTTGAGCTAAAGGGAGCCTTGGAGGTTCCCTAGTCCAACCCCTTCATTTTATAAATATAGAAACTAAGGTCCATAGAAGGCAGTATGACTTTCTCCAAGATCACCCAGGAAAACAGGAGGAAAAGCCGAGATTCAAGCCCAGGTCTGTAAGACTCCAAACATATTGCTCTTTCCAGTATGTCATCCTTCTTCCTATTCTGACCTTGACCCTAACCCTCCAACTCTGACCCTAACCCTAACCCAAGTCTTTCAAGCATAGGTATTACCTAAAGATATTTGAATGAACAACAGAATAAACAACCAAGAAAAAAAACAGAAGGAGATGGGATCAAGGACAAAACCAGAGGGGTTTGGGGAATGAGTTAGGTTACTTCATCCACTAAGGCTGAAGCAAGAAGAGAGAGTGGAAGAAGACAGAGAGGTTGCGATATGAGGACAAAGGTAAATGAAGGGATTCAATTTTTTCTTTAAAGCTGGAGGCAAGCTCCTCTGCTGAATGAGTGACATTAGGGATTTTAGGAGAGAAACAGTTTTGGAACAACTGCATGAGTGTGATGGGGAGTTAATCAGGGACACAGGAATGACTGTGCAGGAGGGAATATACAGGTTAGTTGCTTGGCTTCCTCCATCAGCATTCAGTAGCTAGAAATAGAAGCATATAAAGCAAACAGTACTAGGACAAGAGACCAAGGATTCAAAGATGGAGGATAGCATTTTGCTATACCAGATAACTATAAGGTCAAGACTGTGAAAAGAGAGAAATGGACTAGAAGAGAGGTAAGAAATGAAGAATCAGAGATCAATGAGAATAAGGAACAAATTTAGGAGAAGGAAGAGTGGGTGAAATATAGAGATAATAAGAAAAATTGGAGGACACCCATTCCTAGCCAGCTCTTTCCATACTCGCTGGCAGGACCAGTCATTCACCACAAATTTCAAGCAAAAAGTCAATTCATTCCTCAAAATGAAAAGTTCAGAGCCTTTGCCTGACACATTCCAAAGTTCAGAAAGGAAAGGGGGAAATCATCTTCCCAAATGGACACAGGAATTGAGTTCATCTTTTGTAGTGGAGCTCTTTGGATCTGAAGCCCAACAGAAACAAAGGGAGCTCTTTCTAGTCTTCAGCTCCTAAGGCAATAGATAAGCCTAGTGTGAAATAATATTTCACAAAAATGTTTTTCCTCTCCTGATTGACTTGAAATAATAATCAGTTTAATAACAGGGTGCCTGTGGGATACCTTGGATTTTTTTTAAGCACAGTCCCCATCAGTCATTCTACACTGATAGCAGATGGCATGGTGTTTATGAACAGCTTGCCATGATGTATCCTTAACTACCCTTCCCTCTCCGTCTGTTTTTTTTTTTTAAACTGCTTTCAAGAGTGGTATAAAACCAGCCCTCACTGCACATGTATAGTCCCCCTCCACTTTTCACCCCCTCCACACACTAAAAAGGAAAAAGCAAGGTTGTGCTTTTGTACAAGAGTTTCAAAAACACAGGGTGAAATTCAGTAAAAGTTGGACAGCCAAAACCAACAGCATCTCTGACTGTGACTATCATTAAAATTAACCTGAACCTCAGGGGAAGAAGGAAGGGAACCATATATATCTATGGATTTGCCTTATGTCAGCAGAACTTTCAATAGAGGAAGGGTGATTGAACTAGCTAGCTAGTTGCTTGTGACCTAGTGCTCACACATCTGATGATGAACAGATTACAGAACCACAGATGAACTGGAAATTCAAAGCACGACCAATTGTGATGCTCCGGTAACCTACCTTCCACCCAACCCACTGAAGTCTGGACTGATTATATGAGGATGGGACAGATCACAGAGTGCTGAGCTGTAAATGAATGTATTTTCCACAGCATTCCAACTTTGTCTTAGGCAACATGCTGAAAAAAGAAAATTGTTAATCTGCAAAGTATCCTTCTATCCCACTGTCTCTCCCTTTACATAAATTTTCCTTCTTAAGGAAGATAAATGCAGTGTCATCAGAAAGAATGAGCAAAGTGAGCCTACACACAACTAGATCTAGAGGGGGAAATCCATAACCAAACAAGGGACTACAATGATCAGAAAAGATCAAACACTTTGGATTATATGAAATTGAGAAGCTTTTGACTGAACAAAATCAATGCAGCCAGAAAAGGGAAATGAGAGAAGCAAAGGGATATAACAGAAAATCAGGAGTCAGAGGCTCTGAGTTTTGATGATGACTTGGTGACTTAATACTTATTCAAATTTGGGCTGATCTTAATCTCTCTTGGCCTCAATTTCCTCATCTGCAAAAGGAGGGATCAGAATAGATGACCTTCAAAGTCCTTTCTAACTCTAAATCTATAAATAAGATGAGGGTGTTAGGGGAAGAAACAACAACAAAATTGCATGAAGCATCTCTGGAAAAGAAATGATACAAATATGTAAGACCAAAGGGCATTGTTCAATAGATAAGTGGTCAAAGGATACAAACAGTTTCCAAAAGAAGAACTGCAAACTATCAACAACTATATGAAAGATGCTTTAATTCCCTAATAAAAGGAATGGAAATTAAAACAACTCCAAGGTTTTATATCACATCCTACCTGGCAAAGGTAAAGATGAAAGGATTCCATGCTGGATGGGCTGTGAAAAGACAGCCACACTAATAAATGCTAGGTGAAGCTGTGACTTGATCCAATCGTTGTGAAAGACAATTTGGAAACAGGCAAAAAAAGTCACTAAACCATTCATACCCTCTGACCCCAGTGATCCCTGGACATAAATATGCCTACTGACAAACCACCAAGGAGGTCAAAGAAAGAAAAACTTTACACAGACCAAAATATTTATAGCAATACTTTGTGTGATTGCAAAAAAAAAAAAATTGGAAACCAGTTAGGAGCCCAAAGACTGTTCAATGGCTGAACAAACATCATGTGGACATGACGTAATACAACTAGTTGCACTGCAAAAAAATAAAAATAACATGACACATTTAGAGAAACATGGGAAGACTTTGATAAAGTGCTCCAAGAATAATATGCATGGTGACATTTAAGTACGTTAAAATGACTCATATTTGTATTTCTTTTCCACAATGAACAAAACCCCTGAGGTTATTTATTGCCTTCCATATAGTTCTAATAGGTTAATACAGTCTCTTGTCTGATTTTTTTAGGCATCTGATTTAAAAAAAGAAATAAAGACAATTTTAGGGACAGCCAGGTGGCACAGTGGATAGAGCACTGCCCCTGATGTCAGAAGGATCTGATTTCAAATCTGGCCTCAGACGCTTTACTAGCTGTGTGACCCTGGGCAAGTCACTTAACCCAAATTGCCTCCAAAAACAACAAAAAAGCGAAAAAGAAAAAAAAAGACAATTTTCTTAAAGGAAAACATTTGTGAGCTCTTGATATTTTTTATAGTTCAGGTAAAATGCCATTACATTTTGAACAACCTGTAATTGGCTAACAAGGTTCACAAATAAGATAGTGACATTAAAAGATCTCAGGAACTGAAGAACTACAAAAACTAACAGCACGCAATGGGCAGTCACATACACAATGATCATTTTACACACACCATGAAAGGAAAATTAGCTTCTGCAACTACGGCTATTCAGGAACATGTCGCTACATTTAGAAGAGCTACAATTATAAGAGCTGTTGGGTTCTTAAGGTAGCTGGCAAAGGAAATCCTAAATCCAAAAAGTGCTATATCTGACAAATTGGCTGCATTAGAAAGCCCAGAAAATGTTCTACCATGCAAGTCAAATTAGTGACCTAGGATCTATGTTTTTAAAAATCTCATAACTTCATTAAAACACAAATCTGATGGGTCACTCCCCGACTCTAAGATTTTCAATAGTTTCCTATTATCAGGCTCCTAGCATTCATTAGTAAATTTGGAGAATGTAATTTACTTTTAATACCTATGGAAAAAGACAGAAGTATGGTATAAGAAAATAAAATTTTGCCTTAGAGTCAAGAAGACTTGGGTTCGATCCTGTCTCTGACATTATATCTATATATCCTTGGGCAAGTCTCAACCTCTCAGTACCCTAGGCCATTATCCAAGACTAAATTACAGACACTAATCAGCAATCTGAATTAATGAGTGCCCAGACCAATAAAATCACAGATCCAGATCCATATAACAGTCCAATGTGTTCATGGTTAGATTTATGGCTCTTTTATAGGATGTGGTTTGTGACTATAGCCCCCTTCATGGGTGAGAGGATCTCTGCCCAGAGGACTTGGAAAATTCTGGATCCTAAGATTTCAAAGCTGAAAGAGACCTTGGAGACCATGTGGGTCAGCCTCTTCATTTTACAGAAATGGAGGCCTAGAAAAGGAAAGTAACTTGCCCAAGGTAACAGTAAGTGGCCAAGAGTCCTTGGGTCAGTAACATAACAGGTAACAATCTGTACTTGTAGCAAGAGCTCTGTATAAAAATACATGTGTGTGTGTGTGTGTGTGTGTGTGTGTGTGTGTGTGTGTGTGTGTAGGTTTACACCTATATGTAGGTTTATACCTATATATAGGTATATACCTGTATATGTATATCTATATGTATATGCATATATACATATATATGCATATATATGTTTATACCTGTATGTATATATATCAGGATATAGAATATATATTATATATCTATATATAGGTTTATACCTGAAATCACAGGTATAAATCTAAAAAAAAATTAGGAAGTTTTTTCTTTTCTTGTTGTTGTTAAGTTACTTTTCAGTTGTGCCTGACTCTCTGTTACCCCATTTGGAGTTTTCTTGGCGAAGATACTGGAGCGGTCTGCTATTTCCTTCTCCAGCTCCTTTAACAGATGAAGAAACTGAGGCAAACAGGGTCGAGTGACTTGCCCAGGGTCATACAGATAATATCTGAGGCCAGATTTGAACTCAGATCTTCCCGACTCAAGGTCCATGCTCTATCTACTATAATACTTTATATTTATTTATACTGACCTAAAATCTTCCTGATCATGAGTATTAGTTTTGGCCATTTAAGGCCAAGTGGAATGATAACCCATCAGATATTCAATAACAGAAAGCACGTAACCCCTAATCATCTCTTCTCCTGGCTAAACAACACTAATTCCTTCAACCAATCCTCCTCCAGCATAGAGGAAAAGGTCCTGTCTGTTATAATAATTCAACTGTCAGCCTGAGTAATAATGGCCTGATGTCTCTGATGCAAGGACCAATCTTGCTAAATACAGAGAGGCTCACTACAATTAGCCAGGCCAATAAATGGGCTTTTTCTGCAACAACATCTGATGAAGACCACACAGAGGAACTGTAATTAGCATTGGTGGAGGAGAGTTGCCGTATAGACAAAATTATACATCTTGAAATATGGAGGTCAGTGGAAGGCTCTGCTAGTCGGGAACCCATTTTCCCAGCAAGCCTCCCATCCTTGGATTCCAACACATCAGCTGTGTCATCTTCAAATCCAACCCTATCTATCGATCCATTAGCAACGAGGAAAGAGGCTATTTTGAAGATGAGAATACATTGATTATGAGATAGCTTTGTGCTTCTGACCTTTGGTCAAAAGACAAGAGTAAAGATGTCTCTTTGTCTCTGAATGGTGCCTGACAGCAGAATCTTTAAAAACAAAACACAGTAAACTCATCGATGTATTGACTTTTTTTTTTAATGTTTTCACTCTAAATACCAAAAAGAGACAAATAACAGCTGACATTTATAGATTGCTTTTAGGTTTACTAAGCATTTTACATGGTGCCAACCATTATCTCACTTGACCCTTACAATAACTCTGAGAAGTAGCTGTCCCAGGTACTATTAACTCCATTTCAAAGATGGGGAAAATGAGGCTTAATTTCTCCATGCTCATACAGCTGGTGAGTGCTGAAATCCAAATCCAGGCTTCTGGGGTTTCTCAAATTTCTCAAACCCAGAGACACGGCTGCATCCTAAAGACTGGTGCCTGTTTGTCTGTATTGAATTAATGAATGATGAATTGAATGGATGAATAATGAATTAATTGAATTAATGAAATAAGGATGAAAGGAAAAAGAGAGCAGTGAGGGGGAAAAAGTGATAGCACCTATCTCTCAATAAAAAACAAACTCCTTGAGAGCAGGAATAGTTTGATTCTGACTTATCTCCCCATAAGAGGCACTTGACAGTGTTTGTTGATTGGCTTTCTGAGGTCCCACTGCTATTAAGGGCACAAGCCAGAATTCTAACTCCGGTGTTCTGACCTCAAGTTCAGAGCTCTTTCCTCTCATTATAATAGCCAACAAGGGGTTAACCTGGGCTAAAGGGGTCTGGCTAACCTCTAAGGATACAGCATGGTAACACACCTGGCTGCTGGACTGTTCCCTCCCCACCCTTGGTTTGAGGTGACACGGTTGCATTCTACAGATGGATGCCTGTTTGTCTGGATTGGGCTGAAGCAGGAAGAAAGGAAAAAATGAGAGCAATGAGGGAATGATGGCAAGTGGCGTCAAAGGGCAGCAGGGCCTGAATGTGAGATAAGGGATGATCAGCACCTGACTGAGGATGCTAACTTTGGCCCAGAGACAGGTGCAGGGGTTATTTATGCAGACGAATGTTAATGACTATATAATGAAAGTAAACAAAGAGAGGAATGGAAAATGATTGATTGACATTAGGGGGAGAGGAGGGAGAAGAAAGGAGGATGCCTGCCAGTAACATAGGGAAGGGGAGAAAGGAGAATTTGGCAGGAGAAATATAATGTCCTACATTACTATGGGGAAGGGAGGAAGAGAGACACTTGCAAATGCAAGCCCAACAAGCTTATGCCCACTACTGTTTAGGCAGAGCTAGAACGCCTCATTTACAGAGATAAATCCAGATTTATACATTACTCTGTGACCATAGTCCATAGAAAAGAGGGAACAGGGAGCAATGATCTTGCTATGTCATCGCAACAATGCAGCAACAAAGAAGTCACCTTCATTGTAGTCAGAATCAATTAGCATTTGTTAAGCACCTACTATGTGTCAAGCACTGGGCTTAGCATTGAGGATGAAAAGAAAGACAAAAGACCAGGAACTTTCAAGGAGCTCCCAGTCTAATGGGAGAGGCAACCCCCAATGACAAACAGCTATATACAGGCAAGATTGAGACACGATAAATTGGAGAGAAAGGGGGGGGCGGGGGGAGGCACTAAGAAGGACTGGGAAAGATTCCTTGTAGAAAGTGATATTTAATTTGGGAATTTAAAGGAAGCCAGGAGGAAGAAATGAGAAGGGAGAGAGGTCTGGGCATGGGAGACAGCCAGAAAAAACACTCTGCAGTTGAGGAGGGGGGAGTGAGTGCCCTATGCAAAGAGCACCAAAGAGGCCAGGGGTACTTTCAAACCCTAAAGTTTGCTCAGGGAAAAACAAATGAATTAAAGGGATTAGGACCCAGGAGACTCCCTACATGACAGACATTTTTCTGATCATTGCTCCTAAATTTAAAATTTAAATCATTGCTCCTAAATTTAAAAAACATCATCTAGAACAGGAACCCTTCAAAGGAAAGACTCAAGAGTAAGCTGTAAAACCTGAACTAATTGTTTGTAGAATGGGAACTGCAGACAGTGTGTGTAGGACTGCAGAGGCAGGAAGAGCCAGGTTCATCTCCTAACTTAGATACTAGTTGTGTGATCCAGGAGAGGGTACAACCTCTCTGGGACTCAGGTTCTTACAAGATGAGGAAGGACTGGACTTTTTGTCTTCATCCTTTCTAATCTTCTTTACCCTAGGTAAGTGAAATATGGCCTAGAAAAGCTAAGCATTCAGAAAGCAAGCACCCTCACCAGCCAGTTAGAATGATTAAGTTTGCCAGAAGCATACACCTCTTTCCCTTGGCACACTGACAAGGTTACCAGAGGACCTGGGGTGTGGAAAAAAAATGAAGTTGCCTTTTAGCTGATAGACCTTGAAGGTGATTCTGGTACAGAAAGCTACTGAGGCTTACTCTGACACAGTAAGGATATCTTGGGTTTTCCAAGAAATTTTCGGGCTTTAGTCATTTACTTAAGACTCATAGATGTAGGTCCTTTCTTCCTGTTTCTTATCTAACACTGATTTTAATAGTCAGCATAACTTCAAAGCTCACTCTTATCATGGAGAAGGTGCTCCCCTTTCCCTCCCATATTTATGTATACATGGATCTATGGTTATAGGGCGGCCAGGAAGCACAGTGGATAGAGTACCCAGCCTGGAGTTAGAAGGGCCTGAGTTCAAATTCAACCTCAGGCACTTACCTAGCTGTGTGACTCTGGTCAAGTCATTTAACCTTATTTGCCTTAGTTTCCTAATCTATAAAATGAGCTAGAGAAGGAAATGGCAAGCCACCGCAGTATCTTTGCCAAGAAAACCCAAAATGGGATGATGAAGAGTCTGAAACAACTGAAAAATGACTGAATAACCAAAAAGTCAATGGTTATACTATCTTTTCCCTTTTTTTTTTTGTTTTTTTAAAGTATTAGACCTGTGACTCATCATCAGCATAAGAAGTTTTTAGAGTCATGTCTGTGGGCAGTGAAAGGTCAAGTGAGTGGCCCAGGATCTGTACTGATTCGCAACATACCTTAATAGTGTTGTAGGTACGTACTTACATTTTCTAATTTACTTATGAAAATGATGTAATCACAAGCTAGAGATATCCTTAATAAAAAAAGGAGAAGGAAAACAGGAAGGCTTTTTCCACTTTTCTCCAGCAAACCATATCTTCAGTGCTGCACAATTAATTGAAAGGTGTAAAAAATAAAAGATTCCCCATTATTCTTTAATTATTTAAAAAAGCATGAAGAGGAGCAGTGTGTGATGTGTCAGCAGAGATAGCCAGACTATGAAGGACTTTAAATGCCCAGTGGAGCTTACACTGCACCCTTAGAAGTAAGAGGGAGCCATGGAAGCTGCTTGAGGGACAGGGTGACATGACCATACTTATGGCTTTGGGAACTATAATTTGGCAGCTGTAAAGAAGATGGATTGTCAAGGAGAGAAAATGGAGGCAAGAAGTACAAACACGAGGGGCTGGTAAGAGGCTGCTAAGGAGGGCCTGAATGAGGGTGGGAGCCATGAGTGGCAAAAGGGGGACAGATGTAGCAAGCATATTGTGGAAGTGGGATCAGCATGATTTGGCAGCTAATTAGATATGTGAGAGAAGGAGGCACTCAGGATAAGTGAGATATTCCAAAGTGAGCAAAATTATTGTGGAAAGCTTAAATATTCATTTATGCCACTGGTTATTTACATTATTACAAATTGTCCAGGGTCATTATAAGTCATGATTCATACTGGAGGGAAGGGGGGAGGGAAGAAGAGAGGAAGGAAGGAAAGAAGAGAGGAAGAGAAGGAAAGAAAGAAGGAAGAAAGGGAGGGATGAAAGGAAAGGAAAGGAAAGGAAAGGAAAGGAAAGGAAAGGAAAGGAAAGGAAAGGAAAGGAAAGGAAAGGAAAGGAAAGGAAAGGAAAGGAAAGGAAAGGAGGAAGGGAGGGAGGAAGGAAAGGAGGGAGGGAGGAAGGAAGGAAGGAAAGAAGGAAGGAAGGAAGGAAGGAAGGAAGGAAGGAAGGAAGGAAGGAAGGAAGGAAGGAAGGAAGGAAGGAAGGAAGGGAGAGAGGGAGGGAGGAGAAAAGAAGGAAAGAAAAGGAAAAAGAAAAGAAGAAAAAAAAGAGATCCATCATTTTCCCTGTGGAAAAGGTTATTTGACCACTCAGTAAAATGGGAAAAGCCAAATCAGATGCTGGGAGCCCTCTTTTTTTCTTAGCTACAGCTACTTGAGAGCTGGTTTTATCAAAGCAAAAAACAAAAAGCAAAGCTTCTAGCACAGAGAAAATAAGGGAGAGAAAGAGATTTTTCTTTAATCAGTTCTGACACACAACCCAGATTTTCCTCTGATTTGCCTGGTAGCAGTCATAAAATCCTTGTGAAACCCTTTAGCTGATAGAGAAGTTATTTTAAAAGTAAAATATATAAGATTAGAAATGGAAAGTATCAGGCAGGCATTAGAGATTGTTGCCTCTTTCCCATGACTTGGAGCTAGACAAAAAGAAGCCTTTTGTTTAGTTTAAATCACAAGTAAATTGATTTAAGCTGGCCATACCAGTAGGCTAAAAAAGAAGTAATAACAAAAAATTATACATAAAAATAGACATATGGTAAAAGCTTTTTTATGTTTAATATCCTGGTGTAAGGTCTCGTGGTACAGAAGAAGGAATACTTGTAGTTAAAAAAAAAATAACAGGACCACAGATGTAAGGCTGGGAGAGATCTTGAAGGATGATAGTGAGGACAAACTCCTCATTTTGCAAATGAGGAAACTGAGACCCAGAGGGGTTAAGTGTGACTTTCCTGAGGTTACAGAAATAGTATCTGAGGCTGGATTGGAACCTGGATCTTCTGGACTCCAAGACCAACATTCTCTGTAATACACCCTGGGTTCAAGACTTGACTCTTCATATTTACTATGTGACCTTAGGCTTCACTTTCCTTAAATGTAAAATTAGGAAATTTGGCTAACTGACCTCTAAAGTTTCTTCCAGCTCATCTTAAAATATGGCAGAACATGTAGTCAGATTGTATACTGGATCCCCCAGCACCTAGCATAGTGTCTGGTACACAGAAGGTAATTAACAAATGCTTATTGACTGACACAGTGCACAGAGCGCTGGGCCTGGAGAGAGGAAGACTCATCTTCCTGTGTTCAAATCTGGCCTCAGACACTTACTAGCTGCGTGACCTTGGGCAAGTCACTTAACCTTTTTGCCTCAGTTTCCTCATCTGTAAAATAAGCTGGCAAAGTACATGGCAAACCAGTCCAGTATCTGTACCAAGAAAACCCCCAAAGGGCTCACAAAGAGTCAGACACAACTGAAATGACTAAACAAAATTTGGAGAAGAATGACCCATAGTTGAGCCAATACAGAACTGTTGTAAAATGCTGAATTTAGTGTTTCAGACCTCCACTATGTCTTGTCTTCTTAAAGGTTATAGTAATAAGAGTTCAAGGTCAATTAGGTTAGTCAGTCAATAAGCACTTATTAAACACTTACTAAAAGCTAAGAGCTTTACAAGCACTTACTAAGTGCTAAGAGCTTTACAAATATTATTTCACTTGATCTTCAGGACAACCCTTTGAAGTGAGGGTTGTGAATATCTTCATTTTACAATTGAGGAAACTGAGGCAGATAGCCGTTAAGTGACTTCTCCAGGATTATTGTCTGAGGCAGCATTTGAATTTGGGTCTTCCAGACTCTCGGTCCAGGATCTATCCACTGAGCCTCAAAGTGCTCACTGTCTAATGGAGGAAACAATTATGTACAAACAAGATATAGACAGGACAAACTGGAAATAATCCACAGAGGGAAGGTACTAAAATGAAAAAGGATTAGAAAAGGCTTCCTGTGGAAGGTGGGATTTCGGCTGAGGCAAACCTAACCGGAAAAGCTTTTGAGACAGTACAGCATTTTGTCTGAGCTCTAGACTAAGAAAGTATGAAAGCCTCATCCCTAGAGGGCAATGACCACCAGGGGATGAGACCCTCTACAAAAGCAGGTGAAAGGTGTGATCCACACTGATAGAAGGGAGGGCTCACACAAGTGAAACTGAAGACCTTGGAAGAATTTGTACCTACTATGTGCTCATCACAATGAGGGACCACGAGATACATAACCATACTTGGATTCAATTTAAATGAAGCACAAGACAGGCCACAGGGCAGGTCCCAAAAGTCTTATCGACATCTCATTGCAATTCTTCCAAATCCATCATCGGGAAGGAAAGCTTTTACTTAGCCATACAACTGAGGACATACCCATGTCCCTTTTTAGGTGTCTCTGTCCAACTTTCAGATCTCAGAACACTTTTTATGATAAATACAATCTCTAAAATGGTCATTCCTCTGATCTGCGTTTAGTTTGTGGGGGGGGGTCTCTTTTTACATGGACATGGTAAAGTTCAGAGATAGTCCCCAGAAGCAAAAAAATTTTGTCTGTTGGGGTACTGAGAGTATCTACAAGAAAGTGAGAGGGAACAGATTTTTTTTTTCTTTTCAAAAGCAAAATGAAAATAGCAAAAGTCAACTAACAAGGACTTTGTTCCCTGTTTTACCCAAAATATCCCAACTGCCTGGTGACAGACAGCATAAGCAAAGTGAGTGACCTGGTAAGGTGCTCTCTGTATGTCACAGGGGTCACCTTCCATTGTTAATAAATTACAGAATCATATTTACATTCTTCACAGCTCCAGCATGGACTCGCCCTCCATGGTCTCCTGCCCCAACAAGGTGTCCGAGGCATGTGTCAAGGACAAAACACACAGGTCATTTTAAACTAAACATGACTCCCTACAAGCCAACAGCCAGAGGAAGAGCTAATTGGAAATAACAAAATAAAGCTACATGAATTTGGAATGAATTTGTAAGCACACTGAAGGACAGAAATTTCTGTTTTGTTTTATAGAGAAATGCCGCATTATTTCAGTCAAGCAAACTAATTACTGACAACTATGCTGAGAACAGGCAGGCTCCTGGGCCCATGCTAATGAGTACCAAAGAATCATTTGTAATTAAAGACTCATTGTGTAATGAGATGCCACTGCAGTTGATTATTTAAGAGGCTAGGAAATGTTTTGTTGTTCTTTTTTTTTTCACCAGATAGGACAGACGTTATTTGTCAATTCAGTCTGGTCTTAATTATCATCGAATTCAAGTCAGCAATATCCGGATTAATGAGGCATCACCTAATCTACCATCATGTAAGAACATATTGTATATGAACATCATCTGAAGAAATATAACACACTAGAGTAAGTAGGGAACCTGCAGCCTTGAGGCCACATTCGGCCCTGTAGGACCTCAAGTGCAGCCCTTAGATTGAGTCCAAACTTCACCACCTCTGGGACTAGGCAATCAGCAAATTATAATAGGAGAAAGTATGGTGAAGGAGGGTAGGGAGGCAGGAAATGGCTGAAATTGACATTAGAAGACCTGAGTTCAAATCTCGCTTGCTACTTCTTAGTCAGTCTTGGTCAATTCTTTTAAGCTTTCTGGGCTTCAAGTTTTCTCATCTATAAAATGAAACAGCACTGGAAAGAAATCACCTCTTCGATTTCTTCCAGACCTGTATCTATGATCCTATAACCTGATTATTATGATTTGGGGGAGGAGGGAAGGTTTAGGCTCTGGACTTGTAAGATCTCAGGACCATAAGAGTACTCCCAGTGTGGAAACTCCTTTTACCACTGAAGATTAAGTTCATCAGGAACAAATTATATATCATCGAGTTGTCTGTGGGGAAGGAAGATGGTACAGAAGAAAGAATACTTGTCGTTAGAAAAAATAGGTGACTTGCCCAGAAGCACACTGCTAGTGTATGTCAAAGCCAGGCCCTGAACCTAAGCTTTCCTGATTCCAAATCTGGCCCCTCAATCTAATATCATGCCATGTATATGAATTGTTATAAATTATTATAATACTAATACTGACTTTAATGCTGAAATTAAGAGGGCAGCATGACATAGTAAATCTAGTAATGTGCAAGACTTAGGTTCAAATCCCACCTCTGAGACTTAAAAACAAATCTAGGGGCAGCAGTGAGTAGAGTACCAGTCCTAGAGTTAAGAGGACCTTAGTTCAAATCCAGCCTCAGACACTAGACACACTTACTAGCTGTGTGACCTTGGGCAAGTCACTTAACCCCAACTGCCTTGCCTTCCCCCCTCCAAAAAACAAAAAAATCAAAAAGAGAGTTTTCCAGTTCATTTGCTTTTCAGTCCTGTTTAATTCTTCATGACCGCATTTGGAGTTTTCTTGGCAGAGATAATGGAGTGGTTTGCCATTCCCTTCTCTGGCTCATTTTATAGATTAGGAGGCAAACAGGATTAAGTGACTTGCCCAGGATCACACAGCTAACGAGTATCTGAGGCTGGATTTGAATTCACAAAGACAAGTCTTCCTGACTCCAGCCTGGTGCTCTATCCATTATGGTGCCACCTAACTGCCCTGTATCTATGTCAAACAGGAGACCCACAATACTCCCAAGTGCCCCCAGGACCAGCTTTAAATGTAACTGGGAAATATTTAACAAAATGAATAATATATAGCCTGTCTATATTCCTAGCACATAGTAGGTACTTAGTAGACACTGTTGATTGGCTAATTCAGTTCTGTAACACACTTTCTTTAATAGCTTTACCACAGATGAAAGATGAAAGAAGAGATTCTGTTGAATTCGTACATTTTTAAGATGCTTTTGGAAAGCAACCTGGAACTACATTCCAAAAGTCACTAAATTTTGCATGCCCTGTATCTCCCTTACCAGGCCAAGACTCCAAAAAGACCAAAGAGGGAAAAGGATCTAAATGCACAAAAAATATTTATAACATCTCTTTTTGAAGTGACAAAGAACCGGAAATTCAGAGGGCGTCCATTGACAAGGGAAGGGCCGAATGTGATGGAATACTATGGTACTGTAAATGATAATAAAAGGGAATGGCTTTAGAGAAACCTGGGAAGATTTGTATGGACTGATTCAGAGTGAAGTGAGCAGAACCAAGAAAATAACATATATAACAATAACAACATTATAAAGACAGATATCTTGGAAAGACTTAAGCACTCTGATCAATGCAATGGCCACTCCCAATTCTAGATGATTTATGCTACCCCATCTCTTGACAAAGAGGTGATGGATTCAAGATGCAGAATGAAATAAACATTTTTAGACACAGCCAACGCATCAATCTGTTTTGCTTGATTCTGAATATTTTAAAGCAGTTTTGCTATTATTTTTCATCTTCTAAATTGGGAAATGGAGGAGAGAAAAGAAATGCTTGTTGACTGAAAAATAAAATATTTTAATAGGTCATGCTAGTTGGTAAAACATCTCCAGTATTGCACCTGAAAATGGATTTGGTCAGTTTTCATGGTAATTTCGACACCAGAACAGAACAGTACCACCAATCCTAAAAAGGATGGCCACTTACGAAAATACTTCAGCGTCTCTTCTATCTGTTCAGTTGTTAGGTCGATATTAGCATCAGGAGAAATGAGAGGCGTGTGAAGCCAGTCGTCGTGATCATAACCATAGATTGTATCTGCTCTTAGCTTGTAATGGGGCAGTTGCTCCTCCAGCAGACTGATGATTTCAACTTCAGGAAGATCGGTACTATTGCACACATCTGAAAAGAAAGATTTAAGACATCAGGGATGACCCCTTTATACTTAGGGAATAATGAACTACGGGACTTTGGGTGAGCCATAAAAACATCTCTGAGGCTCAGTTTTCTCATCTGCTAAACGAGGTAGAAATTGGGCTAAATGGTCTTTATGGTGTTTTCCAGATCTAATCCCTATAGTTTTGTGCTTCTACAAATATTCCCCCCATTCTACTTCTGCTATGTGCCTCTCAGCATGGCTTACTCAAACCAGCTCTGCCCACCTAGGACCCACAGAGTATTTTGGCATGTTTCTTAATTAAGGGGATTGCAAATTCCTTGGGGGTAATTCCTAACTTTTGTTTTTCTTCTAGATCTCAATTCCAGGTTACACAAACAATGTTGCCTCTGATTTGAATCTAGGTTAGAATCCTGCCTCTGAAACCTTTTAACAGTGGCCCTGGCCAAGTCACCTAACTGCTCAGTGCTCCAGGCAATTCTCTAGGACTGTTAAGGTGCAGAGACAGTACTAACTTGCATTGGTAGCAGAAATTTCCTCACCTGAGCGTTCCCCATACCAATGAAATCACATGAGCAGTCTCTATCCCTAATTATTATTATTTATTGTTAATATTATGATATATGATTATAATTGTGTATACAAGTATAATCATATACTATATACGTGTCTAAATCTTATACTATATACAAGTATAATTGTATACTATATGATTGATTAATAATGAATCATATATTATTTTATATGATTTATATTATATATTATCAACATGCTATTATGATTACAAATTAATATTATTATTGTTCTTAGTGGATAGAATGCAGGACTTGGGGTCAGAAAGGTCTGAGTTCTAATTCTGCCTCTGACATGTACTAGCTGAATGACCATGGGAAAGTCATTGAATCTCTCCCAGATTCCATCTTCTTGTCTATTAAATGGGGACAAGGTGGTGCAGTGGACAGAGCGCTGGGCCTGGAATCAGTAAGACTCATCTTCCTGACATCAAAACTGACCTCGAGCTGTGTGACCCTGGACAAGTCACTTCACCCCGCTTGCCTCAGTTTTCTCATCCTGTAAAATGAGCTGAAGAAAGAAATGGAAAACCACTCCAGTATCTTTGCCAAGAAAACCCCAAATGGGGTCATGGAGAGTTGGATATAAGTGAAACGACTCAATAGCAACAATGATCTCATCTACCTCATGTGGCTATTGTGAAAATGAAGTCAGATAATATGCCTAAGCTCTGCAAATCTTAAGACATTATATATGTTAACTATTATTATCATTATTATTAAGACAACCAATGAGCATTTATTAAGCATTTATTATTTACCAGGAAACATGCTAAGTGCTGGGAATACACATACAAGCAGAAAGAAGGTCATTAATATTGCTGACCAGCAGTTCACCTCTAGGAACTAGAATTCAACTGAAAAAGATCCATTTGCAATCTCTCACAGGCAATCGTGCCTTCACCTGTAACCACAAGGACCTTGGAGTGACCTTGGACATCACTTAGCCCAATCCTATTTGGGCACAAGGGCTGGGGTTGTTTGAGGTCAAGAATACAGGGTGTTGGCATAGTTAGAAAGAAGAACTTTAAGCGTCTAAACCCATGTCACACCAATCAAAGTCAGCTTTATTTTCCTCTCTTCCATTCACATATTTAATGACATTTGTTAAATGTCATACTATATAAGATGAGCCAAAAGGCTCCTGAATCCTAAAAGAGGAGAGAAAAAAGTAAAAGGTTTTTTTTTTTAGTCTTTGTATTAACCTAATTAGAACAAATATTTAATTAGAAGGTAAAACACCTCCCAAAACACTTTGTTAAATAATCATAGCACTGAAAGACACCTACAGGCCATCCAGGCAACCTCCAGGTTTCAAGAAAGGAAAAAAACCATCAGAGACTCGTGAATTATAGGATCATAGGTCTAGAGTGGGAAGGGGTCTCAGGTCACTTGGTCCAACACTTTCATTTTACAGATGAAGAAACTGAGGCCCAGAGAGGCTGAGTGATTCTACTACAATTAGGCATTTGTAAAATAGCATCCTAACTTTGGAAAGGCCTGGCTAAGACTCTGGTGTTATGTCACAGCCATAAGCCTGTGAGGCAGCCTTCCAAGTCGATGACAGATGATGTCTCCTATTTCTTCCCCTACCTCTTCTCATTACTGGAAGGATGGAGGGTGGGGGTGGGAAGAGAATGCTCAGGAGGAATAACAAACCAAATGTTTTCTTTGAAACAATTCATGGTTTCATTAGTTTCCCTAACTGGTTTGCATCTAAAAGATACATTTCCTAAATAAAAAACAAATTAAAAAGGGCAACTTCTTTAGCTATTTACCAGCACCAGAAAGTCCCTATCAAATGTCAAAAGAGCACTCAGGATCAAGAAGCTGCTATCCATCTGTCAAAATTTTCTGGCTAAAGAGTGAACAAAGCTAGCCTCGTGATAAGATGAGGCAGCCGGAGCACGTCCGCGCGCCACCCAAGCCCAGCCTCTCCAAAGTGGTGCCAGCCTCTGTCACCAGGAAACCAAGAAGTGTACACAGACCCATCCCCATGGGGAGGGAGCTCCCAGGGACAAAAATGGGCTCAACAGTCAGACTTTTTTTTTTATCTTTGGGAGGGACGGGGCATAAAAAATTAGCTTTTATGGGAGTGTATATGAAAGAGAGAGAGAGAGAGAGAAAGAGAGAGAGATTCTTTTGTCCAGTAATACTGTCACATGCAAGGATTCTGTCAGAGTGCCAGATTCACCAAGAAAAACCAAGCTGGTATTTGATTTTGCCTTCCACATTCACTGTGCTGAAGGTCAACCTATTTACAGTATAAAGCACGGCCAAGGCAGTATCACGTTCTCCAAACCCTCCTAGAATGACTACAGGGATAAGGTATCCTAAAGCAAGGCAGGGTCCAAATATACTTTTTCCCTTCTACATCTGTTCTTCTAACTTTGTGGCACAGAGGGAGAGCTCTCAGAAACTGGAAGTTCCATTCAGCAAATACTGAGCCTTTATAATAAGAATGGCATCATATAAGGCACCAGGGATGCCAAGACAAGACCCAGGGAACCTGGCCTAGAAGAGTGAGCAATTCTTCATTTCTCAAGGCCCAAATTAAAATGCTATGTCTTCCAGAAAGCCTTTCTGATTGCCCTCTCAGTCAGAAGGGTAATAATCCTCCACTATAATGGGATATACACTAAATAGAAGACAAGGAAGAATGTGATGGAGATTAGAGACAGCCAAAAAAGAAGAGTTGCCAAGTTGCTGTTCTTTTTGAGGAGCATTCTATCTCCATGACATCTCTCATATATATGTCCCCTTCTCTCCATTCACATAGCCACCACCATAGTTCAAGCCTTCTTCTCCCCTCCCCTAGATTATTGGGATAGCTTCCTCATTGGTCTCTCGACTTCCAATCTCCACTCTCTCCAATGTGATAAAATAATCTTCTTAAGGCACAAATCTGACCAAGTCAGTATCAGGCTCACCAATCCAACTGCCTATAATCTAGGATAAAATACAGGATGCCCAGCCTGGCACTTAAGTACCTCTACTATCTGACTAGAACTTTCCTTTCCAGAGGTCTCATTACTCACCTTTATAGACCTTATGTTTCAGCCAAATCAGACATCAAACTCCACTATCTGGCTCCCACCTTCAGACATTCCCGCAAGCTAGTCCCCATTGCCTGAAATGTTCTTCCATCCTAGTCTTTCAAAATACATTATTCTTCCTTCAGAGCTCTGCGCTGTTCTACCTCCTCTGTGAAGCCTTCCCTGATCTTTTCAGCAACTACTGTTCTTTCTCCTATTACCCTACATTTTCTCATATGCGCTGCACAGACAAGGCAGTGATTCATTTGAAAGAATTTTGGAAGTGGAGTCAAGAGAGGCCTGAGTTTAAATCCTACCCCCATTGCTCACCAGTCAAGTAACCATAGACAAGTCATTTAAAAGCTTTCAGGGTTGCAAAGGTTATTATAATTGTTACTGACATCTCGAAGCCTAGGGATATTGCCTGCAGTACTTACCTCAGAGTGAAGTTATTAAGGATCAAATGAAAAAGTGTTTTATAAAACTCAGGTTATTATATAAATGTCAGGCATTAGTGTGCTGACAAGTTTTCTTGGCATCAAGAAGACTTGAGGTCGAATCTTGCCTCAAACACTAGCTGTGTGACACTGGGCAAGTCACTTCATTTCTCTGACTCAGTTTCCTCATCTATAAAATGAGCTGGAGAAGGAAATGGCAAACCACTCTAGTATTTTTGCCATGTAAATCTCAAATGGAGTCATGAAGAGTCAAAATGAACTACTGAACAACTCATGTACCTACTTCACAGGGTTGTCGAAGGTCAAACGAGTTAACATATACAACAAGGATTCCTAAAAATACTACATAAAAGCTAGTTACTATTTCTATCATCATTACATTCTGTCTTCCTGTTAAATGGAAGCTCCTTGAGGACAAGGATTGTAATTGTTATCTTTGTATCTCTAGTGCTCAGTACAGTACCTAGGCACACAGTAGGAGCTTAACACATGTTTGTTGAACTGAATTGTACGGAGGAAAATAGAATGCCTTTTACTCAGAAATCCACATGACTTTGCCTGGCATTATGGCAGACCATGGTCAAGGAGTCCGAGACAAGATTTAGTCTTTATAAAATCAATAGCACCAACATGAGATCTATCAGCTAGTGGGAGCTTTGCTGCTGAATTATGACATCTGCTACTCCTCAGCAGGCTTTTTAAGCCCATAAAGCAGCAGCTGGATGGGGCTTCCAGACTTTCTTGCCTGTGTTACCAGGGAAACACCATCTTCTGTAGAGACTCCAAGCTAGCAAGGAAGAAGAGGAGGATGGCATTGGGAGTGGCAGACCTCAGTGACGAGTGAATGGCATTTGTAATGGCAAGAGAAAGATGAAGGTCCCCAAACATCCCTGCAAACTGGGAATGTCAGAGAGGAACCTAGAGACTGGCAAGGGAGAGGAAAAGAAAAAAAAAAGTATACTCACAGAAGGCAAAAGGAGAAAAGTAGCCATCAGGAAGAAAGGCTCAGAAAAAAAACACCAGAATCGAGTAACAAGCAGGGAAAACAGTGAAAGAACATAGGGTGAAAGGTGAGAAGGGAGAAAGCAATACCTGGCATATGATTTTGAAGAAAGGCAGGGACGGGTAAGAGATAGTGCCCATTTTATGGGAAAACAATGCAAGAACCGTCTTCCATAAAATGAGGTAGTTTTAGGCAACTAGTGCGGTACTAAATACCGCAATCTCAGCAGAACTAAACAAACAAACTAAAAAGGAAAAAATAAGAGAGCTAAAACCAGATGAGCTAATTGCTCACTAACACTCTCTCAACACCCAACCCCAGGGCAGTCACCAGCCAGACAAATGAGGATTAAATTCCAGGTTAGGAAGTAACTCCTGAGGCCAAAACTTCTACAGGTGAATTTCTTAGTCACTTACTACTTAGTCACTTACACTTTTTAGTAATTTACTACACTTCGCCAATTACTAGGCAGACATTATGCTAAGCACTAGGGATATAAAGCAAAAACAGAAGCTGTCCAGGGGTTCCCGTAGTAAACTAAATAAGGAAGTTAGAAACTTTCTAGTAAAGGAAACATGTAAATATATATAGGATAGATAGAAACTAACCTTAGAAGAAAACATATAAATAACTAAGTAGATACAGATAAGATACATATAGGATAGATAGAAAGTAACCTCTTCAGAAGAGAAAGCATTAACAGCAGAAAGGACCAGGAAATGCCTTTAGTTAAAGCCCAACTACGCAGCAATGGTGAGGAAGCGGAGATTCCGAGATGAAAGACAGGTGATAGGTGAGAAAGATAGGTGAGTGTAAGCTGGATCACAAAGTGTGTAGAGGAGAGAAACATAGAAGACTGACAAAGTAGAAGGGACCACGTTGTGAAGAACTCTAAATACCAAACCAAAGACTTCATATTTAGGGGCAGCTAAGTGGCGAAGAGAGTAGAGCACTGGCCCTAAAGTCAGGAGGACCTGAGTTCAAATCCAGCCTCAGACATCTGACACACGACACACTTACCAGCTGTGTGACCTTGGGCAATAATCCCAATTGCCCTGCCTTCCCCCTTCCAAAAACAACAATGACTTCTTATTTGATCCTAGAGGAAATAATAGGGAGCTATGGGAGTTTATTGAGTTGTAGGGATGACACAGGCAGACCTAACACTTTAAGGAAGGAACATCATTTTGGCAGTCATGTAGAAGATAGATTAGAACAGGGAGTTACTTGAAACAGAGAACAGTCAGAAGGCTAATGCAAAAATCCAGGCAAGAAGTGATGAGGGGCCAAACTAAGGCTGTGTGCCTGTGAGAGGGTGCAGGAGGAGATTTATGTGAAAGATCTTATGGAGAAAGAAATTACAAGATTTGACAACTTATTGACTGGGGGATGAATGTGAATAAGGAGTCGATGATGACACTGAGGTTCCAAACTTGGATGACTACTAGGAGAGTGGTACCCACGAGTAATAAGGAAGGGTAGAAGAATAGAATGTTTGGGGAGGGGAGATAATGAGGTCTATTTTGGATGGGTTGAATTTGAAATGCACATAGTCTGGAATAACTAGCGGGTTAGTAATGTGTGCCTATGAGAAGCACAGGACACCATGACAAACATCAAGGACAAACATCATGAGAGTTATGGGAAAAGAGAGATCAGGGAAGGTTTCATGGAGGAGATGGCACTTCAGTTTGTCTCAAAGGATGAATATGATTTTAGAGACAGACTTCTGAAGGTAGGAGAGGGTGTGAGAAGATCATGGAATCATTGGTCATAGGATGATAAAATTTAGAACTAGAAAAGACCTTGGAGGTTATTGAGACCATCTTCTTCAATTTCCAGATGAAGAAACTAAGGATTGGAAAAGCTTGGATTTGAACTTGGGTCCCTCAGACTCCAGATTCAGTAAACATTCCAGATGTAAGGATTTTTTTCCTTTTTGGATGCTTCAAGTAAGTCAACCATTGCTTAAAAGCACTGGCAGGCAGGTGGCATTATGGATAGAGTCCTGGACGGGGAGTCAAGAAGATCAGAGTTCAAATTTGACCTTAGATCCTTACTAGCTGTGTTCTCCTGGGCAAATCACTTAACCTCTGTCTGCCTTAGTTTACTCATCTGTAAAATAGGGGTAACAATAACAGCACCTACCTCCCAGGCATACCAGCAGGATAATATGACAACAGCAAAGCACTCTGTAAAACTCAAAACATTATATAAATGCTTTATTATCATTAGTATAACAAAGAGCAGGGCAAGAGAATTCTCAAGCTTGAGCAGTTTACAAAAATCTCTCTTCTCTTAACTTCTCAACCCCCTGTAACTCATCTGAGATTTTGCAGAGTCACT